>OY744515.1:52448647-52511147 GCA_963556195.1 Sepiola atlantica | reverse complement strand
TATTAAGGATCTGCATTCCAAACTTCCAGAGGTTGAAATCCACTTACATAAGACCGAACTTGACATTTTTTCTTTCTGTGTGAAACTGGCATTGGTCCATCAATTTCTATCAAGGACTTCAACAAGATTTCAGATTATTCTAACATAACTTCTAAACACGACCTTCAAGATCGCCATAAAAATGGAATTTGTACTTACATCAGGGACGGTTTTCCACGATGTAGATACATTTCCTCTGAAAACCTTGAGTTTCCCTTTATGTGTTTCTGTGTTACTCTTGTTCACAGCACTTATTTCATCTTTTCTGTTTATCATCCCCATAACAAAAGAAGATACTCTCATTAAGCGAATCTCTTGAAAAATCGACAAGATCCTGTCTGCTTTTTCCTCCTACTAACATTCATGTTTGTGGTGACATTAATGTTTGCAATGTATAATGGTACGTCTATTTCAACAAGACTGATGATGAAGAAAGTTTTTGTCATGGCTTTTCTTTTGCACGGTTCAAATTGTTTAAAACACACTCACATATCGAACATTTTGCCCTGATCAGTGAACATCTACTGTTCTATCTCCTCTGAGATGATCCAATCACTAAGTTGTGTTCATTAAGATCAAATCTAAGTTCAGGCACACCATAGATGTATCCTCATGACCACTTGTATAAGAAAATAATAATTTAAATGACCGAGGAACTTATGAATCAACCAACCGGCCATTGACTGTTGTGGAATGGACTTAGATGAATCTATATCTATATAATAAGTTCAACACAGAGTAAAATAGTCAGTCAATTCCAACAAAAATGATGATGACAAAAGGTTTTGTCATGACATTTCCTTTGCTTATGAGTTGATTCGGATTTTTGACAGACCCACACATGTACCTGACGCTGACAGACATTTTGCAAGTCTTCTTGATTTTTTCCTGAAAATTTGTCTTGTTCTATCTTCCTGGGATCTTCTGATCACTTAGTTGATTCCATTAATATCAAATCTAAGTTCAAGGAGACCTCATATCTTCTTTTCCATTGCAAAGTGTATCGATACTCAAGGGCTGATTTGGATAATTTTAGATCTTTCATCTCTGAAATTCCTCTGCATTTAATTTTCAGAAAGAATATGTCCTGTGTCATCTCCGATATATCTGATTGGTTAATCGCTGATATTGAAAGTTTTATACTCTCTAAAAATCAAACGGCAACCAAACAGAAACCATGGCAAAAAGGAAACACAAAAGTTAAATCCAGAATTACTGAACTGAGGCTTCGTTCTCAAAAATGTTGAAGAATAACAGACAGGGTAATACACAGATGGAAGACTTCTATTCCAACCATCATTAATTGACCAAAGGTGATTTCCTCAACATCTTGTAAGATAATTTAGACTTTTTTCAAAGAACCTTGCTTCAAATTCAACCCTTTGCGATCAAGGAAACCTACTTCCATAATTTCCTCTCTGACCAAAATACTCTAAAGGTCCGGAATTTATCAAAAACCTTGATGTCAGCAAGGCAACTAGCGCTGACAATATTCCAGTCATTGTGCTTAAGAATCTGCTGTCGGAAATTGCACCTTACCTCACAAAGCTATTCAATTGTTGCTTAAAGAAGAAATGATTTGCATCTTGGAAACTTTCCTCCATCTGACCAGTATTTATTTGGTGATCAGTTTTCTGCATCTCAGACTGATCAGATTGCTATGCATCATGAGTAAGTTATTCAAATCTGTGATAAATTAAGAAGTTGTCAATCACTTCAGCAAAAGCCAACTATTTAGTGATAACCAATATGGATTTCGTCCTGCAAGATCAACTGCTGATGAGATGACTGGAATATTGCTTAGAATCAATAAACCTCTTGATAAGGGCAATGTCTTTGCAACCATAAAATCCTTTATCTCTGATTCGTCTATAAAAGTAATTGTTGATGGGCAGAAGTCTGAAGCACATAATATCAATGCTGGTGTGCCTAAAGGATCTATTCTATGCCAAACCCTCTTTCTGATCTTTATTAATGATCTTCCAAATCATATTTGGAGATTATTTGTTGATATCGATGCAGAAGTCACAATCATCTATGGCAGCACTTCGAAGATCTTTCTGATTCTCTGTCTTCCAATCATGGTGCAATGGGAGAATGAAGTCGCTTGTAACTTTTAACACCTCTAAAACCAAACTTTTCTACTTTCACTTCGTTGACTAAATCCAATGTCAACAAATACTTGTCATAAACCGTCCTCATAAGTAATCTAATTTTATTCATTCCATTCATCATTTTCAATCCTCTCATAATATTCTTGATCATTCAACTCACAATCCATACATATTTCACAGCAAGAACTCGTCTTCCGCCACAATCGCAAAGAACTGATCTTTTCTACATCTGTGTGCCTAACATTAAACGGAATTTCCATGAGTCGAGTTTCTTTCAAGAACTTCCTATCTGTAGACCACATTACCACGGAACGTCTTTCTGCAGACTACAACATGGTGGTCTTCAAATTTAATGTCAACAAATACTTGTTATAAACCATGCCCATAAGTAATCTAATTTTATTCTGTCCATTCAGCATTTTCAATCCCCTCATAATATCATTAACCATTCAACTGACAATCAACCAATCTCATTAACCATCATCCTCGACTGGCGTTTAGCCTTGATAATGGTAACTCATTAGTAAAAAAAGAAAATATTAGAAGAATTATATATATATTATATATATTAGAAGAATTTCAGTATATCAACTCTGTTTTAACTATTTAATTTCAAACACACAATATCTATTGAAAACGATCTCTTGTAAACAATTACTTGAACACAAGTTGCTATTTAATCTATTGCTGGAGAATGGGTGTTCATACTTTTCTCAATTGTATTACAGTATAAATGAGTGCGATGGATCCAACTGGATTTGATCTCAGCTCAACCAATCACATAGTATGCTTTGTTATCCATCACACCACTTCCGGCTCCTTCGTTAATGCCTATTAGAGGGAGTAACCAGAGAAAGTATGTAGGATAACGGTGAAAGCGTTTTATAAAAATGTGCCAAGCATTTAAAATTAATTATCACCGCATCAAAGGGAATATATTTGCAGATAGAAACAAAACTTTTATTTCGAGAGGATCTTTTTTGTAATCCTAATTTTGAAACCGAAATAAATGAAAAAAAAAAAAACGTAGATAATGCTGACAGATATAATTTTGCCGATAACAGTAAAAATAAAACCAAAATCGAGAAAGTGAATCCGAAAATATTGGCAAAAAAATGTTTATGGCCTCTTTCATTTCGTGTTATTTACAACCTGTTTCTACTCGTAAATGCTGACTAAATAACAGTTCAAAAAATGAATAGTGGAAAATGAAAGGAAAAAATAAACAAAAGAAAATGAAGCAAAACAATAAACATGGTTCGGATAAAAAACAAATAAATATGCAAATAAACAAACGTTATTTTTCCTCCTCCCTCCCTTTTGTAAGCTACTACATTAATAGTTGTGCTATAAAACTCTCTTATACTCATATAAAAAATAGATAGATTTAGTTTCATGCTTACTATTTGATTTACAAAATGAAGCAAAAAAATATTTACCCAAAAAACAATGAAAAATGCTTGCATGTAAGACAAGCAAAACAAAAAAGTGTTGTAAGGAAAATAAAGAATCGCAACACAAAACAGGCTGAAGCGTTTAGTTTCTGCTTTCTTTGTCATTTGAAGACTGTTTATTAGATTTTGGTAGAACCGATACCACTTACCTCGGATACAAAGGTTTCAGTAGTGTTGTGGAGGGCTCCCTAGCTTAGTTTTTTTTTGCCCCTTACTTAAATTCTACTAGTAAAACGTTATATAGAGAGTATGTAGAGTCCCTATTTACTTGCCAGGTGCTATATCTGCTCTCCGCTTATATCGGCAATGTTTCCAGTCCTCCTGGACTTCTCCTTGACATTGAAATCAAGTTGTGCCGATTCAGGAGAGGTGTGATTGGGATTGTGCAACCCTTGCTTCACAATTACATGAACGGCCACCCTTACAGGGAGTATTCATTGTCTCTCTAGACTGGGAGTATTCATTGTCTCTATAGACTGGGAGTATTCATTGTCTCTATAGACTGAACAGAGGCCATGATTTACTTGCCACCACACGAAAACAGAGTTCCATACAAGGTCAGTTTTTAATGTGGGGAAAATACAGCTCCCCAAATATGGGCACTCTGGATTGGGACAAAAATTAAAATTGCCTCAGTCTAAAAAGATTTCTCCTTCACTGACCGACGAATAGAGAAAATGAAGTGTAGTATCAGAACAGATACTACACTTTGCTCTTGGCCAAAGGGCCAAGGATGGAAGTAGTATTACCATTATTTATCTTCCTCCCACAAGGTAAGATGTGACACAAGGTCGGGAAAGTGGGATTTGAAAAGCCAGCGCCCGAGAAGGTGAGAACTCTGGCCATTAAAAATTGCCTGGGCAGCCCCGTTGGCATTCCCCGATAGGGGCGCCTGAAGCAGTAAGCAATAAACTTACTCCTCCCCAAAGAGGGGAGGCAAAGCCTGGGAGGGTGGACTTCCTAGAACGGCACAGGACAACCCACAGACCGGCGTAAATCAAGACCCGAAGGCCAAGATAATACCGGTCTATGGGGTGTAGTATCCATCGGAACAGATACTACACTTTGCTCCTGGCCAAAGGGCCAAGGATGGAAGTAGTATAACCTGCCATGGTTCCATCTATGGACTAAAAAAAATCTATCCTAAGTAAGACCCTAAACTGCCTCGGATACTCTTAGGCAAGGTGTCTTTCACCATTCCACCCAACAACTCCAAATGCAATGATTAGAAAATAATGTGAAATTACATTTAAATTATTGAAAGTATTTGAGCACTATTTGCAAAAACTGCATCATTTCAAGTTATGAACCGACTTAATCGACAAACTTGGGTTGTTATGTCATCTGTATTATATAATAATGAATCTCGTTTTTTTTTGTGTGCATTTAAATCAACGTGTATTGAATCAGAGCGGGAAAATATTAAAAGAAAATAAATATTTTCTCTCCAAATCTTGAAATGTATGTTTAAGAATATAAGCAGCTTGAGGAATTATAGAAAAATGAATCGATTTCTATCGGAATGGTAAATCTACAGGGAGAGGAAATCTCTCCAAATGCTTAAAGAAAACGAACAAACAAAGCTTTTTATTTAATTTTTTTTTAGTTGACAGAAATGGTGAGAGTGGGAGAGAGAGGGGGGGGGGGAGATGTGAAAGGAGAAGGTATTGAAGAGTAAGAGAGAGGTAAGTAGATAGGCTGTTTACGTCATGGAATATTCAATATAATACATACAAGGGTGTCGATTGAAATCATTCGGATTTCCCGCTAGGTTTGACATCTAAGAGATGTTTTTTCTCCTGTTTATGAAAATTTGGAATAGTTCATGTAAAAGAAAAAAAAATTCAAAAGAACACCATAGAGTATGTAATGATTTTGAGACAAAACTGCAAAGGTTGATCACACATGCGTGCACACATATTATGCAAATTTATGCAAATTTATGCAAATTTATGCAAATCATAAAACAAAAATATGAATAATAAGTGGATGGTATCCGTTTATCATTATAATTATAATAGACTGTAATAGAAAGCTCATCTGACTCCAGAGATGAATTGATAGACGATAGCAGACGACATTAAAGTCTACATAGAAATACCTTTTATTTGGGGTCTGCTGAAAAGGAATTAAAAACAGCTAAGAGTCAATCTTAACAAAAGGCGCCATACGCATTGGTAGATTTATCATGCTGTTGCCAAGTTTGGGAACCCAACTAAATACATGTTGCTCAGACGATGTCTTAGCGCCGACTGCTGAAAGGGAAAACCATATAGCGCGAATGCTGCAAGAAGTAGTCCAACAAATTCCTGTGTTCCTACGCTAAGACCTCTGATTGGCTAGTAGGCCAATCACTCAGTGGTACATCTGCCAATTTAGAGTAAAGAAAAATATTAAATAAAAATATATGTCTGCTACATATGTAAAAAGTAATCAAATGTATTTGAATAAGAATTAAAATTGAAAAGTACCACCGATTTGTTGTTGTCAGAACACCTAGTCAAAAAACACAAAAAAACAATTACCATTCCGATGCAAGAACATAGTTTAGTATTTAACATTTTTAATCAAAGGTAGGTTTTTACTTTATCTACTATACTCATTGTAATACCAATGGCTTTATAACATTGAAACACCCTTGTAAATGTGCGCAAGTTATCCCCCCTTTTTGTTTGCTATTTTGTTTGTCCACCCGTGAACATTGGATGATGTCACAAAATGATGACATCACAGAGTTGGAAGACACGGGGAGGGGACGACTAGGGGAATCCTTTATCACCTTACAAAAAAAGATGATGTGATCTATTGCAACAGGTTGAAGACATCGGGAAGATTCTTTATATCATCATAAATGCTGAAGTAATGAAAATCCATTAAAACACAGAACATAGACCGTCTACATCACATTTTAATATAAGAAGCATGGTGTACCAAGCTAAAATTTGAGGTGAAAAACGGAAAAACACACAAAAATTCTTTCTTTAATCAATTCGAATTCCATTCAAATTATTACTTTTTTATGTTTAACAATTCTTATAGAAATTCATTTATGTTCATTTCAGTTTTCACATCGAAGAATTATTGAATTACAGCTTGCAACAGCTATAAGCCTAGGAATAAATATATTCTTCATCAGTCATACTTGTGTTTCTCACTATGGACCCTGAACGACCGTGTATAATATTTTAAAGCAAGCAGGTTGCTTTGGTGATAAGTGTAAAAATAAAACTTACACCACTGAAGTTATGGTTTAGAAACATTTAAACTTTGGCAGAGTTAGAGGAACTTTAAATGCAAAGATTTACTACTTTCAAGTATATGTATACTTCATCATCATTTACATATGTTTCTTTTATTAGTAGTGTTTACTCATTAGTTCCAACTTCAGTCATTAACAGTGATCGATCACTGGAAAAACAGCTGGTGGTCCCTGGAATCTGAGTGATAACTCATATTTCCAGTACCCTCTGCCTTCCTTGATTACCATTGCAGATAACTTATCATCGTTTACCATCGAGTTCTCGCTGTTAACAGTCGTTGGCTTTCTATAGAAATTTGAGTGACAATAAGCCTCTTCAGGGTTCCAGTACTCTCCATACCCTTCAAGTGAAGGTCTAGATGTAACTCTCCCTCCTTGGTTTTTCCATATTTTCACGACCATATTCTGTGGCACTAACTAATGTTGGTGTCATTAGGAATTCCTTTTTAAATTAAGATTTTTTTTTACTATTATTAAAGACTACCATTACTAACCAGCAGAGCGTTACCACTGTTGACCAAGGGAACAGTCTATAGGCATGTCTACGCAATGGGATAATGTATGCAAGTGAAACCTGGCCAGTGAGGGTTGAGGACATGTGTTGCATGGAGATAAATGATATGAGGATGATACGATCAGTGTGTAATGCAAGTCTTAAAGACAGGCGCAGATCTGATCAGCTCAGAGGAATATTAAATCTGCACAGTATAGGGAGATGTGTGCATAACAAAGGAAGTTCGATGGTATGGCCACATTGAAAAAATGGATGAGAGTTCTTGGGTTAGTAGATGTAGAACAATTGAGGCAGCAGGGTCAGCCTACTGGGAAAGGCAAAGGAAAACATGGAAAGAACTGATAAAGATGGGCTTGAGAGAAGGAGGAATAAATAACGACCTGTCCAGAGATAGGTTAGCTTGAAAGTCAATTTCTAAAAGCTGTCCAACACATGCCATCATGTAAAACAGATGTTAAACTGATTATGCTGCTGCTGCTGCTGCTGCTGCTGCTGCTGATGATGATGATGATGATGATGATGATGATGATGATGATGATGATGATGATGATGATGATGATGATGATGATCTGTTCTCTCAGTTGTGCTTTTCCACATGGTTGGTAAACAGGTTATTAGTCTGTAGTTTCTTGGGGTCGTTCGATTTTCAAGGTCTTTTTGCATTAATGTGGTCTTTCCTTCACCCACTAGAAGTTTTCACAGAATTCATTATCAGTGATTGCTCACTGACAGTAACCAATGGTTTCCATGCCGTATGAGTGACAAGTCTCTCCAGATTTTTGCCTTATTCAATAACCGTTGCAAATCATTTTGTATTATCACATCCTTTTATCCTTGATTTTTCACTGGAAACAACTGTTAGTCTTTGAAATTTGAGTGGCCAAAATTTTCCCCCAAATTCTAGTACTCCTTTAATCCTTCCAATTGAGGTCTGCTTGGTGTTTTCCCTCCTCGGTTTTTCCATCTTACTTGACCCTTCATGACCATTTTCTGTGGTGCCAGCCGAAGCTGTTACGACCAGATGTGTGCATGTGCGTGTTTTGGTTAGGTAATAGGATTTCTGGTAGTTTCATTATTATTATTATTATTATTATTATTATTATTATTATTATTATTATTATTATTATTATTATTATTATTATTATTATTATTATCATTATTATTATTATCATTATTATTATTATTATTATTATTTAAGATGGAGAAGTAATTCAGTATGGAGCGTTTTATATAATAACCTATCAATAAAACATAGATTTCCTATGATAGAAAATATATGAAGGGAAAACAGAGCAATCAATAAGAATTAATCCATGAAAAAAAGTTAAAGGCACAAAATAGGGAGAAATGCAAGAAAGGTAAGTAAGAAAGGTAAGTGAGAAAGGTAAGTAAGAAAGGTAAGTTAAAAATGCAGGAAATGCAAGAAAAGTAAGTAAATGGTAGGAAGAGTTAAACAAGAAGGGTGTAGATAAATAGGTAAAAAAACGAAAGAAAGATGAACAGATAGATTGATAGAAAGACAATTTGATAAATAAATACATGCATAAATGCATGCATAGGCATGAATTAATATAAATAGTCATGAATAATCTAATATCTATTACTAATGGAGATTTGGTATCTATCTGTCTGAAGCTGAAACTATATGATGACTTCTATTAATTCTCAACTATTTTACTAACTTTTGATGCTCAATTCACTTTACTATACTATTTTAGACTCATGTACTATCTTGCAATGCTCTATTCAGGGTGGGAGTAGTGTAGTATCTGTTCTGTTCGCATGAGACACTCTTCACAGACATTATCTCCTCCTTTTAGGAGGGTTGGTGGTGTAGTGTTTATTCTGATGCCATGAGACCATCTTCCCAGACATTATCCCCTTTTTTGGGGGGGGTTGATAGTGAAGTATCTGTTCTGTTGTCATAGAACCATCTTCCAAGGCATTAATTTCACTTTGTGGGTAGCGTAGTATCTGTTCTGTTGTCATGATACAATGCTTCCAGGTATTACCTCCTCCTTTCAAGGGGTAGTGTAGTATATGTTTGTTCGTCATGATACCATTTTCCCAAGTATTATCTCCTCAATTTAGGAGGGCGGACAGTAATGTAGAATTCATTCTGTGTCATGATACTATCCTCACAGGTATTACCGTCTCCTTTTTTTTGGGGGGGGGGGGGGTGAGGGCGTTATATACTAGCAAAAATATGCGACCTCTCTGAAATATTAATGGAAAGAAGTAAGTAAATATGCACACTCTCTCCAAAGAGATTTGCCACATGATTGAGAACAGAACTTCTGCTCAAGTGGCGGTTCGTCCATTGTGTCAACATATGTGTAGATCAGCAAGTTGTATCCAACTACTTTCTAAAGGCATCATCAAGGCTTTATGGTTTTGCAGGGAGATTTCACTGTCCTCCCACATACAGCACCTGGTATTCTTAAATGGTCACCCATCTGGTACTGACCAGACTCAACCTCGCTTCACTTTGGTGATCTAACGAGAATCGGTGTGTCAACAGAGATATATCTATATAATACTAAAGCTCTGATAATCTTGCTTGCTTGAATGCTTGATTATTTGCACATGGAATGTTTTAGATGGTGGGAGGAAGGGCGAATGAAACTGGAAGTGGTGGGAATTGTGGAAGAGAGAGTGGTTGAAGGGGGACAATAGAGATAACAGCAGCAGGATAATATATATGATATTTCGGGAAAACTTCTCTTCGTCAGATGTGTGTTCAACCCTTATTCAAATGTGCATATATATATATATATATATATATATATATATATATATATATATATATATATAATGATTGCCACTTCTTTACAGAAGGTCATCCCTACAGAATTGCATTGTTTGGTTGTGGTCATGCAGATTGTTCAGCAGGCCCGACTTATTTTTACAAGTCTATATCGTTGTAAGTCTTGAAGGAATATTTATACATGTAGATGGCCATGCTGTGCACTTTTACAACATGTGGAGAATGCTCTCCTTCTACAAAACCTGGTTTCAGTGACAAGCCGAAGCAAGATAACTGAGAGACGATGTAGAGCGCAGGTTTTATATGGGAGTTTCCGTCTCCTAGATGGATGATCTAAGAAAATCTATGGGTCGATTCTGCTGAGTAGGGAGCATCACGCCTGGATACTATACCAGGTATTTCTACGCCCTCTGTTAATATATATATATATATATATATATATATATATATATATATATATATATATATATATATATATATATGGTACGTGTATTATATTAGTTTCTGTAGATGTTAATCCGTTGAAACTCCAGTGTTTATAAAAAGTGCTCAATAACCAGTAGAGCTGATTTTAGTATACATTTTATTTATACAAACATTGGTTGAGGTGTAGTGATTTTGAATAATACAAATTACTTAAGTACAAAAACATAAGAACATAAAAACAAAAATAAAAATAAAAATAAAACAGTTAAACTATATAAACCGCACAAACACGCAATGAACTAAAAGTCAGTCAAGTCAAAACAAGAGTAAAATCTAATGTAGCATAATAGTCGTTATTGGGTATTATTATTTTTGATTCAAAGTCTGCTTAGTGTGTGTTCCTTGAAATGTTTGCAGTTTAAAGTGGTTTCCTGTCTGACGTTCAGTAATATTTCTCTGTCTTTAAATCTTACAATTTCTAGTTTCTCCCTAAGGCATAAGAAACAAGGTCAGTTGAGTGATTTACATGTCTTGGCTTTTCTGAGTATGCTCCATCTAATTATTGGGGTTTTTTCTATCACATATCAATTCCCAGAAATATCGGGACAACGAAGTGTTACTGTATATTTTATTAGTAAAAGATAATGTGTGCACCTAAAACCTATCCTTAAAACTACTTGACGTGCTTCCTATATTAAACGTCTTTATGTGTTGAATCCAGCCAGCAACTGAAATCCCCAGAGTTGATAAAAAATTATTTCAAGTAGGTGAGAAAAGATAAAAGTAAGAAAAAAGATAGGAAATGGTCATAATCGCTAGTCAGGCTAAACAATAATAACAAAATAAAGAAATAGGAATGAATTGAAAATGTACACCGAATAAAAAACGAAATGTGATACAAAGCTTGACCGTGGAATTATAAGCACACCCCAACTTAGAAAATATACTAAAAGAAAGATTTTTTTATCTCATTTAAATTCCTCGTCTGAAGAGGTTGACTCTTTATGAAGAGTACAACCGAAACATATATGCACATATGTAACCAACAATTTTTGTATAAATAAATAAAAAATTTTCTTGTCCCTGTATTAAAACAAAAACAAAAGCAATATATATATATATATATATATATATATGAATTATGGCAATATATTTTTTAGCATATACTATCAGTACCTTTTATTTAGCAATCTCTTCAAAATTAAGCTCGATGATTGTCAACCAGTAACAATAGAGTATGTATAGATAAGTATGGTTCATTTATATTCCAATTACCATGATTTTATTTCTTCAAACGATTCTTAAAAAAACAATACATTCCGATGTGATATATGTTTACGATTTGTTTCGCTTAAAGTAAACCAACTAAAATTATTATGTCAATATTAGCTCTCTCAACTCCAAGTTCATAAGAAAATTCACAAAAAAGAAAGTCTTCAATTTGAAAAATTTTTTAAAAACTTATATCACACAGTGGGTCATATTGGGCAATCCTTAAGTGCAATAACATAAAAATTTGTGAATTTTCTGATGAACTTGGAGTGGACACAGGTAATATTGACATAATAATGTTAGCTGGTTTACTTCAAGCGAAACGAATCGTAAAAATATATCACACTGAAATGTACTGTTTTTTATAATGTTTTGAAGAAATAAAATCATTGTAATTGGAATATAAATGAACCTTATTTATATATATATATACATATATATATATATATATATATATATATATATATATATATATATGTATATAATATTAGTATTTCATGTATCCACATAAAATTTTATAAGGAGATATAATTTTTTATGTATCAATTTTCAGTATTTACTTCAACAGTGCTCGATACGTAAGTAGAGCTAGAATACCTGAAGATTCCCCCCGGGGATGAACGCGGGAGCCTCTGTGTAGCTTAATTGCCATAAATATATTTTCATAGCTTACTATATATATATATATATATATATATATATATATATATATATTTGAAAACAGCATTAAGTACACAAGATAAAGGAAATATAGAAAAGTATAGAAATAGATAGAAATAAAATGATTTACAAATATGGAAATATGGCACAACAATGGCGAAAGACAGGTAAATAAACAGACTTGGGTTAGATAAGTTGAATCAGGAAAAAGTGAGTTTGCAAAGCCAGTTAAATATAAAAAACAAGAAGACAAAATCTCAAATTAGTTGCTTTCTGCTCGCTATATCTCCACCTTATCCCCCTCCTTCTCTCTCTCGCTCTCATTCTCTTTCTCTCTTTTTCTCAGCTATCACTATTTATGGTGCTATTCCTTTTTGTTCATAATGGAATTTCCCAATCTTTTTATGCTTTCCTTTTTATTACCTTTGACTGTTTATAAACACACAGAAAGAGAGAGAGAGAGAGAGAGAGGGGGGGGACAGAGAGAGGGGGAGGGGCAAAGAAGATACAGTGAGAGAGGAAGAGCGTGATAGGTGTACACTCAGTAAAAGATAGGTCTCTAGGTAGATTAATTGCAAATTAAAGCTAATTAGAACAATTCAAATGGATCTTTCTTTTCAAACATAACTCAATCCCATAACTAAAGAATATTTTAGCATGTATTTTGTGTAATTAAAATACATAGGAAGAAAGTTTTTTGTAACAAATGTTGATTAACTCAGCTTTAGTATAATAGCAGATAGATAACAGAATTTGTATAAATTTAGAAATAAAACCAAACTCATATTATCTCGCACACCCTGTAGCAAGGTGTTCACCTCACTCGTCAAAATCCATCTTTCCCAACCCTTTTTTTCGTTTTTTCTTAGACCTACCTTACTTTCCATTCCTATTAAACAACACAAACTGTCTATCATAACCTGATTCTGGGCATAACCTTAGTGAATCCGAAGATTTTTGTGTTGTTTTATATGTTAATGAGCTATCATTTTCCATGGTTAAATTCCACTCGAGGAAAGGGTTAATGAAATTATCAATTGGAAAATGAACAACACTATGAGAGGATTAGAAAAGATGGGTGGAAAGGGCAGAATTTGATTAGTTAAGAGCTCGATAAGTATTTGTTGACATTGGATTTGAAGACGACAGTATTGTAGTCAGCAGGGAAGCACTTCCGGGGGATTGTGTCCCACAGATGGGAAGTTCTTATAGAAGTTCTGTTTAGATTTAGGTACATAGAGGAAGAAAGGAAAGCTCTTTGCAGCGGTGGTAGGGGGACGAGTTCTTGCTGTGGATGTTTTACAAGGGGGAACCAGAGATTGAAGGACAATCGAGCATCTACTATGAAAATAACGATAGAGTAGAGAAAGACTAGCAACGTCTCTTCTGTGAGAATAAGAATGTAGGCAAGAGAAGATATCACCCCACCTAGATTGTGAAGTCGATTTTGTACTCTGTCAATACTTGAGAGAATATGAAGGCACTCCATAGTTGTCACTACTCTCAGATGCATTCTGACCAAAAGTGGTAGTGTCGGCCAGGGTCACATCCATGTGTTTAAAAACATTATCAATTACAAACCATTTATTCATAAAATAGAATCTATTAAATATTTTAAATTATCAAAAACTTGAAGCATAAAAATCTTTACCCAAATAACATGATTTGACATTAAATAACCTGAAAAGGCTAGGAGCAAAGTGTAATATCTGTTCTGATGCTACGCGTCATGTTTTCTGTCCTCAGTCAGTGAATCAAAAATTCCTTCTAGACTGAGGCAATCTTTTCTTTTTGTCCCAATCCAGAGTGCACTTTATGAGCACTGGATTTTTCCTCACATTAAAACCCGACATTGTATCTAACTTTACCCTCGTGGGGGAGGCAAGTCAATAGGAACCTGAAAAGGTTTGATATACCATAAAACAACCAACAACGAAACCAAAATGATAGAAAAAGATATAGAAATACAAAGCATTAAAGGGTGCGGACATTTAAACGCAATAAAAAATAGAAAAGGGAAAGAAGAAATGACGACTGTCGAACGAGAATAAAATGCAAATATTAAAGATTATGTAAGTCCTAAGAAGAATTGTTCTTTGTCCTAAAGCTGAACTATTGCAAGAACTTCCATTGAAACCCCCAAAGATGAAGGGGAAATAAATAAAATGTCCCCGTGTTTTGTTTCCTTTATTTATTTTATTATTTTTATCCATTTTTTTTGTGTAAAGTCTTAGTGGTTGTTTGTTTGTCTTTTTGTATTTCTTGTATTTCTTTTATGGCATTTAGAAAAAATGTCTTCATTGTTGCTGATAGTTATGTTCTTATATATATATATATATATATATATATATATATATATATATATCTTGTATATTTTCATCTGTTGATATTGCCCCCTTAAGTTTGTTTTCCATTTGTTATCAATTTTCTTCTCTTTTCCATTTAAGTATGGAAAACTATAAGTGAAATATCAAAGAATATGGCATTGAAACACGAAAGAGATGAAAACAACAAGAAGAAAATCCAAACGAGTCCAGGGTTAGGGTGACCGGAACAAAAAAGGGAAAAGGAAGAGGCTCCATTAAAAGGATAAAATAAAAGCATGGAAAGTGTATATATACAGTATATATACATATATATATATTTTTTTTTAAAGGAAGTTATGAGTATACATATTCATATAAAGTAAGGTATGTTTATAGATTTGTATGTACAGGATTAAATCCTAAACTAACCAACCGATCATTATGAAGTTTGGAATACACCTGGTAGGCGTCAAGAGTCGTAATGTTGATTATATTTAGTTTAATTTGGTTTATGCAAAGAGAGTAAAAAGGGGTGGAAGCCCTTCGTGAAAATTCAGATGTTTGTGAAATGTAAGCAATACGTATTAGACATAAATTAATAAACATTTCCCAAATTTTAGTTACTTAGGAGTATTTTAAAGGGTTTTTAGGGGCATTTGAACATTCAAATACATCAGATTTACATTTAAATTAATCCATAGTCATTAGACTTCAATTAAGCAAGATTTCCTGAATTTAAATTTCTTCTTAAGACAACTTAAGCCTTAAATTTAAGGCATTTTCAAGAATAAAAAGATGTAATGGATTTTGATCAAAATTAAAATTAAAATAAGCTTTCTAGGTTTAGTATTATACTATGTTGATTTTAAAGGGTGACATAATAATGGTGCTGTTCATGTGAATTAATTTTACCTGTACTGGGACGGGTATTTTTCTAGTATATATATATATATATATATATATATATATATATATATATATATATATATATATATATATATATAAATATATATATATATATATATAAATATATATATATATATATATATATATAAATATATATATATATATATATATATAAATATATATATATATATATATATATATATATATATATATATATATATATATATATATAAATATATATATATATATATATATATATATATATATTCTACCAGAGAAATATGTGAGAAATACTAGCAGCCACATTAGAGATGGCACCCTTAAACTCTTGAAATGCAACAGTTAAACATTACAAGGAAGCAACTAATATTTTTAACTTTCGGTTTAATTTTCGTTTTTGTTTTGTTTTGTTTTGTTTTGTTTCTCTTCCTACCGCCCCCTCCGAAAGAATATCTTATTTATTTATTATTTTCTCAATAAACCCAACTAATTTAATTACCTAAAAATAAAAAAAAAGAAATAGAAAATTAAACAAACAGTGAACAATTCTCCCAGAATGATGCAGACTACCTTCAAATTCAAATATGACTGAAGATAGCCGGGACGACTTGTCTGGTATTATAAGCAAACTCAGCGAAACATTGACTTTCGGTCTGAGACAGCTCCTTGCTTGAAACCGATGGTATCATGTTGATTTCACCTGATATTCTATAACACTATTAATAAATTAATATTTTGCTATTATTATAAAATAATTTTGAATTTCTTTCTTACAAACAAAACCAAATATCATATATATTGTCTTGAAAGTTTTTCAACCTTAAAACAATTCAAGATGTTATTAAGGTTGTCCGGAACAAAAAGGGAAAAGGAACAGACTTCATTAAAATGGTGAAATGAAGGCATAAAGAAAAAGGTATATATATATATATATATATATATATATATATATATATATGGGGTAAGGTACACGATAATTCATGAAAATGAAGTGTCGTGATGGACAAAATGTGTGAAAAGATGACAGACGGAAAACAAGTCAAAGTGCAGGAGAAAAACAAAAACAAGAGATTTTTTGACCGGTTTCGTTCGTGAAGAACGTCTTCAGAAAATGATTTTCTGAAGACGTTCTCCACGAACGAAACCGGTCAAAAAATCTCTTGTGTTTGTTTTTCTCCTGCACTTTGACTTGTTTTCCGTCTGTCATCTTTTCACACACACACATACACACACACACACACACACACACACATATATATATATATATATATATATATATATATATTTATTAAGCTTTTCAACAGAATGAAAGGAGTCATAGCGAGTCGAGGGCAATATCACATGAAGAAAAAAAGAGGAAAATTATTCTTATATATTTAATAATCAGAAAACATTCGAGTAAAACCCTTTAAAAAGAATTTTAAAAAGTTTGACTAAAACTAACAAACTAAATCCCAAGGTACCTTTCGACCAACGCATTTTCAAGGGAAACGTCGGCGAATATCGTTTTGGTCGTTTGCATGATCCAGACTTTTTTTTTTTTGATAGATTAAGATTTTCACAATATCTATCGGCTAATGATAATTTACACAGCAACAAAGCCCGTTCCAAGAACCAGCATTACCATGACGTGCTTATTCGAGCAAGACATGGCACAGGGATTGATGTTGATCAATATGTGTTCAACTTCTCCGACGCCACTCTCTCTCTCACACGGAGAAAGCTGTACTTGCCAGAGGTTTGGATGTGGGTATTTCCCCTCTTGGGATTGCTAAAGAAAGTATATTTGCCGAATTCAACTAAATCATCATGAGCCGAGGTCTAACGATGATCTTCTTTATATGAAGGCAAGATTTGCTGAACTAGCACATAAGTTCGCTAATTCTCCTATCAATTCCCGAGAGTTCGCCTGGAGTAAGATCCATTACCATGCAGCCAAACTTCTGAAGGCAAATAAAGAGATCTACATCACCAAACCGGATAAAGGTGCCGGTGTGGTCATTCTTAATACTAATGACAACACCGATAAAATGTTGAGCATTTTAAGTGATACAACAAAATTTAAAAAACTTGGTGACGTGTCAATTGACAATACCTTAAGTACTGAAGTAATGCTTCAAAAACGTTTTCTTAAGTTACATAGAAATACATTTATTAGTAAGGATACCTATGACAGGATCCGCCCTGTGGGTTCTCAACGACCCAGAATGTACAGGCTGCCTAAGGTTCACAAGGAGGGAATTCCATTGAGACCCATTCTGTCTATGATTGGTTCTCCTCAGCATGAACTGGTCAAATTGCTTGCAGATATCCTTGATCATGTCTTACAGAGGCTTTCAGTGAATTGTATTACAGATTTTTTCCGTTTCGATTCATTTATTCGCAATTTGAAATGTGATTCGCAAAAAAAACTTTCTATGTTAATTTCTCGTTACCAGCCTATTCACTAATGTACCCCTCAATGAAACCATTGAAATATGTGCTGACATGCTTTATCGTAGCACATTAACCCCTCCCGCCTTTCTGGAAAGCACTTTTCTGGAACTCATGGAAAAGACTACTAAGTCGGGCAGTTTCAGTTTTAACAATATAATGTATCGGCAGGTTGATGGGGTGGCGATGGGGAGTCCTTTGGGTGCTATCTTAGCGAATATTTTCCTAGGTTTTCTAGGAATTCTTGCTGTTTACTCGGGTTTCTAGTCCCTTTTGTTATTGGCGTTAGGTGGACGATACTTTTGTCATTTTTGAGTCCCGTAACGAGGCAAATGATTTTTTCCTGAAATTGAATTCGTTCCACCCAGCACTACAGTTCACCATGGAGGAAGAGCAGAATGACTCTTTACCATTTCTGGACGTCTTAGTGGAAAGAACGGGGAACAAATTCACTACAACTATATATAGGAAACCGACGTTTATGGGCCTGTATATAAGTCGGGATTATTTTGTCCCCATGAGTAGAAAGATCAGTTTAGTCAAAACACCCGTTCACCGCACGCTTATGATTTGCATTGCGAGCAAACTTGCAGATGAACTAAAAAGGATAACTGATATTCTTTACTAACAATGATTTCCCCGAGTGTCTAATTTCTAAATGTATTCATCGAAAACTTGCGAAATTTAATGCCAACATTTTCTTTGGTCCACCCAAATGTCCCGTCTATTTGAAACTTCCTTTTATTGGTTCTATCAGTAAAGGATTTTCAGATAAAATTTCATCGGTTGTATCTCGTTGTTTTTATATAGTACAGCTCCGAGTGGTGTTTGATACTAGAACTGCCTTTCCAGTCTTTCAGAAAGATGTACTTCCTACACTACAGAAAAGTTTGATAATATACAAATTCAAATGACAGTGTGAAGCTGACTATGTTGGTCGTACTCTTCAACGCTTGGAAGTCAGAGGGCCCAACATATCCCTGCATGTTTTCGCAGATCATGTGTCGTAAAGAGTAATATATCGACAGACGTATACGAGTCTCTACAAAGAACATCTGGGCGTTTACAGAGCCCATCCGGGTGCTCACAAATCCATGAGTCATCAATTGGACAGCACTTGCATGATAATAAAAAGTGCGGTAAGGCGTATTCCGATGGTTGTTTTCGCATTATACACAAGGCCTGTTCCAAACACCATCTTACGGTTTTGGAAGCCGTGAGTGTTACCATGCGAAAGCCATCGCTCTGTAGGCAAAAAGAGTTGTCTCATAAATTGGATTTATTTAGAGACTTCTAAAGAAAAAAATATATACTTTGCCTTTATCACGTCCATATATTGTGTATTCTTTATATCTTTGCGGAATCAAGTTTTCCCCGTTTTTTGCAAATTATGGCGATATTTAACCCCCCCCCCCCATTCAATTCTCTCCACATTGCTCTTTTTAAACGATATTCGTCGACGTTTCCCTTCAAAATGTGTCGGTTGAAATGTACCTTGGGATTTAGTTTGCTAGTTTTAGTCGAACGCTTTTATTATTTTTAAACGTTTTTGGTCGAATGTCTTCTGACTATTAAATATGTACTAATAATTTTCCTCTTTTTTTCTTCATGTGATATTGGCCTCGACTTGCTATAACTCCGTTTATTCTGTTTAAAAGTTTAATAAAATTCTGTACCACAAAGAATCTGTTCAAATATATATAGAGAGAGAGATAGAGAGAGAGAGAGAGAGAGAGAGAGAGAGAGAGAGAAAGAGATATAGAAATAATAATTAACAATAAAAAACGAATTTTATACAGTTACAGTCAAATTCTTATGACAAATCCCGTTTAGAGTAAACAATACGATGTAATTATAAATTGCCATTGGTAAGCTCAATATTCATTATACTCAAAGTAGAGCTTCGTAATATGTATTCAATGATTCATAATAACTTTGAAATGAAGTTTCGAAAATGAAACATGAATTTTACATTCGTTTCAAGAGAAATGTTTTAATAAATGAGTCAGCATAAACCTAAGAGCATATTGAATAGAATCGTTGATTAACAAATAAAACTATACTTTCATCAAAAAAAATTCTACAAAGAACTAACCAGCATAAAACAAACCGTAATTAATAACTATTTCCACAATAGAATCGTTGAAAAACAAATAAAACTATACTTTCATCAAAAAAATTCCACAAAGAACTAACCAGCATAAAACAAACCGTAATTAATAACTATTTCCACAATAGAATCGTTGAAAAACAAATAAAACTATACTTTCATCAAATAAATATTCCACAAAGAACTAACCAGCATAAAACAAACCGTAATTAATAACAATTTCCACAATAGAATCGTTGATTAACAAATAAAACTATACTTTCATCAACAAATATTCCACAAAGAACTAACCAGCATAAAACAAACCGTAATTAATAACAATTTCCACAATAGAATCGTTGACTAACAAATTTAAACTATATCTAACCTCCCTATACTAAAAGAATACGAATAAAAGACACAATAAAAATTACACTTTCCACGTATACTACAAAAACCAAATTCACCCTAACTACAAACTTGATAAAAAAGCTCCAACATAATAAACCGATACACTAAACCTACCGAACAACAACAACAAATCAAATTAATAATTTACTACACAAAATTCAAAACCTCTAACTTAATAATCAAACACAATAACACCACTAACTCCACCCTAAACCAAACAAACGTACCGTATTTGTTCCAATGCCCATTCAATTAATGTTTTCCTAATACTCAAACAGACAAATACGGCACCTATAATGACCACACGACAACAACCCTCTCCCGACGGCTTACATACCACCTAAACGATACAAGTGCTATTCAACGACAAATCATCTCACACAAAACACTATACAATCATCCGAAATAAGGAAAATAATAACAACTAACACTAAAAACATCTATAAAAATAATTATACACGCAGACTAAAAATCCCTGAAGCCCTATACATTAAAAGTACTGCAACCCAACATTAACAAAATATCATTTAATAATACTGGTATTAACGCCCTATCCGTCTTCCATAATTAAAATAAAATAAAAAATAAAAAAAAAACACTATAAAAAATAATAGCACGAAGAGGAAAAATAAGACACAACTCCTGATGACGATCGCGAGATCGAAAGCGCTTGAGTGATGCCCAAAGAAACACCGCTTGGAGCCATAATGTTCTAACTACCACCTGAAACCAGAAAACTTGCTCGCCGCCTCGAGAAGATTAAGAAGATAATAAAAAGAGAAAACTCTGTAGGATTCAATGAAGCTAGCATAAATAAGGATTTGTTGCCTGAATATACATAATGCTTACAGATTCAAGGGGTCTCTGTGAACAGGGTTCGCGCTCTGTGACCGTTTGAGATTGTTATTTCCCTGCACTAATGAGAACGGACGTCGTATGTAGGTAAAAATATTACAATATATTATTTAATATTATAAGAAGCCCCTTTCAATTAAAATTGAAAATAGAACACTATCGGAGAGATTGAAAATAGACATTCAACTGAGGTCCCAGTGCAATACTCCGACTCTGCCGTTGAGTTCTATCGTATGTCTAGATAATTATACTCGCCGCTTTCAGTATAAATATCACTTAATTTCTCCATAATAACGTGACGTGGCCCTAAGGACTAAGTGAACGCTTACAGATTCAAGGTGTCTCTGTGAACCGTGTTCGCGCCCTGTGACTGTCTGATGTTGTTATTTCCCTGCACTGATGAGAGCCGTAAACTCGAAACGACGTCGTACGTAGGTAAAATATTTAAAACTATAATTTAATATTATATATATATATATATATATATATATATATTACATATATTGTGCGTATTTAGATAGCTTTCTTTCATTTAAACAAACATTGTTAAACACAACATAATCTTTCTGTTTGTTTATACCTTATTTATTTTTTCAATTTTTCTAATGATCTTTTTTTGTGTCAAAATCAATATATATATATATATATATATATATATATATATATATATATATATATTGAACCACGAGTAAATAGCCAAGGAATGAGATAAAAGTATATATATCGAAATGTCTTCTACAAATATAAAGAAAATTGTTTCCTGATCGTTTGTTTTATATATATATATGTGTGTATGTGTGTGCATATATATATATATATATATATATATATATATATATATATATATATATATATATATATATATATATATATATATTCGATTGCGTTTTTCTTTTTCTTGAAATGATTCTGATAGAAATATGGTATTTTTCAGGTGGGTAGTTTCAAGGAAAAGAATTCTTTGAAAGCAAAAGCAATATCAATATCCGTCAATAATCCATCTTTCACTCTCTCTCTCCCTTCTCTCTTTCTCTCGCTCTCTCTCTCTCTCTCTCTCTCTCTCTCTATCTCTTTCTCTCGCTCTCTCTCTCTCTCTCTTTACCAGTGTCTCTGTCAGGCTTTCTACCTGTTCGTCCACCTATCCCTCTTTATAATCACCAATTCTTCTGCCATCATTTACCAACATCGGGTCTCTCTTTTGATTTACCTATTTTTATGACGAAACTATATATACTAGACTACATGTTGACCCGTTAGGTCAAACGCACTTCCATTGTTCCCCCTTGAATGTCATTTCAAAAGTCATGAACTATGATTGATATATCTGTTAAGAAATTCTTCTTATTAAAAATTAATCTTTACTTTTATATTATCTTTAAGCATAATTATCATCATGGATAATATAGAAAAAGAAAGATGTGATATTATTTTGCTATCTAATTTCCATACGTGTTTACGGTGTGTAAGAACATACTTTGTAAATTATCTTTCATTATAGGTTGTTTAAACTAAAAAAAATGTACAGATAATCTTAGATACATGAGGAGCGTTTTCATCCATAAAAAAACACATTTTACTTTTGTTGCATCCTGTCTATGCTTCTGGGGTCAGCCATCTTTATTGTATAACACACGTAGTCGGCACGGCTGATTGAGTTTTAATAACCCCAAAAGCAAATTCTATAGGTCGGTCTTTTTATCTTTATTTTTCCCAGCTCAGAAACCATGGTATTAATTGTCGAAAGAGAAGTCGATAATCACATGCTTTCGTTGTAGGGAAAGCAGGACACATCGTTAGGAATTGCGAAAACCAACCTAACGACGAAATGGAATGGCATACCATGCCACAAGATGAAGTCTCGATAAAAGGACAGTGAGACAGCCTTCATGTCGACGGGACAACTATCAAGAATGAACGATAGCAGAACGGCGGTGCATGTCAAAATATTGAGAGATACAGGGGCGTCCCAGTCCTTGATACTCAAAAGTCGATTACCGGAGCGAACCAACTTGGCAACCGGCAGTCAAATTTACATAAAAAGGAATAGGAGGTGATCGCGTAAAAAGTACCCATTCACCGAATAGATATAAAGTCTAAATGGATTTCAAGAACTGTGGAAGTGGGAGCAGTTAACAGACTACGCATGGAGGGTGTCGATATGCTAATGAGAAACAACCTAGTGGGACCGAGAATAGACATGTCGTGTCCTCCCAGACAAGAAGAGATTATCGAGGGACAAAAATCGGAGCCAGGCAAAATAGCAGCAGTAGTGACCTTCGCGCAAGGCCGAGACGAGCAAAGCAGCGGCGGCGATACTCTGCATTACCAGAGGGCCAGGAAGGACTTTGTGAGTCTTGAAATAAAGAAATACTTCGATCCAGCTAACAACCACTGTGCGAGATTTTCTACATCCCGAAGGACGCGCCACTTCGAGAAAATATATACAACAAAAGTATTTGGTGGCAATTTGCCAGAAGATTGTCGAAAATGTTGACTTCGAGCGAACGTTTGGAAAATATGGGAAGGCAGTAGAATGTGATATCGTTAGAAACTATGGATCCGTGAATTTTGAAAAAAAAGAGAAGAGAGAGCGGTCGTGGAAGCCTTGAATAACTCAGAGATTGAAGGTTCCAGGGCAAAAAGTAGAGATCTCTCATAGCAAGGTTTGCAAAAAAAGCTGAAATGGGGACAAAGGCGAATGTTACAAATGCGGTCGAAATGGAAACTGGTTACAAAATTGTCTACGTGGTTCACCCCGAAATTGGAGAAAAACTGGGTAAAATCTCTAACAACGATACTGGGGACAACTATGTAAATTATTTGTAACTCGTTCATGGACGCTTTTTCCAAAATTTGAATGTAAGCGAAAAACCAAATGAAGGAGAAAAAAAAGATTGTTGGAGACGCAAAAAATTTTTTGATGAATATAAATATTTTCTCCATTGGGGGGAGATGTTACCATCAATATTCGTATAGTATTTCCCTTGCCATGACTACGACTATGAACAGAGACTACGGCGTATTCCCCACTTTTCTTTCACTCCTCTATTTATTTTCCCTTCCTTTGAGAGGCAGCTGTACCGGATGTAAAGTGTATCCTCTTTCCTCAACGTGAATCAAAGGTGCGGCCCGAAAATGGATCCCATAAAACAATAAGAGAAAAACACAAGTGGCAATCGGATAGAGTATTCTAATTCCCCGGCCATACCATGAGCGACACTTTAAATAGGATTCTACTAAGAAGTTAGTAGAAGAAAAGATTTTGAAATGTTTGCCTCGGGCGAGAGACCTCTCTTACGAAATATTCAGACTTGCTTGCAAGCTGGAATTGAAGACGAATCCATCATTTTTCGCTTACTATCACGGAACTAATGTATAGACGAGCGGGTTATCGACATATCTCCAAGTTGCATAAAAACAAAAACATCTCTATCATCTCTCTCTCTCTCTCTCTCTCTCTCTCTCTCTCTCTCTCTTGATATATATATATATATATATATATATATATATATATATATATATATATATATATACATATTGGCCAAAGGACTGATTTCTATTATGTGTAAAGATACACTGCATAACATTCCCTTCGTTTAAACAATAACATGTCTATCTCCTATCCACCTCCCCGCGGACCTGTTATCATATGTTATATGATATCAATTTTTTTTTCGGTTTTACACATCTTTTTTGTGTTTCCTTCGCTGTGTATTGTGTTGCGTGTTTATCAGTTCCTATCCGACAGACACATCACTTGGCTAACGACATCCCCGTTACATAGACTGACTAAAGCCAGTGTACAGATATAAAATATCTTTAGTCACGAACACGGATGGTGACTAAAGATGTAATATAACAAACAATATAACAGGATTAAAAAACTTTTTTTAAATGGTACTGTATATACTCCATTCTATAATAAATACCAATGTATATTTATTTCTATGTATAACCATCCCGCCACACAAAAGTTAGCAAGTAAAACACATTCCCGTTTCTAGCCCTGGACGAAAACATTTCAAGTGATGTGGGGAAACAAGAAAGCAAATAGTAATTGAAAAAAACACATCAGACTTACCCTGCTTCCTGAAATAGATTCGGAAAGACGTCCTTAACTCTATAATAAAAAGTCAACGGTGGGTACTTTTTTGTTTAGGTCATCAGAAATGATAATAATAATTTATATATGATAAATTAAATTATTGGCGCAATGGTATGATTTTATATGAATATTTTAGTAATATATCTAGATAAATAGCGGGTGCAAACACTGGCAAAGCATAATTCTTTTTATGTGATTTCTGATGGAGGTGGAGGGTGTGCACTAGTATATATATATATATATATATATATATATATATATATATATATACTAGTAGAATAAATATAGCATCTGTTTTAAATTTTAATGTTTTTCTTACTTTGGGGGTACGGTTTCGGTGGAACCTCTTAAATAGTAAAACTTACAAAAATAATAATAATAATTTGTCCACGTTACTCATCCTGTTGTGTAGAATACATATTCAATAATTCATAATGATAGTTTCAATAGTTTATGGTTTTTACCAAGCACATGCATATTACTGATGCTCACACGTGTGCACCAAACCTTTGAAAAAAGTATTACTTAATATAAGTCAACATTTTATAGAGAGACATTCTTTTCTCTATTAAATTTTTTGTGTCTGACTTATTTTAAAAGGTCTTTAGTGGAGGGTGCGATTTTGGGTGCGCGTACCCTCTAAATTGTAAAGTTTACAAACAGAAATACTGTGCCTTCATGTTTCTCATCATGTTGCTGAGATTATGTATTCCAAAATTCATAATGAACGGTCTAGTAGTTTAGGAGTTTATCCTATATAACGAAATATATATATATATGTATGTGTGTATATATACACATATCTAACTTATATATATATATATATATATATATATATATATATATATATATATAATGTACCCCCTACATTTTGAATTTATGAAAAATGTGCCCATGTTGCTCGCCATGTAGCCTAGAATATATATTCCAACATTTATATTAGTAAGTTAAATAGTTTAGGATTTTACCAAGAACATACATAATGATATGTTAAGGAGATTATCCTGTAAAGAGAAATATAGAAATATATACACACACCTAACTTTATTTTTCTCTTTCTCGATATATATATATATATATATATATATATATATATATATATATATATATAATGTATAAAAGGCAAACGTCTGTGTGTATGTTCGGATGTTAGTATGTTTGTGTGTCCAGCAAACACTTGAAAAATACGCAACAAACATAGACAAACTTGGTATTATTTTGACCGGCTAAGCTTCGGCTGAATATCTAGAATTGACAAAAATAATTAATTTTCTGGGGGGTCAACTGGAGCTGATTAGTAAGATGGTTGCCTTTTTTCAGCTATATTCAGTTTAAATTCTATGTATTTATGTATTAATTTGAAAAAAAAGCAATGATATTATGCAGTAATTTGTAAAAACTGCAAGTCATTCCTAAAATTCAAGTGGAAATAGCATCAAAGAGAGGCGGGGTGAGGGGAAGAAATGCAAAATTAATAAACGGTTATTCTTGGGAAATCACAGTGTAGTATCTGACTGGTACTGTCCTTGATTCTGTCAGTCTGAGTAGAGTACTTGAAAGAAGGAGGTCCACTCTCCTAGTCTTTACTTTCTTACGCGTGCAATTCTTACAACTTATTCGGAAATGATGTCATCGAAAGGTGAGAATGTAAAGCCTGGAAGGGTGCAACTACTAGGACTGCAGCCCCATTGGCATTCCCCTGTAGAGGCGCTTCAGGCAATCAGCAATAAACTAACTACAATTATTTTTTTCTTCATCTTCTTCTACTTTTTTCTTCTTCTTTTTCTTCTATTTTCTTCTTTTCTTCTTTTCTTCTTCTTTTTTTTATTTCCTTCTTTTTCCTGTTCTTCTTTATTAGTGCTCTGCAGGTTCCCTTAATTTTATTTGAGTGTTTCAGTAGCGCTCTGGAGACATCCTGAGTTCTATGTTTTTCATTCGTCACTTTTTACAAAAAAGGGAATTTATCTACTAAAAAGAGCAGGGGGATGGAAACCTGGTGTTAGTAGTGCTGTGAAGGCCTCCTTAATTTTAACAGTGCTAATTATCCTAGATAGAGTAGGTGTATTTAAACAAGTTTGTCAGTTAGACAATGGGACAACACATTGAGAGGATTGGAGACGATGCGTGAAATGCCAGAATATTTGATGCTGAGTGGCAAAGGGAAGCACTTAAAGAATGTGTTATCATAGTTTGTCATCTTTGAATTTTTGTTTAATACATAAATATTTAAAAACCTCAAGAATAGTACTTATCGATTATCTTCCTATTTCATCAACATATTAAAGAAAATTTGAAGATAAGCATAAAAACTGTTTTCCTTTGTTTTGGGACATCCTGCATATTTTCTTCTTCTCTTCATCTTTTCTTCTTTTTCTTTTTCTAATATACAAAGGGCCAACGTCTGTGTGTATATTCGGATGTTAGTATCTTAGTATATCTAGCTAAAACTTGAAAAATACGCAACAAACATAAATTAACTTGGTATTATTTTGACCGGCGAAACTTCGACTGAATAATATCTAGAATTCACATAAAATGATTCACTTTCATGAGGCAACTGGAGCAGATTTAGTAAAATGGTGGCCTTTTATCAGCTATTTTCAGTTTAAATTCAATGTATTTATGTATCAATTTGGCAAAAAAACAATGATATTATGTAGTAATTTGTAAAAACTGCAAGTCATTCCTAAAATTCAACCGGAAATAACATCAGAGAGAGGCGGGGGGAGGAGAAATTCAAAATTAATAGACGCTAATTCTGGGGAAATTACAGTGTAGTATCTGACCGGCACTGTCCTTGATTCTGTTGGTCTGAGTAGAGTTCTTGAAAGAAGAAGGTCAACTCTCCCAGGCTTTACTTTCTTACCCGTGCTATTCTTACAACTAATTCAGAAATTACGTCATAGAGAGTGGGGGGGGGGGGGCAAATAAAAGTACTTGGCGTTATTTTAATAAACTAACCGACTCTCGAAGGCTGTTAGGAATTGAGCGTGACAATTTGTTCTTCTCGGCCTTGTCAGGGACTAAAAATTGTAATATTTCAGTATTACTTTTGGTAAGGGATATATAGTAAATCTCGTCGGACCATTAAATTCAACACCATTATGTATTTTCTTAATATGTTAATATGGAGTGGGGATAAATTAGGAATTGACGGGAACATTTGTTTTACTTGGCATTGTTCGAGATAAAAAATTGTAAGATTATAGTATTACTTTTGGTAACTGGTACATATTACATATTTTCGAACTATTGTCTTTATCAACATCATTTATCTTCATATTATTCTAAAATACCGGAACTATTTGTTCTACTCGGCGTTGTCCGGGATCAATAATTATTATCAACATTATTTCTCTTTGATTTTAACGGTAATTTTGGCAGTTCTGTGAAGGGTTCTGTTACACCGGCCATTCTAACAGAAGAGAAACTACACCGGTTCTCACTATAAATACTGCGAGTAGACAATCACCAGGGTAAAAAAGGACAGTATTGTGACTATCTCGCCGAGTGCCAGTCAGTTTCCTTACTTTTGTACCTTTTATGTTAATAAACTTGTTATCTTAACCAAACCTCGACTTGGCTACTTCTTTTTACTGTTGGACTACTTCACAACAGGTTCTTACTAACATTACAGTATTAAAAGAGAAAGGGAGAAAGATAAAGAGACGCCTAGAGAGAGAGAGAGAGAGAGAGAGAGAGGGAGAAAGAGAGAGAGGTTTTAATATAAAGATGTTACAAATGCTATTTAATTTCCTCTATTTTTTCATGGCCACGGGCAACGCCGGACAGCCCTGCTAGTATATATATAAAGTAAGTTACATTATAGATTTTTTTAATCTTCTAATTATTTTAATATTTCTTTGTTTTAACCTTTACGTCATTTGATTTGTGACTTATTAATAACCATTTATTTTCTATTATTATTATTATTATAATTATTTTTAATTTTTTAAAACTTTTTTCATTCTGTATTTAAATATTTTTATTTGCTGTATCCTATATATTTTCACTAGCGGGGCTACCCGGCGTTGCTCGGGGTCATAAAAACATAATTGAAGAAAAATTGCGTGTGTAACATCTTTATATTAAAACTTCTATTTCTCTCCTTCTCTCTCTATAGCTGTCTCTTTATCTTTCTACTTTTCTCTACCCTGATCGCTACTTTTAAATTTTGCCTTTTGCGAAAGCTGTTTCTTCCCCACCATTTCATCCTACGTTTCACAGGGCAATAGTATGACTTATTTCTATAAAAAGTACCACCACTGTCTGCGCCTTCTATATAGGTACTTATAACCGCCCCGGTGTTCATACTATATATTTTGAATCCCCTCATGATATCCTTCATCATTTTAACTCCCCTCGTTGTATTCATCATTTTCGATCTCCTCATACTATTAATCATTTTCAATCCCCTCATAATATTCTTCATCATTTTCAATCTCCTCATACTATTAATCATTTTCAATCCCCTCATAATATTCTTCATCATTTTCAATCCTCTCGTAATATTCCTCATCATTTTCAATCCGCTCATGATATTCTAAATAATTTTCAATCCTCCATGATATTCTTCATTTTTTCAATCCTCTCATGATATTCTTCATTATTTTCAATCCCCTCATGATATTCTTCATCATGTTCAATCCCCTCATGATATTCTTCATCATTTTCAATCCTCTCATGGTATATTTCATCATTTTCGATCCCCTCATGATATTCTTCTCATTTTCAATCCCCTCATAGTATTATTCATCATTTTCAATCCTCTCATGGTATTCTTCATCATTTCCAATCCTGTCAGTCTATTCTTCATAATTTTCAATGCTCTCATGACATTCTTCATCATTTTCAATCATCTCATGACATTCTTCATCATTTTCAATCCCCTCATGATAGTCTTCATCACTTTTCAATTCCCTCATGATAGTCTTCATCATTTTCAGTCCTCTCATGATAGTCTTCATCATTTTCAATCCTCTCATGTCAGTCTTCATCATTTTCAATCCTCTCATGATAGTTTTCATCATTTTTAATCCCCTCATGATAGTCTTCACTATTTTTAATCCTCTCAGGAAAGTCTTCATCATTTTTAATCCTCTCATGATAGTCTTCATCATTTTCAATCCTCTCATGATATTCTTCATCATTTTCAATCCCCTCATAATATTATTCATCATTTTAAATCCCCTCATGGTATTCTTCATCATTTCCAATCCTGTCAGTCTATTCTTCATCATGTTCAATCCTCTCATGACATTCTTCATCATTTTCAATCCTCTCATGACATTCTTCATCATTTTCAATCCCCTCATGATAGTCTTCATCATTTTCAATCCCCTCATGATAGTCTTCATCATTTTCAATCCCCTCATGATAGTGTACATCATTTTCAATCCCCTCATTATAGTCTTCATCATTTTCAATCCCCTCATGATAGTCTTCATCATTTTCAATCCTCTCATGATAGTCTTCATCATTTTCAATCCTCTCATGATAGTCTTCATCATTTTCAATCCTCTCATGATAGTCTTTATCATAGCTCTATCTAGGATATTGAGCACTTTTCTCCCGGACAACGCCGATTACTTTGAAAATCAAGGAGGCCTCATGAGCACTACTGAAATCACTTAGGTATCCTCCCTCCTTTTCATCTGCAAAATTGTCCAAAGGGGAACGAAGATGGCGTTAAAATATGTTCTAAACCTATCACTACAGTAGCTCTATCAAGGATATTGAGCACTTTTCTCCCAGACAACGCCGAGTACTTTGAAAATCGAGGAGGCTTCATGAGCACTCCTGAAATTTGATGTTTTTCTTGCTTAACTTCTATATGTGATGTTATGAGGGGCGCTGATGAAGAGACCTTTTCGAATCATTTAAAGTATAATACAAAATAAAAGAGGCCACATCATTTTAGAAACGATCGTACACCAAATGTTCGTTGTGTTTGAATTCTTAGAACTGATATAAATAATGGACTAAATTTATTTATCTCTACTTACTTTATAATAGCTGTGTCAGACGTTAATAATCAATCATTGAGCTGATGTCAATAACTGCAGTATTTGGAACACTTGAATGCCTATACTTTGACTATACCTATACTTACTATAGGTGGTTTATTCTATTGTACATTTATCCTCCACTTAAGTCAAGATATTTTTACTTTAAATTGATATATATATATATATATATATATATATATATATATATATATATATATATTTTTTTTTTTTTGATTTTATTCCATTAGTTGCGACAAAACAAGTTTTGTTTCATTGGTGCAAAAAGCGACCAATTCATCGGGCGGGCGAAGGAATTCAAATGGCATAAATTTTAACTTCAACTTTAACGGGAGATTGAAAATTGAAAATACATTGGAGGGGGAGGGGGACAGAGTTGGGGCTTTGTCTATAACGGTGACATGGGACATGAGAGGGGAGGGGGGAGGACCCCAACACGTCGTGTTTCAAATTATTACGTGGGAGGTTTTTCACGTGTCTGTGCTGTGATGATCTCAATTTCGGCCGCGGTGGGAGGAAGGGAGATGGAGCGACGGCCAGAGTGAGTTAAATTTAAAATGAGAATAAAATTATGATTTTAACCGTCATTCTTATTTTATTTTAATTCTAATAAGTAATTATCATGTGGATAAAAATGTTTGATAATTTTAATTTATGGTATTAATTGCTACTTTTGCATTTTATTTATTTTATTTTAATGTTTTGTTTATTATTTGTAGTGAATTTTGTTGTGATTATATATTTTTTTTTTTTTTTAAATTGTGATTATATTATACCGAGATCAATACTAGTGGAATCATTTTATAAGAGAAGTTTTCTGGTGTTACCAGTTTTATCATTAACAAAACCGATTATGACAATGATAACGCCTGCCAATCATACCTACGATAGTCGCAGTGATAACAGCCTTAATAAAAGCCTTAATGAAAATAAAAATAAAAATAAAAATAAAAATAAAAATAAAAATAAAAATAAAGATAAATATAAATAAAATTAGAATAAAAATAGAAATAACAAGTTTGTAAGAATATTAATGATAATAATAATAATAATAATAATAATAATAGTATTAAAAATAATAATAATAATAATAATAATAATAATAATAATAATAATAATAATAATAATAGTAATAATGATAAATATCACCATCATTACCATCTTGCTACTTGTGAAGTCATTGGGCGAAATAAGTCGACAAGTGATGGTAGGCTTTTTTGTTCTACTACCAATGACAAGGACTAAGTACCAGTTAATAATTACGTGTTCAAGGTAGTGATCGAAGGGTTAAGTAATTGAGATTAGATTAGTCCAAGTGATATCAGTGTTAATAGCTATCCCAGTTATGGGTTTATGTTTGAATTGGTAGTATGCCTGAGAGGCTATTGAGGCTGTGCATTATAGGTAGTACGTAGAGATTTGATGTTATTGGTAGTTTAGAGGGGTGGTTATATATTTATAGATTCATCATGACCTGTTGGGGTGGGATTGGGTGGTAAATTTGGGTGGGTGGGTAGGGGGTTATAGTGTGTTTTGGGGTAGCGTATAGTGGGGATTTAATGTTATCATTCATTTTTGTAAAAAAAAAAAAAAAAAAAAAAAACACTTTTAATTTTATTTTAAAGTTATGTGGGGTTGGTGTGGGGTTAAGGTGGGGTATGTGGGTTGCTAACACGACGTGTTGGGGTCCTCCCCCCTCCCCTCTCATGTCCCATGTCACCGTTATAGACAAAGCCCCAACTCTGTCCCCCTCCCCCTCCAATGTATTTTCAATTTTCAATCTCCCGTTAAAGTTGAAGTTAAAATTTATGCCATTTGAATTCCTTCGCCCGCCCGATGAATTGGTCGCTTTTTGCACCAATGAAACAAAACTTGTTTTGTCGCAACTAATGGAATAAAATCAAAAAAATATATATTTTGCTCTGAATTTTCATTGAGCACTCTCATAAACCCGGTTTCAACTTCCTTCGGATTCATACCCCCTGGATATTTGTAACAAGTTAATTATATATATATATATATATATATATATATATATATATATATATATATATATATATATATATATATATATATAGGAGATGAAAAGAAGGATGAGAGTAATTCGACGTAATGGGAGATGAAAAGGAAAGACCAAGAGATATTTTTTTATATATTCATCAACGTTTCGTCTTTATTTGTAAGACTTCCTCGGGATGATAATTTTAAGAAAAATGTCATGCAAATACATCGAAATATTGGGTTGACATGATGGATTGATGAGAAAAAGTAGTAGCCGGATCAAGGTCCGGGCTGAGAGAAGTCAGTGGCAGAGAGTGAAATGAATTAGGATGGCTGTGAGTGAAAAAGGGGGGGGGGTAGGAGTGTTAGTGAATTTGTTCTTAAGGTGGGAGAGAGGGGGTGTTGAGGTTTTTGTCGTTTTGAGGTGTAGCATGGATTTTGAGGGGCTGATATTTCGATGTATTTGCATGACATTTTCCTTAAAATTATCATCCTGAGGAAGTCTTACAAATAAAGACGAAACGTTGATGAATATATAAAAAAATATGTCTTGGTTTTTCTTTTTTCATCTCGCATTACGTCGAATTACTCTCATCTTTCTTTTTTCATATATATATATATATATATATATATATATACTGCGAGCGTTATTGGTTGGTGTGTAAGTATATTTCTATGTTTTATGCACTCTTTCTTGTTTGTTCATCAAACAGTTTTCTTTGAATTCCCTTCGGAGAGACAAACTGCTCCTTTTCGTTAGAAATAGCTTTGCTATGAATTGGGATTCGGAACTTTCTGGCATAAAATCTTTAGACACTTTACCATACCTCGCCCTCCGTTTCCCATTTTATTCTTTCGGTGTTCACGTACGCAACAGACATCGTCTTCTTTTTAACAGATCTGAAATTGTCACGTAGATTTATCACACTCTATTCTAAAGTTAGATAGGAATATTCCAAGTGATGGTTTGGGGGGTTAGTTTCTGAAAGTTTGCAGGGATTAAAATTTTGGTCATGAATGTTCCCGTTCTTATACCTAAATTGAGAAGGATACACGTGGAATTAAAAATTGCAAGATACTTTATAGTGTGTACAATACACATGCATCTGCTTTAGATGCATTTAATTTTATCAATCTTAAAAAAAAGAATGGTTATATTTTACTTGTAGCCATATCGTGAAAAGATCTTTTGCTGAATATTTGCCAGCCTATCACGGCTTTTCAGTACCGTACGGAATTCACAACAAGACGTGATGAATCGGACGTAGCCTTATTTTGCACCTTTCTTTTATTTCACCTTTTAGACAACGCTGTTTAACAAGGACATCTTCCCAGAATTTTAATATCTCTATTTTTTCTATTTTTTCTTTACTTCTGTTCAACCCAAACAATGCATATTGCCACAAAAGCATAAAAGGCTGCTGTAATAAGATGCGCATTTATAGGTGTAACCCAGGTGAAAAGTTTGGGAGTAAGATGTTTGTTCACATTACATTTAAATTTCTGCCTGTTGATACGTTTGGTTAAAATAGAAAGGAGGAACAGAATTCCAAAGAAAAATAGTCTGAGATGAGATGTTAAAACATTTTAGATGTATTGAAGATTTAGAAACAATAACATATATTGTAAATAAATTATGGATGTATTAAAGATTTAAAAACAATAACATATATTGTAAATAAATTTTGGATGTATTAAAGATTTAGAAACAATAACATATATTGTAAATAAATTTTGGATGTATTAAAGATTTAGAAACAATAACATATATTGTGAATAAATTTTGGATGTATTAAAGATTTAGAAACAATAACATATATTGTAAATAAATTTTGGATGTATTAAAGATTTAGAAACAATAACATATATTGTGAATAAATTTTGGATGTATTGAAGATTTAGAAACAATAACATATATTGTGAATAAATTTTGGATGTATTGAAAGTTTAGAAACAATAACATATATTGTGAAAACATTTTGGATGTATTGAAAGTTTAGAAACAATAACATATATTGTAAAAACATTTTGGATGTATTGAAGATTTAGAAACAATAACATATATTGTGAAAACATTTTGGATGTATTGAAAGTTTAGAAACAATAACATATATTGTGAAAACATTTTGGATGTATTGAAAGTTTAGAAACAATAATATATATTGTAAAAAGATAAATAAAATAGAACAAAACAGTTAGTGTTTGCTTTCTGTTTTGTATCTATTGAACTATCTATCCTGAACCAAAATTGTATTTGTTTTTGGTAGAGTTTTCATTTTCACATTTAATATCAGTAGATATATGTGTATATATATATATATACATATGTATTTACATGTGGATATATGTGTATATCCAGGTATCTGTTTACTGTGTATTTTGTATTCAGTGAGGAGTGTACAATTTCCGCATTTTGTAGTATAGTGATTACTAATTTATTGTTATGTTACTGTTGTATTTTTGTATTTTGTTTGATCTCTTTACTTCAATTTATGAACAATAAATAGATTCAGGAGTTGGACGGTAGAGTACTTTCTAAGTAAGTCCCCGTAACATATATTGTAAATAAATTGTGGATGTATTGACGATTTAAAAACAATAACACATATTGTAAATACATTTTGGATGTATTGAAGATTTATAAACAATAACATGTATTGTAAATACATTTTGGATGTATTGAAGATTTAGAAACAATAACATATATTGTAAATACATTTTGGATGTATTGAAGATTTAGAAACAATAACATATATTGTAAAAAAACATTTTGGATATGTTGAAGATTTAGAAACAATAACATATATTGTAAAAATCATTTTGGATATGTTGAAGATTTAGAAACAATAACATATATTGTAAAACCATTTTGGATGTATTGAAGATTTAGAAACAATAACATATATTGTAAAAAACATTTTGGATATGTTGAAGATCTAGAAACAATAACATATATTGGAAAAACATTTTGGATGTAACAAAAATCTAGATCCCGTTAACATTTGTACATGTTTTTGCATTTGAAAAAATATTGAATAAAGACGTTTTATTGTTAGTATATCATATTAATAGACATATCTTAAATATATTTGTGCTTGTTTGTTTGTTCTTTTCTTCTCCAGTGTCCCTTTCTAAATTGATGTCTGCTGAATGTGGCCCTGCCAATGATGGGAAGCAAGGATCCACTTTTTATAAAAGATATCAAAGAGAAGAAACAAATTCGCACCATTTTGATTCTGTCTGGAAATGAATCCGATTTTTTGACAACAACAGAAACCATAAACAATCTCTTAGTTTCAGGTGAGTAGATAAAAAATTGCAACAAATTAAAGGGAAATAAGCTCATAAGAAAATCCCGCTTTTCATACAAAATGAAATAACAAAAAATATTACAATTTAATATTTTAAAAATAAATAAATACACGCACTCTTCAACTTACAGACAAGTTACATTCAAGATAAGTGTTTGCATCATCAATTGTTCATAAGTCATTATTTGGAAAAATATTAAATAAAGACGTTTTATTATTATTATTATTAATTATTTATTATTATTATTATTATTATTATTATATATATTAATTATTATTATTATTATTATTATTATTATTATTATTATTATTATTAATTATTATTATTATTGTTATTATTATTATTAATTATTATTATTACTATTTTTATTAATTATTATTATTATTATTGATTATTATTATTATTATTATTATTATTTATTAATTATTATTATTATTAATTATTATTATTAATTATTATTATTATTAATTATTATTATTATTATTATTTATAATAATTATTATTATTAATTATTTATTATTATTATTAATTATTTATTATTATTATTATTATTATTATTAATTATTTATTATTATTATTATTATTAATTATTATTATTATTATTATTATTAATTATTTATTATTATTATTATTATTATTATTAATTATTATTATTATTATTATTATTAATTATTATTATTATTATTATTATTATTATTATTTATTATTATTATTATTATTATTATTATTATTATTATTATTATTATTATTATTATTATTATTATTATTTATTATTATTAATTATTATTATTACACACTTTTGTTGGTTCTTGGTTGTCTGTTAGGTTTTACAGCATATCGACCCTTTTTAGGTGATTTTATGCTAAAACCGTACATCCGTGTTTATTTGTATACAAATGGCTTGTAAATTAACTTTTGTAGGCATATATTTTATGAACGATATATTTTACTTAATCCCCAGGCCCTTCACCACATCAGTGAACCCTAACCGTATCTCCACATCAGTGTACCTGGGAGTAATGTAAACTAAGGAGTTTGAGTCACTCTCCAAATTACCAAACTGGGAGTCTCATCCCAGGATATAGCTAAATGTCATATGTAGAATATTGTAATTGTTAGATAATACAGGATTGGGGGTGAGGGCCGAGTAATACAAAAGTCTGATTGATCGACAGACATCACAGGTGAAGTGATAGAGGGAACAATTTTGAAATAGTTAACTTAAGAAATCTGCCAAGAGACACGAATCAGACATATAACCGTGCGTGAACCCTCCCTAACCGCATGGATAAGACAATGATAATTAAAAGTTCTTGGAACTTATAATGCAACATATAACCCGGCCGGGTCTGGTTTGTAGAATTAATATTTGAAGTTATTTTTGATGTTTAGAGTCAACAGTTAGTCCATGCAGTAGAGCCATGAAGTATGAAATCAAAGATGGAGGCCAGGTAGTGTTCAGTATGTCAAGATAAGGATACAGATGAAGCTGCTAAAACGATCACAGATATCCCACAGAAATGATCATTTCCTCTTCTTTTACATTTGAGTCTCATGAAAAAGCTCTACTTCACTCGGTACTAGCCTGACTCATCTTAAAATATACACAAAGCCTGCAACTAAAGTAGAGACTCAAAGCCTTATATAAAGCAACTAGTTAAAAAGTCACCCATAGGGCAGCATATATTTATCTTCAAGTTAAACACAATAACTATTGCAAAAAGCTAACTGAACACAAAACTGATGATAAACACATAATTGAACAAATTATTATTATAACACTTAATTGAACATAATGTCTATTGTAAATACTTCATTAACCACAATACCTATTGTAAACACCTACTTGAACAGAATAAATATTGTCAACACCTGTATCTGGTGCGGCCTTTATCTTGATTGGGTTGAACCGGTTTCAAAATGTTCACCCATCTGGTACTGACCAGGTTTAACGTCACTTAACTTTGGTGATCTAACGAGAACCGGCGTGTCAACATGATTATCCCATACATATTGTAAACACTGTAATTGAATACAATACCTATTTATAATGGTTAGAAAATGGAATGAGTTGATATGCATGAGAAGAAACTAGTTCAGATATTGACAGAGAAACATGTTAGATTTCTTTGTCTGTGTTATTCATTCTGTGTCAATATTTTAACTAGTTTGTTTTCATGCTCATCAACACATTCCATATACTAACCATTCCATATTCTCGGAAATTTTAATTTCCTTTATTTAAACTTCCACAATACGTATTGTAAATACCTAATTCAATACACTTCATTCAATGAAAACTCCTAGTTTATCCACCCCCTTGGCCCTTAGCTAAGACTAAAGTGTAGTATATGTCTGATACTACACTTTTCTGTCATCGGTCAATAAAGGAGAACTCCTTCTAGATTAGAACAAGTTTTAATTTTGTCCCAATCTTGAATGCCCCTTTTGGGAGAGCTGGATATACCTCACATTGAAAACCGTCCTTCTGTCTAACTCTGTCCTCGTCGGGGGGCAGGTAAATAGCGACCCATTGCTGGGAGGATGACATGGGTGCATACCATTTCAAATGATATTTGTACATAGATGAACATAATAAAGTTGACTCGATTACAAACATGGTCTGCCAATTATACAAATTCTTTTTCCCATGACAGTAACCATTAGGAAACCTTTTCTTATCCCGTGTTACCTCTTCTTGTCCTCTCCTCTCCTCTGTCTTCTTGGGCATGAGAAAAAGAATGTAAAAAAGCCCCCCCCCCCCAAAAAAAAAAAGACCAAAACAAAAAAAAAAAAAACAACAAAAAAAAAAAGTTTCATCTTGTCCACTCTCTTGGGTCCCCAAAATGTGCACAAATATTGCTTTCCAAATAAAACATTCAGCTGTAAATACTGAGAAATATGGCTAGTTTTAAAAGGGTGTGTTATCTCCACTCTCCTCTGAGCCATACGAAGAAAAATGCCAAAAGTCTTTCTCATGAACTGAAACATTATAAGAAAAGACAAATAAATATGGTTACTTTTATGAAGTTATGTTTTTCTTTTATCAGAGCAACCAGACAGCCGATTCGAAAAATCGTCCGTTAAGTCGATTCATACAGAAACTGATTCATCTTGCTTGACCATTTGTTGTTGTTGTTGATCCCTTTTGGAAAACATCCTCGCTCGTTTGTTGTCCGTCTTTATCGCCTAGTTTCAACCGGTTCGATCTCTGATCCTCTTCAGGCATCGTACTGGCGAAAACCAGAAACGTTCAGCGATGTTTTTGCCTGTGAAGTTCCAGTGTACATAAAACAAGACTTGAAACGTACGAGCAGGTTGGTCAATATTTTTCGCAATGGCTTGCTAACGGATCGAAACACAAATTTATCTTTCCTCGTATGGTCTTTTAACGTCTTCTTGTTTCTTTTTATCCGTTATATTTTTCAGATTTTTTTTTTTTTTTACTTTTTTTTATTGAATATTTCTTGCGTCCTTGCTTTCCTCCTTTATGAGACGAATGCGGCAATTGAACATTGGTAAGAGTGGGCTTGAAGCGTGGTTTTTGAACACAAAACATTTTTATGCATTCTCTAGAAATTTAAGTGCCGAATTCTACTGACCAGGACGTTCACAGAAAGACACAGATAAATTCAATACATTGCTTGTGGTTTCTATCGATATATACATAATCATAAACTATAAACTGAGAACGGTTATTGATCAGAACACTCAGTTATATATGACTATTGCTACCTTTATTACCTAGCTTTCTTTAGTCAGGCACAAGGGCTCCTCTCTCTCTCTCTCTCTCTCTCTCTCTCTACACACACACACACACACACACACACACACACACATATATATATATATATATTATATATTATATTATACTAAGCCCCTTTAAGAAATTAAAGTTGAGCACTCTCGGGGAAGTTAAAAATAGACTGTCAAAAAGCTCTAATGCAAAGTTCCGAATACGTTCGTCGAACACTCTCGACTAGTCTTCTATCTGTGCTCGCTTCTAGGTACATATAGATCTTAATTTCCCTAAATTATGTGACAGTTTCCGTGGGCCGAGTGGATATGGCTGACTCTGTGTACCGGGTTCGCGCCTCCCGACCGTCTGAAATTGTTACTTCCCTGCACTGATGAGAGCAATAAGCTTGAAATGCTAGCGTCTGTAGGTATAAATAATTTAATATTTATTTATAAACATTATATATATATATATATATATATATATATATATATATATATATATATATATATACTAGAAGAATACCCGTTCCAAAACTAGTAAAATTAATTCCCTGAACAGAACCGTTAAGAACCACTTTTATGTCTCCTTATGGAGATTAAAATCAACACATAATGATACTAATTCTTATATCTAAAATCCTTATTCTAATTTTGATCAAAATCCATTACATGGTTTTGATCCTAGAAAATGTCTTAAATTTAAGGCTTAAACTTAAGGAGTCTTAAGAAGAAATAAAAATTCAGGGAATCTTGCTTAATTGGTGTCTCATGACTAAAAATCAAATGCAAATCTGATATATTTGATTTTTCAAATGGGGTTTTTGTCCATATCATGACCCAATACAACCCTTTAAAATACTCCAAGGAAACTGAAATTTGTGGAATATTTATTAATTGATGTCTGATACCTATTGTAAAAAGTTCACAAAAATTGGACACATCTGTAGTTTTACAAAGGGCTTTCACCGCTTTCTACTTCCTTTGCATAAAACTAAATTAAATATAGTCTACATTACGACATCTTACGCCTAGCAGCTGTGTTCCAAAATTCATAATGATCGGTTAATTAGTTTATGAGTTAATCCTGTACATACAAATATATAAACATGTGCACATACCTAACTTTATATAAATAGAGATATTTACCACAAAAACATCGTGACTTGTTGGGTCACCCATTGGACTCACTTTTGATTGTTTGAATCAAGAAAAAGTGATACTGCAAAGACAATTAAGTTTTTTGAAATAAACACAATTGAAAAGAGAAGTTCATCAGCATTGAAATCATTTTCTAAGCTTTCTAATTTAGTGAAAGAAAGGGAAAATTTCAGTCGATTAATAGCAATCAGTACTATTAACTGTGCTAACTACTGATTTTGGAGGGATGGAAAAACTTCAAGTAAAGAGAATCTCAATCTTAATCTCAATCTCAATCTCAATCTTACTCTTCAATCTCTAAGAGATTGTAAAAGAAAATTATACATTTAAAAAAAAATGTTCAATTTTTTTTTACTATGGATGAGACATCTTACCGGATGCCAGACATTCATCTGCTATTTCAGAGACTCAAACCGAGAGATCTTTTTTAGGATTCTAAACGTCCCTTTAGACGCAATTGTTTGAATCACTCTTGCAATTGGTTCACAGGCTATATTCGTCAGATTCTTATGATTACTGGAATGACAAAGATCTTCCTAAGATTCCAGTTTCTTTTCATGTCGTAGATTAGACCTTGATCTTTAGTTATCTTTTCAGCTCTGTTTAAACCAGCATCATCATCTATATAGAGGGCGATACTAATAGTCAGAAAGCCTTGTAAGAAATAAGACACTTGATTAGTTAATTGCAAATTACAGCTACTTAGAACAATTGACTACTTTATATGTATAAACATAGAAAATATTATTTTAAAATACTAAAATAAGTTTTGATAAAATTTCAAATATTTTGGAGAAAAGCGGAATTCCAAGATGATTTGGTAAAGATAAATTCCCAGACGTTTTGATAAAGAAGAATTCCAAGATATTTGGTAAAGAAGAATTCCAATATAGTTTTGTATATAAAAGTGTTCTTCATATTGGTAAAATAGACATTCCAGCACTTTTAGTAAAATAATAATTTCAAGAGTTTTGGTAAAGTGGAATTCCAAGATTTCATAGATGGCTCCTCCATGAAGCTTTAGTAAAAGTCCAATTCCAAGAATATTTGGTAAAAGAGGAATTAACGATTTCATAGATGTTTCTTCATCCATAAGTTTGGGTAAAATGGGAATTCCAATATTTTTTTAATAAAAGAGGAATTCTAAGATATTTTGGTAAACGAGGAAATCCAAAACTTTATGGTCAAAAGAAATTGTAATAATTTTTCTTGAAAAAATCAATTCCATTATCTTTGGGTAAATTGTGTAAAAGAGCAATTCCAAGATTTTTCATTAAAAGAGGAATTCAAAAAAAGAATGGTTTGCCAGAAAAACTCAAAGTTTAAACTGTCATTTCCGGCAAGAATAAAAAATTTTAAATAAATTTTATAGGCAAAAGTAAAGTATTATGGTTCATTTGTGCTGATAAAGCAAAGTGAAACATTATTATGAAATGAATTCGGGAAAAAAATCCTTCACTGTATAATAAAAAGTCAATGGTGGATGTTTTTTTTTCTTTATGGTCATAAGAATCAGAAATGATAATAATAATTTATATAACATCACTCAATAAGTCCCGGTCTTGACATGTATAGATGCCATCACTACTAAACTATTCATATAATTATTTTATTAAGTACTAAGCTTCAAATGGCATGTGGAAAAATTTGAGCTCCATCGAATAATTGGTTTGCAAATTAGGGTTATTTAAGTGAAGTTACTGTTGCAAATTTTAAAAACAATGGACAAATCTGAATTTCGTGTGTTGACCAAGCATTGCTTTCTGATAGGAAAAATACTGTTCAAGCAAAGAAATGACTTGATTAGTTGTTATTAGGCCTCTGCTCTACCAGGAACAATAGTTAAGAGGTAATATGCTGACTTTAAGCACGGTCATACAGACACAAATGATGCTGAACACTCATGTCGCCCAAATTCGTCAGTGCTCCCGGAAAACATAATAAAAGTCAAAAAAATCGTTTCGGCCGATCGTAAATTGAAGTTGCCTGATATGGCAGAGAAGTTGAAGATATCAGAAGGTAGTTTATTCACCATTTTCCATGAACATTTGTCAATGAGAAAGCAGTGTTAAAAGTGGGTGCTACGTTTGCTCACAGTCGAGCAAAAACAATGTGTCATTGATTCAGAGCGTTGTTTACAACTGTTTCAGCGAAACAAAAAGGAGTTTTTGCGTCAATATGTGACAATGGATGAAAGATGGATCGACCACTTCACTTCAGTGTCAAAGCGGCAGTTATCTAAGTGGACAGCATCAGGTGAAAGCCGTCCAAAGCAACCAAAAACGCCCACATAAGTAAGCAATGTTTTAGTGTCCGTATTTACTTTTAGAAAGGAAGAAACATAAATAGCAAATATTATGTAGCATTATTGGTGCGCTCGAAGAAATGAAGAAGAAGAAATTGCTCTTTCACCAAGACAATGCACCGTGTCACAAGCCGATCGCAACGATGGCAAAACTACATAAATTGTACTTCAAGTTGAATTAAGTATATCTTTGTAAAGTACAATTACTTCTGAATTCATCCAGTTTATTCTCAAAATAATTTATGTGGGACATATTTTTTATCTGATCAGGTAATTTCTTCCAAAAGTTTATTTTTCTATTCGAAAAGAAATTGTGTGGTAGATTTAGTTTTTGAAAACTTTCTTGCCAATACTTTTATCAGTGCAAGGAAAGATATTTTTTAAAAGTTTGGTCCTTATTTAAAAATCCCATTGATTATTTTGAAGGTCTTAATTTAGTCATCGATCATTGTTCACTTTAGTGAAGTAGTTAATCCTAAGGGTTCTTACATATCTTATAATTTAGACCATTCAATCCTTTTATGAGTTCAGTCACTTTTCTGTGTACACCTTCCAATTTTAATATTATATTCCAATTTCCATATCTAGTTACAGGTGTCGATGCTTGAATGCCATATTCTGTATACGGTTTTATTAAAATCTTAAATATTCTAACAATAACATTTGCTTTCCTGGAAAGAAAATCTCGAATCATCCAATTAATTATTTTATTTGATTTTCAGATAATAGACAAAATGTGATTATGGGATTTAAATCTATTATTAAAATTCATTCTCAAATTCTTTGATGAATTATTGAGAAACCTGTAAAAAGACAAGTAAAAATATTCATCCTTTTGGGGGATTTGTTTTTGTAACACAGAATTTAAGTACATATTAATAACAATCTAAAAATGTTTCTCTATATAAAACTTCAAAACTGTTTTTACTTGCTTGTTACTCTGCCAAACAAAATGTGATTAGGAGATTTAAATTTATTTATTTTAAACTAAGTAGTCAATTTTTTTTCAAAAGTATATTACTCTATTAGAAAAAGAATCGAATTGTGTGATTTTTTAAATTGTTCTTACCAATAAATTTCCAGTGAAAAGAAAGATATTAAATAAGTTTTCAAAATTTAGAAATCCAATTAATTATTTTGGTGGTCGCAATTAAGTCACTAGTAAAGTAGTTAAACCTAAGTATTTCAGCCTTTTTAATAATTGTGATCCTTCAATCCTTTTATTAGTCTAGTCGCTTTCCTTTGTGCAACTTCCAATTTTAATATTATATTCTAACTTCCATGTCTCCCACTGATGCCAAGGCACGAGTAGACTATTTTGTATTAGATCTTATTAAAATATTAAATATTCTAGTAATAATATTTGCTTTTCTTGAAAGAAAATGTCTAGCCATCCAACCAATCATTTTATTTGCCTAACAAAATGTTTTTTTAATGCAGATTAGTCAGTATTTTGAAGTTTTCTGATTCATAAAAACAACTAGTAAGTAGCGAATAACAAACATTTTGTCTGTATATATATTGCTTTTTAATGGATACTATATTGAGAGCAAAAGTTAGATTCACAAAGGAATTTTACCGTTGAACATAGGGGACTCTTATTTTTCATTAATAGTGGATTCTATCTACAGAGATCTCAGGGCATAAGAAACAGGGACAAAAATACCCAAGAAATTGTATAAAAAATATAAATTAATGATTGTTCAGAGAAATTGGGATTTCCTATAGAGTTTGTCCTTGTTTCATAAAGTCCACACTAAATTGAAAGAATGGTCTGAGGAGTGGAGAATAAGCCTGGAGGTGAGGAAGAAAGAATTTTATACCATTTCTTCTTTGCCGTTCTTCTTCTATGTGTAGACATGCATACATTCATACAAAATTGAAGTGGTTTGGTTTAGAAGAAGAGGAAGAAGACATAAAAACACACACGTTTTCACATAAAATGAAGAATTTGTCTTTCTTAAAAATCAGCACCAAATTCTCTATAACAACAAACAAAAAAAGAGTGAGAAAAAAGAACTCTTACCGAAGATTGAGTCAAGAGTACCTTTCTTTTTATTGTCTTATATGTTCCTCCGGACAAGAAAAACACAATAAGATTTGTTTTGGCCAAAGTAAGAAAAAAATAACAACAAAAAAAATGTAATAATCCATCCCATTATTGGGTGGTTGACTATTGTACAATGAACATGGCTGAAAAAATAAGTAAAAATAAATGAATGAAAAAAAAAATAAATAAATAAAAAAAAGTAAAAGAATTTTATTTTTGTTCAGTGAAGAAAGATTAGATAAAAAATATCAAACGAAAAATAAATAAAAAAGAACAAAGGCAAAAAACAAAACAACAGAAAAGTGAGACAAAACAAAACTACAACAAAATATGAAAAAAGTGAGACAAAAACGAAAAGGTAAAAAACGCCAAAAAAGCAATACATATATATATATATATATATATAAATATATATATATATATATATATATATATATATATATATATATATACCAGAGAAAGAAAAAGATGCTATTAGATACCAAAATGAAATATCAGAAATTTGTGGATGAATTTTCTATAGATTGCCCAAAGATGGCATTTAATGGCCATGCAATAAAGTATTACGTCCGAAGAAATACTTACTGAGTAATGTAAATAGAAAGAGTGCCAAAGGATAGAAAGTGAGTGAGAGAATGAGTGAGAGTGAAGGAGAGAGAGCGAGAGAAATATCATCATCATCATCATCAGCAGCAGCAGCAGCAGCAGCAGCAGCAGCAGCAGTATCAATACCATCAACAGCTGCACTACCAGTAGATATTACCAGAATTATTGTCTAAATATTAAGAAAAAGGTAATCTTTTTGACTTGTGCTATTAATAAATGAAACACTGTTTTTCCTTTGTATGAAGTAAAAATACACGTTGAGCATATCTTTATAAATTTGTACTTTGTCTGTAACAACGTACGGTTGCATAATTCCATACTGACGAGTGTAAAAAAAAACAGAACGTATATACATGTCTATTATTTATTAATAATAATTACTAGACCACCCGTGACCCGTTGGGTCAGTTTGTTATATTAGCTATGGAATTCATGTATGAGTGTGACACTTGTGGCATAAAGAAAATAGGTTTTTTTACATAACAGAAGCATTTCTATGAAAGTATATTAAAATGAAAAAAGAATATAGATAGATTTCTATGAGTCGTTCTGTTCATTATAATTGTTTTTTTTTAAATTACAGTTACTGAATTATAAGTGGTTGGTTAGGGCGATTTGAGAAAAGAAGGGGGTACAGCAGGCTTTCTCGCGTACGTAACGAAAACAGAGGGAGTAGGAGTGGTGAAATCTATGAGAGGGAAAGTGGGAGGTGGTTTCGTTCACCGACCGCTAGTATGGCTGATATTAATAATGAGTGTTGTTTTTTTGTTTGTTTGTTTTTGTTTTTTAAAAGGGAGGAGTTTTTTTGAAACTGCGACAGACTTTACGAAGTCCTCCCGTTGAATGTTTTTAGCCGTGAAGAAAACAAATAAACTATTTGATGAAATTAAATGAAATTGTTTAAAAATTTCCAGAATGAAAAATTTCATGCGTTCGTTAATCATAATAGAGAATAACGGAATTGGAATAACAGATTGAAGACGATGCTATTTACGCATGCGCAACCGGATGTTGAAAACCGGAAAGCTGAAAGCTGATTGCAAACATACAAGAACAATAGACTTTTAGTATTATATAGATTAAGCTTCGATAAGCTGAGCTCTTTCAAAGATTAAAATTGAAGATTCAAAATATTAGCCACGTTGCAAGGTTCTCTCCCTCTTCAGACTCTAAGTACTTGTGTTTACATTAGATACAAGGCATATTTTTCTCGCATTTCAAAGCAGGATCGTCACGTTGGCAGAGTGGTAAGAAGCCAGGGTTCTTAATAATTCGATCTTGGGTTCGAATCGTCTAGCTGGCGGTATGGTTCAATACTGACGAGTGTAGAAAACACGAAACGTATATATATGTTTATGGATATTAAAACTATTTATTTATTAATTATAATAATAATAATAATATATATATATATATATTTATATATTATTATATATATATATTACTATTTCATTTATCCGCATAAAATTTTATAAGGAGATATCATTTTTTATGTATCAATTTTCAGTATTTACTTCAACAGTGCTCGATACGTAAGTAGAGCTAGGTAGTAAGTTATGAAAATATATTTAATGTCAATTAAGCTACACAGAGGCTCCTCCGTTTCATCCCCAGGGATGAAACGTGAGACCCTCTGTGTAGCTTAATTGCCATAAATATATTTTCATAACTTACTATATATATATATATATATATATATATATACAATTATTATTATTATTATATCATGTATCCACATAAAATGTTATAAGGAGATATAATCTTTTATGTATCGATTTTTAGTATTTACTTCAACAGTGCTCAATATGTGAGTAGAGCTAGGTAGTAAGTTATGAAAATATATTTATGGCAATCAAGCTTAATTGCCATTGCCATAAATATATTTTCATAGCTTACTATATATGTATATATATATATATATATATATATATATATATATACTATGGTAGGTCTGACTTGGATGTATTGTCCTAGTCAGAATACCTTCTGTCAGAGCGCTCAATGTAACTACAGAGAAAACATAAAGTTAAAATTGAAATAACTCAAAACACCATGTCAGTTAGATGTAAGAATTATTTCACATACTCAGTAGGATCGTCAGACGTTGAATTGGCCGTTTAACACCAAGTACGAAGAGAGATGGCGATGTTCACATCCGGGGAAGGAGTGGTTAAATTTTGGAGGGGAGAGTTTAGGATCTCAGTCTTTAGATCGAGTGGAAGTTTTCTGGCCGGTGGCTCTGTTGTGTCACATTACAGAGCTTGACTCACCTCTACTACCCACTTCTCTCATGTCCTCGCCCCCTTTTACCCGTCCTAATGCACCCATCACAGGAGCTATGCTCGTTTACTCTAATTTAAATGGGCCAACAGCTTTACTTAGAATGTGGCGGCTCTAACAGTTATTTTAAATCCGCAGAAACTTAATTTTACATGAAAATGAGAACTGCAGGCTTGTGGAACTCTCTTCCTGCTGACTGTTTTCCTCCTACCTATAGCCTTGGTATTTTCAAGACTAAGGCTAATAAGCATCTCCTGTCTTTGCGATAATCATATTTCGTTCTTGTTAGCTCCTTACATCAAGTGGCTCCATGCCTTTTCTAGAACGATTTCCCTAAAAACAAAATTTTTTTAATAAAATTAGAACATATATTGGCACTCCGTCAAAAGCTTACTCCAAATCCACAAAAACAAAATACAGGTTCTTCTTCTTACCAAGTTATGTTTCTTCAATCATGTATTTATGTAAATCAGACTTTCTTTTAATTATGGAATGGCTTAATAAACTAGTCTTGCACGTTTTTCCAGTCACTAGACACGTCAAATGAACGCACAGTGATGTATATTTCCTATCAATGTCATATCTTACACGTTTTCGCTTGTTCCTTTTTGTAATGATCTTAGATTATCTTCGCATTTCTATGAAAAGCTGTGTTCATTGGTTAGTCCCCCTTCAGTCTCACTAAACGTACAAATGGAATGGACGCCTCTTATTTTAATGACGCCAAGAATAAAAAATAAGAGGCTCTATCCATCAGTTTGTCTGTCACATTAAAGTTTTAAATAAAATTTTCGTTACTTTGTTATGCTTAAATTTTGAAATAGCATTTTCATTGGTCTGTTATGCTTAGTTCTTAAATAGCATTTTTGTTGGTTTAAAAAAACATTTTCGTTTGTCTGTTATACTTAAGTTTAAAATAGAATTTTCATTGGTCTGTTATACTTCAGTTGGAAATAGCAGTTTCGTTGATATGAAAAAGCATTTTCGTTTGTCTGTCATGCGTAAGTTTGAAATAGCATTTTCGTTGGTCTGTCATGCTTAAGTTTTAAATAGCATTTTCATTGGTCTGTCATGCTTCAGTTTCAAATAGCATTTTCGTTGGTCTATCATGCTTAAGTTTGAAATAGCATTTTCGTTGGTCTGTCATGCTTAAGTTTTAAATAGCATGTTCATTGGTCTGTCATGCTTCAGTTTCAAATAGCATTTTCGTTGGTCTATCATGCTTACATTTGAAATAGCAGTTTCGTTGGTCTGTTATGCTTTAGTTTAAAATAGCATTTTCGTTGGTCTGCTATGCTGAAGTTTGAAATAGCATTTTCGTTGGTCTATCATGCTTAAGTTTGAAATAGCATTTTTGTTGGTATGTCATGCTTAAGTTTTAAATAGCATTTTCATTGGTCTGTCATGCATAAGTTTTAAATAGCATTTTCGTTGGTCTATCATGCATTAGTTTGAAATAGCATTTTCGTTGGTCTGTCATGCTTATGTTTGAAATAGAATTTTCGTTGGTCTGTCATGCTTATGTTTTAAATAGCATTGTAGTTTGTCTGTCATGCGTGTGTTTGAAATAGCATTTTCGTCGGTCTGTTAAACTTCAAATAGTATTGAAATAGTATTTTCAGCACTAAAAGAAAAATGACAGATTATTTGTGCTATCCGTAACTATAAGCCTTACTGTGCATCTGGCCACGTATACGTTGTCTAATGCATGTAAACTTGTAAACACAAGAACCGAGTTAACGATTTAATTTGCTCGCAAAAAAGAAAAACCTATTTTGGACAAAAGTTTATTCATTGAAATAAAATAACATATAGCCATTATTATGATCATGAACATGCTGAATTATTCTCACAATTATTGCCAACCACTTTTGAAAAGTATGTATATTTGATATTTACTTCATATTTTAGCTGCACACATGTAGGGAATATTTCATTTCGCACGTAGTATATCTTGTTCATGTGTATTTATCGTATCGATGGTACATGGCAAGAATACTCCATGCACGGGTGAACGATGTTGTTCGAGAGATTAAACAAAAGTGTCTGAATAAACAGAAATTTAAAGCTACTTACATAGTTTCAACTGTGGTGATTTCCTTATAGGAAAAAAATATACACGAAATTCGTTTGGTTCTTTGACTATGTCTGAGATTTGATTGGCCAGATCAGATAATTCTAACAGATTAAGAGTCATTAGTGTTTAAAAAGGATGCTAAGCATCAGAACGGTTCAAACCATGTCGGACTAGTTAGAAAAACCGTGGCAATAAGAGACATAGCCTCATCTTTGAATTTTCGACCACACAGGGTTCTCGTAAGTACCAAATAACGTGACCGTAGCACTTTCTCGCATTGAAACCAAATATCTTCAAGGTGAATAATTCTGGTCTCAACACTCTTAACATATCTGACGTAGCAACTAATTTTGTGCTGTTTATCAATAAGGAAGACGCTTATTTTCAGAATTGTTTTATTTTCGCACCACTATGCATTAAATGTGATCAGTTAAAGTTATTTATCAACCTCCCACAGTGGTAAGATGTGACATAAGGTCGGAAAGTGGGATTTGAAAAGCCAGTGGCCGAGAATTTGAGCACTCTGGCCTACAAAAAATGCCTGGGCAGCCCCGTCGGCATTCCCCGGTAGGGGCGCCTCAGGCGATTATCAATTAACTAACCCCTTCTCAAAGGGTGGGAAGGCAAAGCCTGGGAGGGTCGACGTCCTAGAACTGCACAGGACAAACCCATAGACCGGCAGAAATCAAGCCCCGAAGGCCAAGACAATACCGGTCTATGGGGCGCAGTATCCATCGGAACAGATACTACACTTTGATCTTGGCCAAAAGGCCAAGTTCAAGTTGTACATAATTTTAACTACTATGAGTTTAGAAAATGTTTATTTTGTGGAGTTAAGAGGCCCATTAAAAGGTCTTAACATTATAAAAATGTTCTCAAATTATAAGACTCTGTCTAATTTTGTGTCATTTACTTATCGATCCATCGAATTTACATCCCCGCACACACACAACTATTATGGGGGCCCATTTTCAAACACAAGTAATCTGGCGATAGAAGATATGTCTACAGAAAATATCTCAAACTTTTGTTGAATAGTTTTTATCTGATGCAGCATGTGAGAGACAAACAGATTTAGACAAATTATTATAATATTTTAATATAAGCATCTATCTCATCTCTATTTATATAAAATTAGGTATGTGTATATGTTTATATATTTGTATGTACAGAATTCACTTGTAAACTAATTAACTGATCATTATGAATTCTGAAACACAGCTGCACGGCGTAAGAGTTCCAAATGTGGGCTATATTTAGTTTAATTTAGTTTTATACAAAGGGATTAAAAAGGGGGTAGAATCCCTTCATGAAAATGTAGATGCCTCTGATTTTTGTGAAATTTAAACAATAGCTATTAAACATCAAAATTCTCAGCGTTTTTAAGAAGGTTAGGGGCATAATATGATCACAGACTCCCATTTGAAAATTTAAATATATCAGATAAGCATTGAAATTGATCCATAGTGATTAGACACCAACTAATAAGATTTAATTTCTTCTCAAAACCCCTTAAGTTTAAGCCTTACATTTTAGACATTTTCTAGAATCAAAACTATGTAATTGATTTTGATAAACATTGGAATAAATACTCTAGCCATGTCGGCATATATCGTTATATGTTTATTTCAATCTTTGTAAGGAACATAAAAGTGGTGGAAAACTGTTCTGTTACGAGAATCCGTGTTAACTGTCTAGGTATGAGTATTCTTCTCATATTTTAATATAAGGATGTATCTTCCTCAATATAAGCTCAAACCGATGAAAGTGACTTTAATAAAAGCAAGAATTGAAACATTGGTTTTATATTCTAGGCTACATCTAAATCAGTGAAAGAGTTATTTTTTGTTTAATCTTCATTTTTTGGACTCAGTGGTTACCATGACAACTTATTTTATTTGAAACGGGGAAATCGCGGAGTCAATGAATTGGTCAATCATCGTGTATACATTCATCAGTACATGCACAGTTGCGGTTATAGAACAAAAGAGGACAAAGAGAAATGTCTGCAAGCTTAATATGTTTAGAAACATTTCATCCTGAAAAACAGAATAAAATGAGAGAAAACCGAAGACATGAAAATCAGAGATAGGGAAGAAAAAAGGAAATATTTGCAATATTCGGGTCGTCAAAAATTGGAAAACTTTATCAAATAAATGGGAAAGATGTTTTGATTGTTTCAGAGAAGCCCATGATAAAAGTGGAAAATCATCATTTTGATTGTTCATACAAAAATGTCGCAAATAAATTTTCTTTTTTTTTTTAACTTTGACTGACCAAAACTTTAATTCTGGTAACAATAATGTTTTGTTTTACTTTCATCGTTTCTTCAATTTTCTTTTGTCCTCTTTTTCTTTTCTTTTTCTTTCATTTTATTTACACATTTATCTATGCAGCTATTTCTCTGTCCTCTTTACCCATCATCATCATCATCACCATCATCATCATCATCATCATCATCATCATCATCATCATCATCATCATTTTAGAAATTGACTTCCAAACTAACCTATCTCTAGCCAGGTCTAAGTTTATCTCTGCTTCATCTTTATCACTTCTTCCAATGTTTTGCTTGGCCTTCCTCTGTGAACTGAACCTGCTACTTCAACTGTTCTACATTTGCTAAGCCGAGAACTCTAATCTATTCTTTCAGCATGGCTGTACCGTCGAAGTCTCCTGTTCTGCACACATCTCTCTATACTGTCCAGATTTAATCTTCCTTTGAGGTCATCACGCCTAAGCTGTCTTCTAGACTCACATTACAAGTCCAACGTATCATTCTCATATCATTTCTCTACATGCAACGTATGTCCTTAACCCTCACTGGCAAGGTTTCACTTCCATACATCAGCACACTGCATACACATGCCTGATAGACTCTTCGTCGAGAGTGGTAGCACTCTGCAGGTTAGTAATGGCAGAAATACTTTACAATTATTCGATCCGCACCTAACTATTGCAATCACAATATCACCTGCTCCTCCCTGTGCTCCAATGGTATCACCAAGGTGATCAAACTTCTGAACAAACGTAATCCCTTGGACTTATTGTCTTGATCTTATTCTTCTTCTCCGGTTTTTTTTCTTATTATTCTTTTTTTTCCTTCAACGTTCTTTTTGAAAAACCTTTTTCGCTTCTTCTTCTGAATTGCCATTATTGACAGTTCAGTTTATTCTGCCGTGTCAGAGAAAGAACGAAAAGATTACAAATCTAAAGAAAAAGAAGAAGAAAAAGAAGAAAAATATTGCAAATCTGGGGAAAAAGAAAGAGAATGAGAAATATATTTATGTAAAGCCAGTGATTTTCTCGTTAAAAATATTTCTAATTTATGACAATTCTGCCATCTTCTCTCGTCTGATATTCTATCATTATGCTTTTCAGGTATTTGTGTATAATAGAAACAAATGAGAAAAAGAAGAAGAAAAAGAATAAAGAAATAAGTTTGATATTCTATCATCGTTTATGCGTTTCAAATATTTGTGCAGAATAATAAAATTTCAGGAACGATGAAAGATAAAATAAAAATTAAGATACAACAACATCATCATCAATAATAATAATAATAATAATAATAATAATAATAATAATAATAATAATAATAATAATAATAATAATAATAATAATAATAGAGAAAATGGAATAGGGGACTTACCGGCAAAGGCATGATAAGAAATGGAAGATAAAGGTCCGTGGGGGAGGGGTCATGGAAGAAAAAAACTCAGTTGATCTGGCCATTAACTTCAAAGGTTATCTGTGCTGTCCAAAATAAATATATAAGTACAAAATAAAAAAATTAAAAATCAAGAAAAGAAAAATTCCAGTCAGTGTCCAACAATGAATAATGCCATTTTTCTGTTTTTCATGCTCCTCTATCTTCTGTTCCCCCTCTCTTTCTCTCTCTCTTTCTCTCTCTCTCTCTCTCTCTCGCCCCATTTGTTATATATATCTGTTTATCCCCCTCTCTCTACATATACATATATATAGGTAATAAAATGAAAGTTCTTGAAGCAACTTAAGAAATTGAAGTAATGTAAAATAGACAAACAAATTCCTTTGGAGACCACGTTTTGAGGTGCAACATTTATTAAAAATCATCTAAATGTTTTGTTTTTTAAAAACTTTTTTTCGTATTAATTTCGAATGATAAAAGGCAATATATATATATATATATATATATATATATATATATATATGTAAAAATTGTTTAAACTAATAGAATTCGTCTGTTTAATTACACTTGTTTTAATAATGTTTTTTATTTTTTCTGATTATCTTTCATGAGAAAAAAGTTTTGACATCTTCCAATTTATTTCTGCAATTAAAGATTTATTTCTTAAAATTATTTGTTTATCAGAATACTATGTAACATATTTCTTTTCTTACCTTGTGTGTTTAGAGTATTTTAATGATACAACGGACTTTCCTTTACTCATGATGATCGGATCACCGACGCCATCTTGGACTCTTACAAATAGGAAACGACCATTTCAATGTCTTCAATTGTTTGCATTTAAAAAATGTTTTCGTTTCTTAAGTTTTTCTTTTTCCATGTACATTTATTCTATTTCAATAACAAAAACAATGAGTTCTTTTTTAAATACACTATATTTTTACCACCAAAAAAAGTAATTATGTAATTAGTTCTTTCCCTTGATTTCGCCAAAAATAAATATCTAAAAATACGTAATATGTTTAAACATTAAAAGGAAGATATCATGTGCAATTATACTGAGTTATCTCCCTTGAGTTCCTCAAAAATCAATGTATATGTTAATCAAATAATGTGTGTGTATGTGTGTGTTTCTCACCTCCACGTGAATCACACATAATTATTTGTTCTTGTTTTTTACTATTAATCGATTAACGGCAAGTACTAAAAAGAACTTTGTAAAAATTCTTATTTCACAAAATAATTTGATTACTGAATTAAAGTCACCATAATCAGACTCCTTCTCTTCGTAAACAATTCAGTCATTTGTCCATACTCCCAGGCAACGTCGGGTAGGTACATTTATATATATGTATACATATATATATATATATATATATATATATATATATATATATATATATATATATATATATATAATGTAGCTAATCTTGATGTTTTAATGCAGTTTCATGGATCATATAATTATTAAGTGTGCATTAATAAACTTAAGTTTATTAATGCAATTCTGATGATAGGATAATCCATGAAAGTGCAGTGAAGTATTAAGATAAAATACCTTTATTATTTATTATTCTTATAAATCTCTATCTAAAAACATATTAAGCTCTTCTAATACAAAACTCATATGGAGAAAATATGGAAAATAAAATAAAATAAAATAAAAAACCATCATACATATGAAAGTTTCATATCAATTCAATATTTATCCAAAAGTACACTGATTTTTTTAGTGGCAGTCAATAGCAATTTTTTCTCTTTTCAAGTGCCCTTTTCTATGCCCATGTGTTTTCGTGTGTCTCTTTTTCGGTTAGTCATATAAATCGTCCATGTAGCTGGTTCTCTTCCCATTTTGCTTTTCTTGCCATTTTGTTTCCCCTTTCGCTGCTCTCTGTATTGTTCTCCCTGGAGTGCTTTTGGCGGCGATAATCAGCTTCTCTTCATTTTGTTTCATGTATTTTCTTACACCTTTGATCGCATTGTCCACCCAGTCTTCCAAGTCTTCTTCCATTCTTTTTAAATAGAGTTGATCAGTGTAATTCTTCGAGTGCAGTGCATGGTCACTAGTTTTCAGGTTCTTTGATTCCGGTACATGAGTTCTTCCCATTTTGCTTTGGTTGCCTTTTTGTTTGCCTTATGTCGCTGCTCCTCATATTGTTCATCCTGGAGTGCTTTTGGCGGCGGTAATCAGCCTCTTTCTTTTCTCTAGTTTATGAATGGTCTAAAGTATCATACTAGAGGTAATGCCCAAGTATTGATTTGATGGTGTTGTCCACTTCCAGTATACCTAGATATTTATACGTATCGCATTCTCCAAATGCTCTCTTGATTCGGCAGTTCTATGCCTTCCATTGTTACATGTTTTCCCATCTTCATCAAGGTAGTGTATATTTTTCATTTATTATTATTATTATTATTATTATTTGTAGTAGTAGTAGTATGAATAGTAGTAGTAGTAGTAGTAGTAGTAGTAGTAGTAGTAGTAGTAGTAGTAGTAGTAGTAGTAGTAATCATATTCCGATGTTTCCGTGCATCTCTTCTTTGGTTCAGTCTTATAAATCGTCCATGTAGCTGCTTCTCTTCCCGTTTTGCTTTGCTCACCTGTTTGTTTCCAGATTCACTACTCATTGTTTAACTTAACGCTACTTTTGGCAACGGTAGTCAGTCTCTCTTCTTTTCATTTTGCATAGAGTTCGTCAGTATCATTCTTCGAGTGCAATGTGTTGTGGATGCTCTTTAGGTTTCTTGTCCTTTTTTTATGGAAATAGCTCCAGACAAGGCACTTGATGTAAGAAGCTAATAAGAACGAAATATGATCATCGCAAAGACAGGAGATGCCTATTGGCCTTAGTCTTGTAAAGGCTATATGTACGAGGAAAACGGTTAGAAAGGGAGTTCCACAAGCCTGCAGTTTTTGGAAAGAAGCTACTGAAATAAGAAGCTGTATTACAATGAGGTATTAAAACAACAAATTTATGGAGATCATTAGACCAACGAGTCGAATGAGCTGGAGCAAAAGAAGCAGGGAATAGATCACACACCTGAGTTCTTCTTTTGCACAGTTTATGAAGGGCCCAGTGTGTTTAACTCAATATACTGCCCAAATATTTTACTCGTTTTATTTTTAGTTTCTTCTAAAATATTTCATTTTAACTATCTCTTTGATCTTTTCTGAGTATTATTATTATTATTATTATTACTATTATCATTATCATTATCATTATTATTATTATTATTATTATTATTATTATTATTATTATCATTATTATTATTATTATTATTATTATCATTATCATTATTATTATTATTATTATTATTATTATTATTATTATTATTAATGTTGTGAAGTTGTCCAACAGTAAATAATAAATAAAGGAAGTCAAGTCGAGGGTTGGTTTAACAAGTGTATTAACAAAGTAAGAAAGTGACTAGCACTTGGCTAGACAGTTACAAGACTGTGCTTTGTCTTCTCTGTGTCTCTGGTGACTCGCACTATTTATAGTGACAACCGGTGTTGTTTCTCCTGTGTAAGAACGGCCGGTGTAACAATTAATATTATTATTATTGTTAGTATCATTATTATTACTATTATTACTATTGCTACTATTATTTATGTACTATGAGTTCTCACAGGAGTATTTACCAGTGATAGCTCACTAGTAAAACTGGGTGGTGTTCTCTACAGCCCGATTGATAACAAGTCTCCCCACATTTCGGTAACCATTTCAAGTGATGTTTCTATGATATTAGTAATCAAAACAAAAACTGTTGATCGAATTAAATATGAAAATCGATGAAATCGATTTGAAATTTTTTTTGTTTTCTAAGAACACAAAGAAATATTTTCCAAAACTGACTGACTGAACAATTTTAAATCTGTACCTTTTGTTGCCACAACTATGCAACTCAAATAAATAGGGGAACATCGATTTTACTTCATAAAAAAGTTAAATTTATTTTCCTGTTTTCCATCATCTTTTATACCAAGCACTACTGAATTTGATTTATTACACTTTTTATTCTGACACATAAGAAATACACTATATTAAAGCACATACATACATACATACATACATACATACATACATACATACATACATACATAGAAGTATGCGTACATACGTAAAGTTAAACATATATCTACACAGATACATACATATATAGTTAAATATATATATATATATATATATATATATATATATATACATATATATTTATATGCATGTATGTATATGATCGAAAACTGAAGCCCTTTGGTCACACTATGCCGTTAATGGGAATTCTCAGAATTCTCTCTTGTTATTGGCCTTCTATTGATTCTTAAAAGTTTTGTTCACGTTTCCTGGCTGTCGGAGTGAAATCAAATCAAATGATATTCTGGACATTGTAAACGGCTTCTGCCACTACCAATAGCGGCGAATATGCTGATCACTTGGTGTTTGCTAGTTTGAGCGTGTCAGTTGTGGTTGGATCTTTGAAAAGCAATCTTTCGAAAAGTTGAGAGACATTTTGACAGGAACTTAAGAAGCAAAGAATGGAAATAATTTCTTTTAATAAAAAAATACAATAAATATAGGTGAAGACAAACATGAAATGAAATAACAACACATGTAGATATTTAATGATAATGTTATGTACATCGTGTTATTATATACACACACACACATATATATATATATATATATATATATATATATATATATATATATATATATATATATATAATTTATTATTATTTCATGTATGCATGTATAATATTATAAGATGATATAATATATTGTGCATAGATTTTCTGTATTTACTTCAACAGAGCTCAATACATGAATGGAGCTGAGCAGTAAAGTATGAAAATATATTTATATCAATTAAGCTACTTAGAGAACTTACCCTGTGAAGATGAAACGCGGACACCTCTGTGTAGCTTAATTTTCATAAATATATTTTCATACTTTACTATTTACTGTTTACTATATATATATATATATATATATATATATATATATATATATATATATCGCCATCCACAAACAGACTATTTCGCTGTATTCTAGAGTGGCTGTATCATAGTGTGGCTACACAGACAAGTGTTGCAAGCCGATATCGCCAGTGGGTGCTTCTAACCATTTGGTCAAACTGTGAGTAACCAAAATCTCAATGTTTTTATAAACACTGTCAACTGCCGAAGAATGCTTCATTTGTCAACAGGAAGAGCTTTGCATTTTAGCTAATGGCAGTAAGCTATTTCATTTATTACAATGCTCAACCTAAGAATGGGGTACATATATATATATATATATATATATATAAATTTTTAATATAGAAATATAACTCTATAATTTCTTCAGCTGCCAGTGGTGAATATTTTAGCACAATGGATAATATACTTGGTTGCTGATCACATTTCGATACGATCAGGCTTTTCTGGTTTCGAATAATGGTGTGAATACACTTGCTGCATCTAGCCACACTGATGAGTCATAGTAGATGAAACATCTGTCTGTAGATGATTATATATATATATATATATATATATATATATATATCTATATATATATCGACTATTTGTTATTGTTTCGTTTTTGTCCATGTTCTTTTATTATGTGTTTTTATTTTTCGACACCCTGAGCGTTTTTGTTTTTATTATTTAAAAAATATGGAAATAAGCGTATTTTTCCTGTTTTAATTCGCCTTTAATCGGACGTGTCATCAATTGTATATATAGATGTTTTTTAATTAATTAATTTATTTATAAACCTATTTGTTGTATACAGATTATTTTATAATTAATTAACAAATTAATTGTTGTGTACACGCGCATTTCTGGCTATAAGCCGTCATCAGCATGTTAATATTCGTAGAATAGCGTTCTAACCACTAGACTAGAATGACCTGCCCCATTCGTGCACGACTTCTTATCGCCTATAATATTACTTAGATTATTTGTTCTTGTTTTGCTTAATTTGTAAATTAATTATTAAAAAAATCTGTATGCAAAACATTTGTTTATAAATTAATTAATTAATTAAAAAAACATCTATATATACAATTGATGACCCGTCCGATTAAGGGCGAATTAAAAAAGGAAAAATGCCCTCATTTGCATATTCTTAAAATAATAAAAACAAAAACGCTCAGAGTGCTGGAAAATGAGAACACACAATAAAAGAACACCGGTCACTATCGCCAGAAGGACATTTCATTTAACTGCTTTTAACATGAAGTCACAAGCGTCATTGACCTCTACAAAAAAGGTTTGGTTTGGTGGTCTTGGATATCAACTCACCTCCATTTCAATCATTCTAATGGATTATCAATTCTAAACTACTAAACATCATGTCTATAATCCTTATTCCAATTTTGATCAAAATCCATTATATGATTTTGATTCTAGAAAACGTCTAAAATTTAAAGCTTAATCTTTAGGAAATTGAAATTCAGAGAATCTTGCTTAATTGGTGTCTGATGACTATGGATCAAATTCAAGGCAAATCTGAAATATTTGATTTTTCAAACAGGAAGTTGTGATCATATTATGACCCCTAAAAACCCTTTAGAATACTTCAAAGAAACTTACATGTTGAGAATTTCTATTAATTGATGTCTAATATCAACTGTGAAAATTTTACAAAACTTGCACTTTTTAAAATTTGCATGAAACAAAATTAAACTGAATAAAGCCCACATTAACAACCGTTACGCCTAGCAGCTGTGTTCCAAACTTCATAATGATTGGCTGTGAGTGAATCCTATGCATACAAATATATGAACATATACACATACCTAACTTTTTGTAAATAAAGGTATAGTGAATTTCTCGCACCAGTAGAAACATTAACCAGAGTGTTCGATTGTTTATACAAGAGCGTAATATATATTTCTATTTCAGAATACACTATACAATCATGATTTCATCATGTGAGACCTGGGGTTTGACGACAGGTGCATGCACTGGTCAATAAACTGGAAGAGATAAATGCACAATGCGGTAATTGGCTGCTTGTTAGTCTGAGAGACACAAGTTTATTAAATTTGTAAGGAGTTTGTTCCTTTCGATTATCCGCCGAAAACCTTCTTTTTTTTGTAATTTATTAATCATTCCTTTTAATTTAAATTTTAATTGTTTAGGTTTTCAATCGACCTCGCCGCCGTCATTAGGTGTGTGCATAAGAAGGAAACCGTTTATTATGTTTATTATTATTATTTTTTTTACTTTAGTGACACTGTTGGTGGCTTAATTTAATCATATGCATAGATAGCCCCAAATTACGCTGCATCAGGTGTTGACTAATCATCAGCGTGTTTTTTTTTTCTTCTTTTTTTGTAGTGGGGGGGGGGGCTCTCTTTTTTGAAGAGCGCCTAGTTTTTTCTTCCTCTTTGTTCATGTCATAACCAGCTGTCATTCGGTTGTGTATTTCTCCTCTGGTTTACAGTTAGAGCATGTACTCAATGTGAAAAAATTATAGGTGTATTTTATATAAATACGTATATATATATATATATATATTTATATATATATATATATATATATATATATATATATATATATATATATATATATATAAATATATATATATATATAAATATATATATATATATATATAAATATATATATATATATATAAATATAAATATATATATATATATATAAATATATATATATATAT
>OY744515.1:52201147-52446147 GCA_963556195.1 Sepiola atlantica | reverse complement strand
TAGCAGAAATAAGTATACATTCTTAAAGTTACGAATTAGACGAGTACAAAAATAAATAATATAAAATAAAAAGTTTTAAAAATATACTTCTAACTAAAAAGTTTTTTAAACAAAGAGAAGCAACCCTTATTTTTTTAAATTAAGAGTTACTCTCCTTAATATTTGACCACTGATTATATCTAATATAATGATTAAATAATTACTAATTTTCTTTACAAATAATTAAAGGTATATATATAAAATAAAAGGTTTAATATTTTATTCTCCACATAATTAATGCCTAGAATATATCAAGAATCGCAACAAAATGTAGAAGTCAGCAATGTTTTGTTACTATTATAAATCTCAATTTATTTATTTCCAATGAAAATATATATTATTTTCATATCTATAACAATTATGTATTTTTTACTACGCAATTTATAATGTGAAGTATTTATGTTCTTTAATATTTTACTGTCTATAATTACCAAAGAAATTACTACTTTTAATTCGAATGTCACGAGTAAACTGTTAGGATATTATTTTGGATCATTGATGACGACTAAATTGCTGAAGTGCGAATTTTGAACGATGCATACAATTTTGGAGGATTTCCTGTTTAATCTTAATTAAATTATCTTTACAAGTAATTATATGGTACAATTCAAGAATACATATATATATATATATATATATATATATATATATATATATACGTATAAAAAATTAATATTAGAAATATATAAATGTTTATATCTATTTAGTTCTTATTTGCTGCCGTATAAGAATACAAGATGTCTTTAAAAAATCTTTTTTCCTAACAGAGCAGAATTTTCGCCGTTCCGTCGGTATTTTTCAGAATATATATATATATATATATATATATATATATATATATATATATATATATATATATATATATATGTTTGTGAGTTCTTATAAAATATATATTTAAGTATATACTCCTGATAATATCCGAAAATGTTTCAAATTGCAAGCTCAATGAATTTGTATTACAAGCTTCCGAGCATATATACTTTTTAGTTGCATTTAAATGACCATACGAAAAATCCATCCAAATCTATAACTTTCATTTATTCTTACAATTTCTTTATTAACATATTTTGGTGAATTCCTGTAGTTCTACTTCGTTTTCAATCATGGTGTCAATTGTCCTCTTGGAGGGGGAATTGCATAGTTTCAAGCGTAGTATATAAATGTGACGTAATGATAGGGAACACTACTTGTACCTATGTCGAATCCACTTAAGGAAACTTCAAGGATAGATATAGAAACCATATCTGCTCTTTTAAATCTAAGCTTAATCCAGAGTCTGAGAAAACTCTTACATCATTAGCTAAATATGTTAGAGAATAAAATAGTAAGATAACTCATTTTGAGTTAAAGTGGTCTTCATTGAGTAGAGCGAACAAATATAACCTAACAAAAAGAAAAAAATGTAACTTATGCCCACTTGAATCATATCATATAATAACATCTAGGAACAACTTGCTAAACATAAAGCACAAAATTCTACTAAACTGTCTACACCAACATGTGCTATCTTATTTGAAGCCTAAATAAAAGTTGGGGTATCAAGATAAAATTATAGAGCTTATGTAAAGATTTAATTACATATAAGATAATTCATGAAGTTCGGTAACAGTATATGGGAGAAGGGAACGAGGTTCAAGATACTTGCAACAAGTATATTTTTACATGCAATTTTTTTTATTCCCTGGCTATTATGATCAATGGGAATTTTCGTTTGGGATATAAAACATGTATAAATATTGTGGTTTTCTTGTTGGGGGTAGTTTTGAATTTCACTAAGGAGAGTGAGAGCACGTTACTAGAAGGTTGAACATTATTGTTTAATAATTCTCACCCACCCGATCTGATAATACATTTACACTATTTATACAACGAGCCCGCCCGCAACACGGTTCGAACATTAGACCTCATCTCCCATACGAATGAAAAGTATAATTTGTTAATATTTTAACATCGTTAAAATCTTTGTTAAAATAATTGATTAAAATATTTAATCATGTTATCTTATTCAACTTCATTTTCGAATCAGAATTTTGGGAACGTCATATTTGTTTGTTTACGGAAAAAGAAAGGAAAACATACACGACCATAACGAAAAATAAAATCTTTTGTATTGTTTTGATGTAATTTACATTTTTTTAATTGGGAACTTTCCAGACGTGAAATTAGAAAACAGGGAAATGACCACCGTAAAGAGTATAAAGGAAATAAATATATTTTTTATTGGTTGACAATGTTGTATCAATGATCAAAGCGACAACAATTGAAGTCACACAAAATAAAGATGAGTATTTTTATATGTATATATATATATATATATATATATATATATATATATATATATATATATATATATATATATATATATATATATATATATATAAAGTTAATTGAGATATCAATATGATTTGAACATTGTTCCAAAAATTCAAAACCAACTACCATTCGGCGTACGATCGTTTCCAAGGCTTTTTGGAAATATTTTATTGTTCATTATTTTTGATGATTCAAAAACGCGTCTTCGTCAGCATCTTTTATAACATCACATGCAGAAGTCTGTTGAGAAAAAAACATCAGATTTCAGTAGTAAAAGTCAACGCTAGTGAAAGGACTTTCGAAGCAGAAAAAAGATATTCAATTTAATAATTAATCAAACATTTAAAACATTCAGAACATTCACAACACAGATTGAATCGAGAAGGAGAAATTAAATGATATTAAGAACAATCAAAAAACTATCTTTTTTTTCTTATCTAGTTTTTTAACTAGTTTTCTACCAAGTTTTCTCATCGATTTATTTTATTTTAATTTACTAGTACTACAAATCCCCCACACACCTTCAACAGTTAACTTAATTTCTCTCACTGCTGCCATCTATTTGAGCTCATATTTTATCTTTTCATGAGCGGCTTTTTGAGTTTAATTCCTCCTACTGCTACTTTACGTCACAAACAAACAAAACTTTTTCAAATATTTGTACTTGTGTGTTATTTCTTCACACCAATCATCCGGAGGAAGACTTGAAATAAAGACGAAACGTTGATGAATACATAAATAATATTTTTGGTTTATAGTTTTTCATATATATATATATATATATATATATATATATATATATATATATATATATATATATATATATATATATATATATGAAAGAAGTAAATAGACACCCTACAAAAATAATTTGTACATGTTTAAAGTTTCTGCTTTCTTTGCCAACGGTGAACATTTGGTGCCGTATAAAGCAGCAGAAAAAGTTTAAAATTTGATATTTAATATTTTTTCTATTTCAGATATCAATATATCTATCATATATCATCATTTAAGTATGACAAGAGCAACAGAATCATTAGAATTCTCAAAATTTCTGAGGAGTGATATTATAAATAAATCTGAAGGTGGTTCCACTTTTTACTGTTAACTGAGTAATTTTTCAATTCATCAAATAGGAAAAATAATCAACATTATCTCTCCTATGTCAATCAGGACCTCATGGCGGCAGTCTTCACTATTAATGATAATAAGAGTGTCTAATTACTTATCCTATGTCTCTCTATATATAGAGAGATAGATAGATAGATAGATATAGTTCTCTCTCTCTCTCTCTTTCTCTCTCTCTCTCTCTCTCTCTCTCTATATATATATATATATATATACAGTGTAACCCGGATATAAGAGAGCTGTCGGGACCGGAGAATAGGTCTCTTATATCCGGGTTCTCTTATATCCGGGTATGGTCTATTTGGTTATGTAAGTATTGAAACACCACATATAACGCTTTTTACGCACAGAACACTAGTGTATAGGTCATAGAAAGACTCGCCAATGAGGTGAAAAAATTTAGCAACGTCTTTTGACTGATTTACGACATCACACTGTCACTCAAAACGAACTCTCTTATATTGGGGAGGACGGGACCGGAGAAGAAGGATCATATAGCCGGGTTTCTCTTATATCCGGTGCTCTTATATCCGGGTTACACTATCACTATATATATATATATATATATATATATATATATATATATATATAAACAATAATATTTTTATAAATAAATATTAGTTTTTTTGTTTTTTTTTATACCTAGAGACATCGATGTTTCATGCTAACGCATTCTAGGAACTAATTCCCGACGGTCGGTAGGCGCGAACCCCGAACACAAATCGCCACTGATTCGTCGTCGGTGATCATATCCAATCGGCCATCGTCAATTAGTTAGTAAATATAGAGTAATTTTAACTGTAAATAGCGACAAGCTGCTATTTACCAGGCAGATAGAGTGATCTTACGAAACGGTGTTCAGATCTTGCACATAGCTATTTGTACTGCTTGTTATTAAAGCTACTCGAAAGTGCCCTTGTGGGGAGGGGGGCTGATAAACAATAATATTTTTATAAATAAATATTAGTTTTTTTTTGTTTTTGTTTTTTTTAAATACCTAGAGACATCGATGTTTCATGCTAACGCAATCTTCAGTCTAGGAACTAATTCCCGACGGTCGGTAGGCGCGAACCCCGAACACAAATCGCCACTAAACAAGATTATACTACATTTTAATACCCAACATTCTATTCACTTTGCTAATCATTTTTTCAAAACAAAAACAATATATACATATATTACTGTTTTGTGCATACTATCAATGTAATAAAGTAAAGTCGATTTTCCCTTGTTATTATAGGTTTAGAACCAAAAGCTTCATGTGCTAATTGGTTCCACCAGTCACATAGCTCAGTGTGTTTCCAGAAAATATGCGTTCATTTCGTCTTCTTTGATAATTTTTTACAGTTCTTCCGGATTATCTGTTTCTCCCAAATACACCTTTCGAAAAGGTTGTAGCCATTTTCACTCTCATACTTATATCTACTCCAACTCTTCTCACATTCACATTTTTCCTTCTCCCTTTTGTCTATATACTACACTAGATTTTAAATATAAATAACGATCGCTCCCTTCCACGGAATAAATGAATGATGGATTTCATTCGTTCAGTCGTTCTGAATGCCTGTTGCTTATACGTTCTATAAACATTCCGGTTTAGCAGGATAAGAATTAACGAACACATGGCCGCTTGCAAATGCCGACATATGCTTGATGCCTTCACATGTAAGTACATTTTTGACGTTCGATCAATAACGAATATTTTAAATGGTGTTTTGAATTGGCTTCATGGTAAGCATTGCCTCAGTCTCGAAGTAGAACGGATAGAGATGTTTTTCTTGCTTTTGAAATAAATTAAATAACATAATAAAGTCTGCATAATTAATGGCTTCCCGACGAGGGCAGGTTTATACACACGTACGCTTTTTAGTGTGGTGAAAACACATCTCCCCAAAAAGGGAAACTGGATTGGTACAAAAGAACAGATGAAGTGTAGTATCAGAACAGATACAACACTTCGCTCCAATTTTTAAAAGTCTGTCAGATCGAAACCAAAACGTTTGTGTTAAGAAAAACATCTCCAGTCTAGCGGTGGAAAGAACATGCATAGTATTTGCTAGCATTTTTCAATTACATATGTCTTCATTAACGCAAATAGGTCGCACATAAGTAAGTAAAAGTTTAGGATGAAGCGAAACAATGTTGGTTTTTGAGAATTACCCTGTTTAAAAATATACAAGTATTTTCTTCCTAAATTTTTTTTTTAAAAACTTTTTTTGAGTTTAACATTTTTCTAGGATTTGTCTTCTTCTTCTTCAATAAATAATATAATACAATCTACCGATTTAATGGCTTCCCAACGAGGGCAGGTTTAGACACAGAATCGCTTATTTTTGTATAGGGAAAACACATATCCCCTAAAAGGGCAAAAAAACGATGCCTTAGTCTAGAAGGATGTCTTTCCTTCACTGACTGACAGAGGACAGAAGAGATGAAGATTAGTTTAAGCTCAGATACAACACTTTGCTCCGATTGGAAAGATCTGAAGCAACTAAATCTCAAGAATATTGTGTTTTGTTTTAATTTGCTGTTATTTTAATTGTTAATTAGGCAATCATTACTATTACGGACATAAATTAGTGTCTAGAAAATAACGTATAATGTATGGTAAATTATTTGTATCCCACCAATCGTAGTTTAACTCTACAAAAAATCAGATTCTACTTTTTTTCGGCGATTACAGCATGAAAAAAATATTTGCAAAGAAGGACATACATTTAAAAAAAAGTTATTTTAGATTTTGGAGTGATGGATCATTTTCATATAGAAATTTAACATAAAATGAGAACTCACATCCGGGCCAGTTAGCAGTAATGGAGACGTGTAACCAATTGGGTTTTTTTCAATTTTATGGAGGGAATTTAGAATTTGTGCGCTCCCAAAAGAGGGCCATTGGATTGGAATTAAATAAAAATTGCCTCAGGCAAGGATTTCTACACTGTTTTTCGCATATTCATTTAGCAAAAAAAAAAAAAAACATCTGCTACGAAATCAAGATGCGTTATCTCTCTTGTTTTTTTAATGCCTTACTTAAGAGATATTCCATATTTGGCCAATATCAAAGTGTAGTATCTGTTCCAGTGGATACTTTGTCCTGTGCAATTCTAGGAGGTCCACCCCCCAGGCTTTGCCTTCTCACCCTTTGAGAAGGGGTTAGTTTATTGCTAATCGCCTGAGGCGTCCCTACCGGGGAATGCCGACAGGGTAGCCCAGGCAATTTTTGTCGGCCAGATGCTCTTCATTTTCTAGGGCGCTGGCTTTTCAAATCCCACTTCCCGACCTTGTGTCACATCTTACCGTTGCCAAATGTTGAATTAGTAAAGAAGTTAAGAACATTAATTTTCCCCTCCAATTGACCTGTGAACTATATTATAGTATATCTTTCTTGTGGTCTCTTGGTCTAAGCGGATTCCAGGACAAGAATTCATCCAGTCTGGTGGAGTATCACGCTTAGTGCTATTACTATAGGCAACATTACTTGGAAAAAGTGCACTATTTCGGATAAGTCAGTGTGGAGTAGCCATGCCGAAAAGATTTTATATGTGCTGTGAATACTATGTTATTTTTAATATTTGGTCAGGGTTTACTTGTATGGGAAATATCCTCATGTCCCGTTGTCCTGACAAATCCTTGTACATTAAGACCTGAGACACTCAACGGTGGTGTCTAGTAGGTAATTCAAACTCTATATGTGTGTGTGTGTGTGTATAAATGTAATATATTATATATATATAAATGTCATAGATATATAAATATATATATTCATATATAAATATATATAATATATTGATTCTAATAGTAATTTTGTATATTGGCAATTTATGAACATCCTGTGACTTGAGGAATTGCAAGAAATAATTAATTCCAGAAAATACAAAAACTTTTCATATCCTTTCTCTTTGTTTATTTTCAAAGAAGATGCGGTACCAACAAAGAATTCAAAGTTGTGAAGGCGGGTCATCCTCGTTAGGAACTCGGAGATTTCATTAATTACTAATGGATCAGTTAATGATGATATCATTGCTTGGCAAGTTTCTATTTAATAATTTGGCATTTTAATTAAGAAGAGGAAGAGAGGAGGGAAAAGAGTGAAAGAGGGGAGAAATAGAAAGAGAAAGAAAGAGAGAGAAAGAGCAAAAGGAAGATGAGAGAGAGAGGGGGAGGAGAGCGAAAGGGATAGAAATAAAGAGAGTGGAGATAGAGATAGAAAGCGAGTTTAAGAAGAAAGGAGAAGTATAGAGAATGTTGGAAATAGAGAGAAAGAGAGAGAGAGGGGAAGATAGAATGAGAGAAAAAGAGAAAGAGAAAGAGAAAGAGAACGAGAAAGAGAGAGAAAACAAAAAATGATATTTTCAAGTTGCATTTAATAGCAATAAAACTTAACTGACAGTTGAATAGAGCATCTTATGGAGAGACATGGACGTGTCTAAAAATGATATTTCAAACTTAAGCATGACAGACGGACGAAAATGTTACTTAGAGCTTAAGTATGACAGACCAGCTAACATGTTATTTGAAACTCAAGTGTGACAGACTGACAGACCAACCAAGAGATGGACAGAGCCTTTTATGGAGATGTGTGAATGGATCTAAACAATTTATTTAAAGCTTAAATGTGACAGACCAACTGATGGACAGAGATGCGTCGATTCAATCTGTACAGTTAGAAATGAAAATACTATTTCAAACTCAAGTGTGACAGACAAACGAAAATGCTATTTCAAAGTATCTGCGAGAACAGATCTAAAAATACGGAATGTGTTTTGGAATGTTTAGAAATATGGCGGTTTATTTATTTTTTTGTACTGATCAATGTATTTCTCTCTCTCTCTCTCTCTCTCTCTCTCTCTCTCTCTCTCTCTCTCTCTATCTATCTCTTTATATATATATATATATATATATATATATATATATATATATATATAAAGTAGTAATTACTTTTGATCTAAACGAAAATAAAGTCCGATTGGTGAAAGAAAAAGCCCAATGAAAAGGTAAATTAGATGAATAGCTGAAAGTGTAGATATTAGCTGAAATGGAGTTTATTTAATAATAAAATAATCTATTGGCTGCGATTTATTCGATAAATTGCTTTAAATGCACAGATATGCCAAAAACCTGACCTCAAACATACACACAAAAGAAAATAATAAAATCAAACCAAGTATTTGAATTGCCTAGAAAAAGCAAAACCTACCTTATTTTCAACCTTTATTAGAAAGTTTTAAAGTAAAATAAATGTTCCATAAAGCCATTAATAGATAACGCATTCTTTCAATGTTACTAGCATGCTAATAACATTTTGATAGAGATATGATGTCTGTCTGTAACCAAAGCTATGTCAGATTTCTCTAAGCTAATATAATATAGACTATCTTCAATCTTTTTATCTCAAAGAATTACTTAGTTGTCTTTTGATTATAATACTTTTGTTATATGATCTCTCTTGAGGGCTATGAATGAAAATGTTCACCTGATTCATTTAGGGTGAATGGTTTATTCATGTAGGAAGATACGACAATGGTTTTAACTTCAAACAAGATTGTATTTATATAATTAAATATCCTGAAATATCCAATTTCTTAACTAGTGGTTGCTTTTGAACTATTTTAATAGATGAAAACAAACATTATTTGTTGTTATAAAAATAAGTTATAAAAAGTTATAAAAAATATTGTTTGTAATAGTTTGGTAAATTTATTAAAACAAAAAGGTGTTCTTTAATAGACTTGGACATTGTTTAGTTCAATATCAAGAAATCATGATTCCTTATATAGTTTTCTTCGAATGTCTGACTGGCTTGGCAGGCCTAGAGCAGAATCAAGTCGTTTCCACGAATAATGGCGATAGGGAGGCGCTCGTAAAGCCAAGACAATTGGCGATTGTTCCCGGTGTTGCGCGTCATTAATAGCATAATGATTTGAGTATTCACTAAATACTCAGCATCAGTGAGAATCTAGAGTGAGTAGAGCAATCCATGGAAAGGAATGACTTCATCCTCTACTGTGTAGTAACCAATGAAAAGAGAGCTTTTAAGTCACCCTCGACTATGGTGAATCCATTTTTTAAAAATATATAATGACTATAAATTTTCAAACTTTCCCCAGACTGTTTTCGCCATTTGAAACACTTTCTTGATTCAAGTATTATGTGGCTATTTTGTTATACGTTCACAATTGACATTTATCGAATCTCTCTCCATTTATTAAGTTTATATGGCTGTTCAACTATATTTCAGATGTTGACGCATATACATTCTTGATCTATATTACAGATCTCAATATCATGTGACTTTTTGTGTTATACTGTGTGTTTGCTCTTGACCTTTATATAATCCTCGTCTGATTATGAAGATTATATTCAATTATTCAACTATTCAACTTTAACTTCGGTGTTAGCCTGTATAAATTCCTCGGATCATTTTCTGGATCCCAGGCTTATATAAAATACTATAGCGATACATATATTAGCAGTTGTGAATTTCTTAATCTTTATCCTGTTTTAAAGATGATATAGCTATTAAACTTAAATTGATGGCTATTTTGCTATATCAGTGTTGTGCCTATGCACTCCGTATGGATTCTTGATCCATTTTTCTGGATACAAATGGCTACTAAATTATATTTTAGAACAAGTTGAAGAAGAAACAGATTTTGGGGGCATCATAACTGACAACCTTAAGTGTAGTAAACAGATGGGAGAAAGCGCAAAGAAGGCAAACAAAATATTAGGTGTTATAAAAGAGATAACGCATAAAAACAGGAAAATTGTATTTCAGTTTTATAAATCCTTAGTGCGACGACATCTGGAATATGCATGTAAGCATGGAGCCCTACATTGCAAAAAGGTATTCTAACATTTGAAAAGATGCGATAAAGGACAACAAAAATGATACCTGAACTGAGGAACTGGCCAGGATAAATTTAATTACTTTGGAAGAAAAAAAAAGGTTATGCAGTGACCTTATTGAAGAATTCAAACTTCTGCGTGGTTATGAAGAAGTTGATCCAAAGAAATTTGTTTTCCATAATTGTTATAATCAAATAAGTGGGCACAGGTTGAGGCTGTTTACTCTGCATACTGAACTGAAAGTGCAGAAACAGTTTTTTAGTGTACATACTATAAGACATTGGAACAGACTACCTGAGGAGGCAGTGAATGCAGAATCAATCAGCTTCAAAAACCATGTTGACAAATATGTAAAGATGGGGGCTCACAAAGACAGTACTAGTTTCCTGCTCTTCAATCTACTTCGTTCCTTAGTAAAGAAGGGAGTGAAGTGAGGCAAATTCAGATAAATTTTAGATGTTAACCTGTCTAGATTCATGATACCATTTTCTGAATCACAAAATAATTAATTGCTATATGTGTGCAGTTGGCATTTAGATGATACTTGTCCGATTTTAAAAAATTATATGGCTATTAAATTATATTTTAGATGGTGATCTTTAAAAATTCTTGATCCATTGATCCATATGTGTATCTATGGCTATATAACTCTTTTTCAAATGTTTTCAAGCTGATAAAAATAAGTGAGTCCTGAAACTACAAAAAATATCTTCACTGTTCATCAGTAGATTTTTAGTTATTCATTTTTTCTTCTTTTTAATATTTTGAGATTTCAATTGAATTTAGGACAAACATTTGTTCACATTGGATTTGAAGACGATCACATTGTAAAAAGCAGGAAAGCAGTCCAGCGGTAATGTGTTCAGCAGGCAGGAACCCCTTGCAAAGAAGCTCTGTTCATGGAAATTCTGCCTGACGGAGGAAGAAAAGAAAAGCCTTTTTATGTTTTGGTTGCAATACGAGTTCTTACTGTGAATGTCTAACAAGGATGAACCAAAGATTGGAGCCCGGTCAAGAACCTTTCATGAAGATAACGATAGAGTACACAGAGACTAGCAACGTTTTTCCTGTGATTCAATTGACAGGTTTATATTAAGAACCTGCTTGTCGGTTACAAACTAACCAATATTCAGAATTCGACGCCAAGCTAAATTATATTTGAGACTGCAAATCAAAAGGCATCAGCTTCAAAACGAAAAGAATAAAAAATCTCTTTGCATAAAAAAATTCTTTTCACATTTATTTGTATATTCAAATTTAGTTTTTAGTGGGTAGATCTTCTTCAAGCTGACATGTGTCATAAGTCTACTTAAAAAATATATATACAAGTCGTACTTTTTCTTTTCTTTTTCCGGCCTTTGACTGGAATCAGTTTATTAGCTGTACACTTTACTAATCATCTAGCTTGGTTGCTTTCTCTGTTTCACCACAAATTCGTTTGTCTTCTATATGGCATATCAACCCTTTTTAGGTTAACACCGAAATAGTATACTTATTGTATATGATTAATTGAACACAAGTTGCTGTGTTTCGGATTTTTTTTTAGATAGGGATTGATAATTTGTATTATCTGGATTATTCGGACTACTGATCTCATTTTGCATGTCATCTTCATTCGGCCGATGTAATCTCTGACGTTCTTCAGGTGTGCCTTAACGCAAGGATCTGATGCGCAACGAATATAAGTGCTAAGTTAATAATCAGTTCTAAGTGAGAGTCTTCTGGAGCTTGAAGGTTCAATCCTCAGTACGGATGATACTAAGAATTTAATCACGAATTTCTTAAAACTTCTACCCAGTTATGGTAGATGGAACTAGAGCAAGCTACAGCTGTAGATTAAATAAAGGGTTCTGTTCATAATTCCGTAGTTTGACATAAAGATTCCCGAGTTCGACAAGATACACCTGATGAAACTCAGAGATTACATCGGCCGAAACGTTTTGATAATAACATGCAAGATGATAACAGTAGTCTGAATAAGCCAAATAATACACAACTTGCTGTTATACTCATAGATGTGCATGAAATTGCAGGTTTAAAACCTTCCCAACAATATTAGTGTATGAATCTTTTTCTTTTCATATGAATCGGCGTGTTAAGTTTTTTAAATCTATTTCATACTGTTGTTGGCAGTGGTTTAATGAATTCCTTTTTTTTTAATCAGGTACTCAGAGGAGGAATCAATAAATGTAAATTAATATATCAATTGAAGTCCTGGTTTGATCCCAGCTAAATAGGGCATACTCCTTAAATATTGGAGAGTAGAATTAAATACGAAATTCATCAGGTACTGGTTACAAAAGAGAAGAATAAAAAACGTTTCAAATTATCAAGTTCGGCAAAAGATCAGCGATATAACTCTGCTATTGGCCATATGAATCAGCATGGTACGTTACCTTTATTTACCTATTTTATTCTGTTATTAGAATTGGTTTCGCCAATTTCTTTTTTTTTCCGAATCGAGTACTCATAAGAGCAACCACGTGGAGATGGTCAACATCTATAGTGAAAATGGTGGTATTGATCTGCAGGATTTAAACAAGGCATGTCAAGTTGTCAGTCTGTACTGATATCCATTTCATCACAGCCACCTCCCAGCATGTAAATAAACACAATATAGCCAAAGTATTTGAACTTGGCATAGCCAATTCCATAGTCTGCAACGGTATCTATTAAGCCAATCATGCAAATTATCAGAGTATAGTATCTTTATATTCATCTCAGGATCAGAGTATTGCTTTGAGACCAGCCAACCCACGGTTTGTGGTCAGTAAAATATGTGTGCACCATAGCTAGAATTAGGTTATTAATTTCAGTCCTCCTGCATATGATCATTTGTATCTATGCACTCTGTATATATTCGCATTTGAAGATTATTTACTAATGATAGACAGTGTATGTGCCCTCCGGGCCAAATCTTTAATGCAGAAGACATATATATTTTTATATAAGTCTAGCTAATATTCATATCAATAGATTATTTTACACTAAAATCAATATGATTGAAATAAAGGACATTGAATATTATAGTTATCTCGCAATTTAAAAAGATGTAAATTGATATATCAATGTAAGTACTGGTGTGATTCCAGTTATATAGGGCGTACTCCTCAAATACAGGGTGGGCAAAAATAAGGGTCCTATTTTTAAAAATGCATAACTTTTTTATTTATTGATTTTTTTTTTTTTTTAGAATAAGTAAAGGACCCCTTCCGAAGCAAGCATGAGCCATATTAGCCCTAAGGAACGTACCCTCATTTAGAAAACATTATTTTTGCTTAAAAAACTCAAAACAGTGTAAAAAACAATACTTTAGTTTTTGTAAGTTTTAAGAAGTGTTTTTCGGCTAAAATTTGTTTTGTTTATTTCATAAAATCTCGGAAGGGTCAGTTTACACACACATAAAGTTTGGTGAGTTTAACTTTTATTTTGTGAAAGTTATTCAAATTCAAGTTATTCAAATTTAAAGATAGGACCCTTATTTTGGCCCACCCTGTATTAGATAGTAGAATTGAATATGAAATTCGCCAGGTACCGATTACAAAAGGGGAGGAAAAAGTGTTTCAAATTGTCAAATTCGAAAAAAGTTCAGCATTATACCTCTGCTACTGATTGGCATTTAAAAAATGTGGAGATGCCAATTGCAAGAATTGTTTCCAAATCATTAACATTGCTTGATCCTAATCTTTTTGTCCTGGTTATGATATTGTAAAGTTTTGGGCAGCATTCCTCTCTATATATTTTATCATGCAAGCAAATATGTGAAACAAAGAACAGAATGAAGGCGATATGTTTGAAATATCATTTATTTAATGTGAACCCAGAAAGGTTAGCTCCCAGTTGGACTGTGTGCTTAAAACGAGTGCATAAGTCAAGGAAAGTTTGAAACGGGTGTGTGCAGGAAGTTAAGAGAATGTGTCTGACATATCTTGGACTTTGTGCATGAATTAGGCGCACGTGTCAGGTGTTACAAAGAAGAGAAACGAGAGAAAATCTCTTTACCTTTCAGCTTTTATAATCACGGTCTAAGCGCTCCACCCCCTAGAGTAGCGAAAAGAGAGATTATTAGGTCTGAGTGACATCTGGTGTATGTATGTGTGCATGAGTGTGTTGGAAGATAGGTAACATGAAACTTCATCTGGTGATGAAGCCCCACCCCCGTTTGGGATCTTTGGGAGTGTGGAGTCACCCCTTAGTTGCCATTACTCCCACGTCCACTCTGACCTGGAGTGGTAGTACTAGTCAGGTGCCCATCTATGTTTTAAATAGAATCTGTTACGTAATGGAGTAATGGCATAAAACTGGATCCGGTGTTGATGCACATATATTTACGTTATGAATCACTCTATAAAAGTTTTAAGGACTCGAAATTGCAACAGATTTTTTTACCAAAATGATTTAATTCCACATTAAATAACTCTTTAAAGGGGTTCATATACCGTAAAATAAAACCAACTGATGTATGTTTCATGTTTCTTGGGGACTATTTGTATTAACACTTTGTGTTGGAAGAATTTTCTTTCATGTTGAACTTGTTTGTCAAGCAGAACATATTGATATCTGTTGAACATGTCAGGGGTGGGCAATTCATTCTGACGGTATTTCATTGAAAATAACTACTAAGGACTATTTCGATTTTAATTCAAAAATTATTTTTATTGTGAAATATTTATACATATAAATATTTTTAATTCTTATGATATATCCACATATCTATTACTAAGAGAGAGGTGCATATCTGTCTATCTGAAGTTTTTCCAACTAACTCAATTCCGATTCGATTTGATTGACCTTGGAAGAATGACTGTACGTCAGTTGAGATATCGAACAGACCTCCTTCAGTTAAGAATATTCTGTTACCTTACCGATGGAAATTTCCAGGCAAACATTCTGAAGTATTGTCTTGGAAAGCTGGTTGAAAATCCAATTGGTCAAACAATACTGAAATCATGGAATTTACCAGCTGAATATCTACCAAAGACATTAACAGATTCATCAATAGCAATGGAGATCAGTCAAAATATTTTACAGTGACACAATACTAGCAGTGCACAACCCATCTAAGGTGTTACTTTTTTAATTGGTGTCGCAAAGAAATCTTGCTTGAAGTCTAATGAATCACAGCCTAATCTGAAGCGACCAACTGCAGTCGAGCATTTGCCAAAACTATTCTTGTTGCAATTGAAGCTGGGTTTGAGGCGAAACTCAACATGCAGTAGGATGCCATCAAAGCAACATAATGTCCAGATAAAATAGCATGTTATGTACTGAACCCTGAAAACTCTACAGCTGTTCCAGGACGAGAGGGGTATCAGTGCAATATGGCATTCGACGTCCGAAGTATGCCCTTCTTGATTCCAAAGCGAATATTGCACAAAGATTCAATGATGCAAATCCTGACTGCTCTTTCAGTGTTGTACTAATCTGCAGAGAATTTCCTCAAAATGCTGTCTCAGCAAGTAAAAAAGAGAGGGAGTTTCAACTATAACAGGTTTTCATAAATATTGTTATCAGGAAAATAATCAGTTCTTTCCCTTTCTGTATGCTCTTATTCTTGTGTCAATCAATCTATCGATCAGATCGATATGGCTAATTAGTTAAAACTAAGACAACTAAAACAAACTAAGCTAAGTATGGTACATTTGACCTAACTTGGTTTCTTTTTGAAAAACATTTTCTTTGATCTTCTTTAGCTGCAAACGCTGCATTAACAAAGAGCCTGTATGAGCTACTACGTTATTCTTTTAGAAGTGCTTGAAAAGGAAAGAATTATATGTATTATATCAATAAATTGATGCACTAACAGTGATAGGAAAGAGTGAACAGACTTCTTTCAAGTTGTTTGATATTTGTTCTTTATTAATACTTAGGGTTATATTGAGCTTTGTATGTAAGTTATGTCGCGTTGTTTGACTTCATGCATTTCAACCTTATTTTAATAAGTATTTATGGGAAAAAGTACCATAAATGTGGTCAATTAGTATTTAATACTGTTTTATGTTTCACCTCAAGTCAAATTCATTTTGGGCATTTTTAATGTATTTGGGAAGTTTAGATGAGTGAAATATTAAGTTTTGTCAAAGTCTGTCTGTCCACTTATTTTAATAAGTATTTATGGGGAAAAGTACCATAAATGTGGTCAGTGAGTCTTTCATACTGTTTTATGTTTCACCTCAAGTCAAATCAAATCCATTTTCGGCATTTTTAATGCATTTGGGAAGTTTAGATGAGTGAAATATTAAGTTTTGTCAAAGTCTGTTAGACCACTAACTCCGATTATGTAAGTTATAGTGGGGTCTCTAAAACTCAAATTTTGAGTACTTTAATGAAAATAGTTTCACTGCATTCCCCGATAAAATTTTGATTAAAATCTATGTATTGCATGCCTAATTTGACCAATTCCTAAAAATGATACTTTTGAAGGAAAATGGGGAAAAAACGTAACCAAGAGCTCAGACCACGTCATAGGCCATCCACAAGAACAGCTCTCACTGCTAACAATGCAGAAGTATTCCTCTCTTCCGTATTCGTAGTGACAGTGATACTATCCTAACATTAATATATACTCTCCAAGGGGTGTAAATACTAGGGATACTAACGAAATCAGTATATTGCAGACTTAGAATTTGTATAAGCCGACTTTCACTGCTGGAAAATTCACAAAATACTAAAGGGACCCAACTATATCGATCGTGAAACATAAGCAGATGACCTAACTCTAAACCGTGAAATAGAATAACAAAAAACTTAACACATAACAGACAATAATTTATTTCGACTTGAGCTACACTTGTTTAGGTCATTAACAGTTAAATACAGTGATTATCTGCATAGGTTAGAGATTGTTCATTTCATGTTCCTAGGCATAATAGCTTAATTGTTAGTGGACACACAGACATATATATATATATATATATATATATATATATATATATATATATATATATATAGAGAGAGAGAGAGAGAGAGAGAGAGAGAGAGAGAGGAGAGAGAGAGAGAGAGAATTATATCTATCAATAAATTGATGCACTAACAGTGATATGAAAAAGTGAACAGACTTCTTTCAAGTTGTTTGATATTTGTTCTTTATTAATACTTTGGGTTATATTGAGCTTCGTATGTAAGTTATGTCGCGTTGTTTGACTTCATCCATCTCAACCTTATTTTAAAGAAGATTTATAGGAAAAAGTACCATAAATGTGGTAAATTACTCTTTCATACTGTTTTATGTTTCTCCTTAAATCAAATTAAATCCATTTGGGGCATTTTAATGCATTTGTGAAGGTTACATGAGTGAAACATTGAGTCTTGTCAAAATCTGTCAATTCACTAATTCCAATCATGTAATTTAGTGGGGGTTTCTAAAACTCAATTTTTTACCACTTTAATTACTGCATTCCTCATAAAATATTGATGAAAATTCATGTATTGCATGCCTAATTTGACCAATTCCTAAGAATGAGACTTTTTGCCGGAAAGTAGAAAAAAATGTAACCAAGAGCTCATATAAGACACGACGTCTGTGTGTATGTGAGTCATGTTTTTGTGTTCCCTATAGAAAGAAATGTTAGAGAATCTACATAAAATCTAAAAGTGTGTTAACATGTGAAATTTACCGGGAAAGACAATGGAAGTGATCCCAAATCTTTAAGTTCCCTCCTAACCTAAGAGAGCTATGGGGCTGAATCTCTTTTAAAACTTCAAATATATCCTGTTTTTATGAAATTTATGTCTTCCAGGGAAGACAATGGAAGTTGTCCCAAATCTCTACATTACCCTCTATGTGCTGAATATCTATGTGCCTCCTCGACGTGTTCTAAGGATAAATAGTAGTGCTCTTATGCAGTTGCAGCAGAGGCTGGCAAAGTCCGGACCACATCTTACTCAAATGCCTGATCCTATAGACTGAATAACGTTTAAGATCCTGAAGTATGAAATTATTTTTTTACAAAAGTTAATGTCTGACTTTTCCTTTTTTTGTTGTTGTTTCCTTATACGAATACTAGTTGTAACGTTGACAGGGAGTCTTTTTACTTTCATTTGTGTTTCACTTTTTTCTATAAGACTTTAAACGTTAAATGTAATTAATTATGATATCCTTTGGTCATTAAATTATTAATTAAACAAAATTGTTATATACTATAACTAATTTAGTGAAGGTAATGTTATTTTAATCTCTGTTTATTAAATTAAGACATTCAAAGCAAGAACTCGTCTACCTACCACAACGGAAAAAGACATCCCTTTCTTTCTCCATGTGTGTAGCTGCAGGCAGAATTTCGATGAACAGAGCTTCTTTGCAAGGTTCCTCGTCCGTAGAACACATTACTGTGAGACTGCTTCCCTGTTAATTACAACTTGCTCGCTTTCATGTTAAAATCTAATGTCAACAAATACTTGTCATAAACCTCCCAATAAGTAATCAAACTTAGTTCATAATATTGATTGTTCCTCATCTTTCAACTGGCAATCATTTGAATCTAATAAACCCTTATCCTTCAATGGCTCTTGGCCTTGATAAGCGGTGACCAAATATTAAAAAGAACTGAATAAATAGCTTCCAAAATGTTCAATCTTTTAATATATGGGGATTTGTTACACATTTAAAAGCCAGGAATGACTTTCTATCCAACGGTTTAAATGCTTCCAAACTCCTTTCTGATCTTTTCCACCATAATTGTTCTGACACTAAGGAAGTTCTTAAATCTCCTTGTTTGTCCTTCTGTCACAGATTTCATGGAAGATTCCATGCCTACCCCCCACACAAATCTGGAAGTTCTAAATTTTCCACCGTCAATTATTCAACAAGAAAAGAATACAAATATGGTCAGTGTTTTCAAGCAAAATAAAAACTGACAACGATAGTAAACAAAATACGTGTAAAATTAGCAGTCGAAAATTGTGAATGGATATCATCCACACTCTCTCTCTCTCTTTCATATATATATATATATATATATATATATATATATATATATATATATATATAAAGTATATAACAGGATTTAAATTGACAGGTTTATGTTCAGAACCTGCTTGCTGCTTACAAATAAATAAACATTCAGAATTCGACGACGGCGATAGAAATTGTGTTTTAGACTGCGAATCAAAATACATCAGCTTCAAAACGAAAAGAATAAAAGGACTCTTCAGATAAACAAATTCTTTTCACATATATTTATATATTCAATTTTTCAGTTTTTAGTGAGTATATCTTCTTAAAGCTGACAGATGTCATGAATCGAATTGAAAAAAAAACCCAGATACAAGTTATACTTTCTTTCTTGTGTTATTATTCCTTGCACTAAATATATTATCTATATGTCTGGTGACAACAAAAACTTTTTGTCTTAGTTTTAAAACAACTTTCTCTATTTTTTTTATATATCATACATTTTCTCTGGCTTCATGTATTATTGCGATCACATGTTTTTATATTCTCATGCTCACTTTCTTTTATCACTTGTTGAGAAGTTTATCAGTTCATTTGAGTACATAAATATATATATATATATATATATATATATATATATATATATATATATGAACAGATTTTTAGTGGTACAGAATGTTATCAAGCTTTTAAATAAGATATATATAAGTATATATATATATATATATATATATATATATATACATACATATATATATATCTTATATATATATATATATATATATATATATATATATGTATATGAAGCAATCCAACAAAAGATATAAGCGTCAACTAATATCTTATAATTAGTGAGACATCCGGATAAAAAACTGAAGCTCAATATACTGGATAGAGCATTAATATTATAATATAAAATGAAGTAATAAAATAAGGTGTCAATCAAATTTTATTAGAATTCAAAGTTCATGCAAAGCATCCTTAAGTCCTTAGCTCATGAGTTTTCAAAGATAATTCTTCTCTTCAGAGGACCATTACCGCAGTTATACTACTACAGGCAATAAAATTACGCTTTGAAAATATATAAAATTATATACACAAATACATAAAAATGCATAACATCAAACATATCAATCCAAAAACATACTTTTGTTGAATCCATACAGTCCATCCAGGTCATACAAGTTGAGAAGCATAATCAGGAAGGGCATTACTCCAAGATACAAACAGCAGTCCAAATTATCATTAACATTGAATATGGACACATTTCGCGACTGGATAACTTTGCCGGCTCCTTCAATTTCACGTATTTGGACTGCTGTTTGTATCTTGGAGTAATGTCCTTCCTGATTATGCTTCTCAACTTGTATGACCTGGATGGACTGTATGGATTCAACAAAAGTATGTTTTTGGATTGATATGTTTGATGTTATGTATTTTTATGTATTTGTGTATATAATTTTATATATTTTCAAAGCGTAATTTTATTGCCTGTAGTAGTATAACTGCGGTAATGGTCCTCTGAAGAGAAGAATTATCTTTGAAAACTCATGAGCTAAGGACTTAAGGATGCTTTGCATGAACTTTGAATTATAATAAAATTTGATTGACACCTTATTTTATTTCTTCATTTTATATTATAATATATATATATGTATATATATATATATATATATATATATATATATATATATATATATATATATATGTATATATATATATATATATATTTAGTTGATGGTTTATTCCATTTGCTACAAAATATATTCTGTTTCATTAACGCTTAAAATAAGCATCAAGTCATCAGGCATTTCGGAACCATACTGCTCAGATTTGTATAATTCAACAACAACAACAGTCGTTGTTATTGTTGTTGTTGTTGAATTATACAAATCTGAGCAGTATGGTTCCGAAATGCCTGATAAATTGATGCTTATTTTAAGCGTTAATGAAACAGAATATATTTTGTAGCAAATGGAATAAACCATCAACTAAATATACTTTGCTCTGAATTTTTATTGAACACTCTCATGAACCGGGTTTAAACTTCCTTCGGATTTATACCCCTTGGATATTTGTAACAAGTGAACATAGTTTGGATTTGTCTCCCAAGTACTTTCGGACTCATCTAGGTCCATCTTCGGGGGAATGAGCTTAATCAAGTATAGACCATATGTTAGTATTTATAGAACACAAATCCAAACTATGGCAAATTCATCAGACAATTCCCCTCCGAAACTAAGATCCTAATTCGGACTATTGAAAGGATCTACCAAAGGATATCTAGCCAGTCTCTTATATTCAACAATACTTGCCTGCAAGAGAAGATGCTGCGTTGATATATATATATATATATATATATATATATATATATATATATATATATATATATATATATATATGACTATATATAAATATATATGTATATATATTTATGGTGAAAAAACAAAGTGGAAAAAGAAAGTTTTACCTTTTATCATAATTTCGTTTTTCAGATATATTCATTTATGCATATTAAACTTTTTCATATATATATATATATATATACATATATATATATATATAAATATATATATATAAAAATATATATATATATATAAATATATATATATATAGATATATATATATATATATATATATATATATATATATATATAGTGACTAAAGTCTGAAGTTCGAATCTTACTGTTGGAGCACCGGCTGCGTATAGTCACACTGATGAGTTTTGAAAACACGAAAAACATATCTGCGGTTTATTATTGGAAAATCTCAGGTGAAATAGGATGTATTCTGTTCAAATGACGTTTCTTTATATATAGAATAGAAAAGAGAAAAAAAAATTTTGAAAGAACTTTACAAATGATTAAAGAAAATACGTTTCTTTATATATAGAATAGAAAAGAGAAAAAAAATTTTTCAAAGAACTTTACAAGTGATTAAAGAAAATACTGAGATCTAGAGTAAAAAGAAAACAAAAAAGAAAAAGAGAGCAAATTAATTCTGATTCGATAAACTGGATCTGATGAAAGTTCTTACTAACGGTTTCAATTTCCCCTAATACTTTGGCATCTTATATTCACTACAATAGTTGCTTTTAGGTTCTTTTTTTCTATCTTTAAACTTTAAAATTTCTAGTTTCTCACTCGCATTATTTTGGGAGGAGGTCTAATTATGGTATTTGTCTTACATATCCCCCATGGCTGTTTCAATTCTTTTAGATTCGTGATCTTTTCTTCATATATATTCTGCTCTTTCTACTTACTAGTGATTGGTTTAACACAGCCCCTAGGTTACCATAATGATAGTTTAAGACAGCTCCGAGGTGACCAGAATTATGTTTCAGGACAGCCCCATGTTTACCAGAAAAAAGGTTCAAGACAGCCCCGAGGTTACCAGAATAATTGTTCAAGACAGCCTCTCGGTTACCAAAATTATGGTTCAACACAGCTCCTAGGTTACAAAAATGATGGTTCGAGTCAGCCCGAGGTTACCAGAATAAGGTTTCAGGACAGCCCTTAGGTTACTAGAATAATAGTTCAACAGAGCCCCTAGGATACCAGAATAATGGTTAAACACAGTCCCTAGGTTAGCAGAATGATGATTCAGGACAGCCCCTAGGTAACCAGAATAATGGTTCAACAGAGCCTCTTGGTAGCTAGAATGATTGTTAAGGACAGCCCTGAGGTTACCAGAATGATGGTTCCAGACACCTTGAGGTTACCAGAATAATGTTTCAGTACAGCCTCATGGTTACCGGAATAATGGTTCAGGGCAGCCCGAGGTTACAAGAAAGATGGTTCAGGACAGCCCACTGGTTACCAGAATAATGGTTTAACACAACCCCTAAGTTACCAGAATAATGGTTCAAGACAGACCCTAGGTTACAAAAATGAAGGTTTAGGACAACCCCTTTTGTACCAGAATGATTGTTCAGGACAGCCCTAGGTTATAATAATGATGGTTCAGGACAGCTCTTAGGTTATCAGAATGATGATTCAGAACAGACTGAAGGTTATCATCATGATGGACTAGGACAGACTAGGTTACCAAAATGATTATTAGCCTGTGTTCAGAACAGCCCTGAGATTGCCAGAATTATGGTTCAGCAAAATGCCTAGGTTACCAGAATGATGGTTCATGATAGCCCTGAAATTAGAAGAATTTTGATTCAGAACAGCTCCTAGGTTACCAAAATGATGATTCAAGACACTCCTGATGTTGCCAGAATAATAGTTCAGGACAAACCCTAGGTTACCAGAATGATGGTTCAGGATAGCCCTGAGTTTACCAGAATGATGGTTCAAGACAATACCTAGGTTACGAGAATGATGGTTCAGGATAACCCCTAGGTTACCAGAAATATTGTTTAGGACAGCCCCGAATTTTCCAGAATCATGGTTCAGTACAGTCCCTAGATTACCAGAATGATTGTTCAGTACAGCCCCTATGTTACCAGAATGATTGTTCAGGACTGCCTCTATGTTGCAGAAGTATGGTTCAAGACAGGTTCGATGCGATCAGAATGATAATTCAGGACAGCCCCATGGTTACCAGAATTACAGTTCAGGACATTCCCTAGGTTACCAGAATGATGGCAAAGTGAACACTTTCGTTATGACAACTGGGTGACACCAGCTGACTTTTTTCTCGCCTCTGCTCAGTGATTAAATCTGAAATCTAACAGGTTAGTGAAGGGAGGCCAACCGAATATAAAACATGGTGTAAATTAATTATGAGTCCTAATACATTTAATAATTTGCGGTATCATATTATATCTTGCCTTAGCTAATTTATTTTTATCTGCATATTTACTTAATTTCGAAATGATGTGTTTAATCAGAGATCAAGCAGAAACAAAAAGTAAAAGTTAAACTCTAATTCAAGTAATGGTTACCTGTCTTTTCAACAACATTCGGTGTTGTTACTAAAAAGGAGTGTTGACTTGTGAGGTAGGCGATGAAAAAGGTTAAAACAAGCCATGTTGAAATAATTTGGAACAAAGAAAAGAAAAAGACATCATAATCAAAAGCGTGTGAACGGAAGTAGGGATACAGGAAAGGGGAAGTGACGTTTTAAGCAAAACAGAGAATTCTGGTCGAAAGTAACTACCTCAATCTTTGAGAAGCAATTGAAAATGACAGACGTATTAGGATGATCTAACAAACGCCTTTTCGCTTAATCATCTCTATCTCTGTCTCTGTCTATGTCTCTCTTTCTGTTTATGATGGTATCAATGCTATTAACCAGGAATGATGTCGTTAATTTACCGGCTATGATGTAATCAAACAGCGTGTGACTCAATAAACCACTATTATCCACTCAACGATGCTTGTTTGAATTATTAAATTTTAAAACAACTTTACAGATGATTAAGGAAAGTACTGAGAGCTGGAGAAAAAAGAAAAGAAGAGGAGAAAAGGAAAAGAGAGAAATTAATTTGGTGATTTGAGCATCAGGTTACGGTTAGGGTTAGGGTTTTGGTTACTGGATGAGACGAACGTTCTTACCAATCGTTTCAACTTTTCGCTTCAAAATTTTAATGATATATAAATGCATACATATATATGTATATACTAGCGATGCACATATGTGTGTGTGCGTATATGGTAGTATTTTCAAAATATATTTATGGTAAGTGAACTACACAGAATAGATGGATATGTCAGCTTGTGATTAATAAGAAAAGGAGATCTTTTCAGGTGAAATAATAACGGTTGCAAAATCTTAGAAAAGTGATTGCTTTAATTCAATTATAAATGATCTGAACAACACAAAATATATATATTGAGACAAAAAACATGGTTGCTATCTGAGATGAATAATGGTTTACTAGACAATTACACCAAATTGGAACCAGTTCAAACATGGCTGACAACTTAAATTGGCCAATTTTGCAACTTAAGAAAATGATGACAAACGAAATACAATTAAAAACAATTGTGTCTGATTTACTAAATGCTTTACCTTGTGCCATGTCTGCTCCATCAAGTCCAACATTCGAACTCATTTATTTCTTCTTGAGCCGTATCCTTTCTCTTTTTAAAAAGTTTCCCTATTAATAGATTACTCTTTGTAAACAAAGTAATATGTTCATTTTATTTTTTAAACCGGGGAATTCATGTATAGGTATGCAATCGCATCCTATACTAATCTTCACCAAACATAAAGAATGAGAGAGAGAGAGAGAGAGTTTTATGACTGTCTGCAGCTAGTAGCAGGCAGTGCTAATACCAGAGGTTCATGCCTCCCATTTGACCTATGACATGGGGTTAGGGTAAGGGTTAGGGGGCTCTCAATCATGTGACTCCTCTTTATAAACAAATCAATGTTCATTTTTTATTCAGAAAAAAATCAACAAATTATCCAATTTTTATTCAAATTTTCAGCACTTTAAAAAAAAGAATTATATTTGATAATGAATTGAAGTTTATTATTTAATTCTATTTTTATTGGTTTTTTTTTAGCTCAAACAAGGCACTAAAGGCCAGATTTATAGGGGTGCAACCTGGATGGGGAGTTGAGCAGCAACATTTTACTCATATTACATTTAAATTTCTGCATGTTGGCTGACAACTTAGATCGGCCAATTTTGCAACATAAAAAAATGAGGACACACGAGATAGAATTAGGAAACATTTGTGTCTGCTTTAAAAAATGCTTTGCCTTGTTCACCAGAAACAAAGCATATTGCCACTGATGCTTAAGGGATAGTAGTCACATTTACAGAGGGGCAACTTGGGCGGAGAGTTGGGCGGGGAGTTGGGCAGGAAGATGTTTGTTCACATTGCATTTAACTTTTTGCATGTCGGTACGATCGGGGAAACGATGAGCTGAAAGAGTATTCCAAAGGCAAGTGGTCCAAGGAAAGAAGCTTCTATTTATCTTCCTCCCACAAGTTAAGATGTGACACAAGGTCGGGAAAGTGGGAAAGAACCAGCGCTCGAGAATTTGAGCACTCTGGCTTTTTAAAAATTGCCTGGGCAGCTCCGTCGACATTCCCCGGTAGGGGCGCCTCAAACAGTAAGCAATAAACTTACTCCTCCCCAAAGAGGGGAGGCAAAGCCTGGGAGGGTGCACCTCCTAGAACTGCACTGGACCGACAACCCCAAATAGACCGGCGTAAATCCAGACCCGAAGGCCCGGACAATACCGGTTTATTAGGCGGGGTAAAAACAAGGGAAGAAGCTATCAGAATAGCACATCTTCGAGTATTTAGGAACTTCTACAGGGAAATGATGGGATTTTGCTGCTAGTTGGGTCAGGGGTATTTTCGTTGAGGGTGTACAAATGCCGTTTCATAGGAGCACATTCCATAGAAGTATTTGTAAAACAAGCACAGGGCTGTAATACTGCGCTGAGACAACAGATATAGGTTGGTTTGGAAATCAATTTCTAAAAGCCGTCCAATTTCTAAAAACCGGCATGTAAAGCATGTTAAACTGATGATGATGATGAGGAGGAGGATCATCATCATCATCATCATCATCATCTGTTTCCAAGAACTCTTTTCAACTTTTAGAATGTTAACCAATTTATACTGTTTCTAACTTCTCTTTCAGCAATTAAAACTTTCCCCTTTTCCCTCCATTCTTATTAATTGTATAGAATAAAACAAGTCAATAGACATCCTTATAATCATTTATAATGAAGACTGCTGTCAGAGGGTCCTGATAGACCTAGGCATGATAATATTAATTATTTTCCCTCGTTTATGAAGTGGACAATAACTCCGTTTACAGTGGAAAGTGGAATCCCGAGGTTTGCATCCAATTGACGCTAATTAACTCCACCTTCATATTAACCTATTATATGGCTCCTTTGAAACTCTGAAAATTCTAATGCTTTTTTTTTACCGGTTTCATACCTAAATGGTGATATATAATAGACCTATTGATATCTGGAACACAAAAATATTTCAATTAGTATAAAATATCGATGTTTAAAACTTTTATTACTGCGTTGTACGGCTCCGAGTGCTGGCCGTTGACGAAGGAAGCAGAAATTTTAAGTGTATATGAATAATTTTTGTGGGCTGTCTATTTACTTCTGTGTATCTGTGTATATTTCCAATGGCATTAATTATTTTATTTTTAAATGTTGGTTTCTTTCTATTTCTTTAACTGTTATGTTTATTCTTCCACTGGTTAACACAAATACCTTGATTTATAATTTAGCATCAGAACCGTGTGGAAATTCAATGCTTGTTTTCTTTATGTATATATCTATCTACCTTTTATATAATCAATTTGCTTGTCCATCGATTCTTTAGTTAGTATACTGGTAAAACTGGCAATATGGATGCACAATATCAAAAGGAGGTAATTTATCAAAATTCAAAGGAATATGTAGCAGAATGTTCAATAAGTAAATTTTTTTTTAGAATAGACAAACGGAAGTTTGAAATTCAAAGTCACAAAACATGATTGGCATTAACCGGTTCCTCTTTAGAAGTGTTGAGGGCAAGATCTGTTTAAAGAATGTAACACTGAATGATAAGCTGTCTCTATTCCTTTCTTCATTTGTCCCGGAGAACTTTGAATGAATAAATAAATAAAAAAACAGATGTCTGCATTATAATCGTCCGTATTAGTTAATTACAATTAACGACGATGCAACAAGACAAAAGACCCACCAAAAATTCATCACAAGTTCTGTTCAGAACAGATTTTATGAAATGGTCACAAGTAAGTTTTTCATCACGTGTTCTCTTGGCCTCATGAGACCATCATCATCATCGTCATATGTAACAGTAGTATTAATACAGCTTTCTTTGTATATGTAAACAAGAAGCAGGCGACCACTGATTATTTCCCAAGTTAATTTTATTACAAATGTTTTAACTAAGAAAGTTATTCACCAACCTTTGAAGAAGAAAAACGTGTAAAAACTAACAATAGAATACAAAAATAGAACAAATTGAAAATATGTTATTCGTCTTTGAATTACAAGCATGTGGACAACTCGGAGGAAATCATGAAATATTCATCGTATATTAGTGAAAGTGGTGTAATAACTCTAACAGAATGTGAACACGGCACACAGAATCCATTGTCTACAATCTTAATTATTGCACCACTACTAACAATATTTCTCCCATATATGTATAGTAGAGCCGCATAAACATGTTGATACATTAGTTCTCGAAGTTAAGCAACATTGAGCCTGGCCAGTGCCAAATGAGTGACAATTTGAGATAAATATGGACTTGAGAGAAAGAGAGATAAATAAATCTTGATCAGGCATAGGTTAGTTTGGAAGTCAATTTCTAAAAACCGTCTAACACATACTCGCATGTAAAACAGACGTTAAACCGATGATGATGATGATGATGATGATGATGATGATGATGATGATGATGATGATGATGATGATGATGATGGCGACGGCGGCGACGACGACAGTGACGACGACGACGACGACGACGACGACGACGACGACAACGACGACGACGACGATGATGGAACTTGGTTAGGTTACGGTCTAATTGTGTTTGGTCATGAAGTTTGTCAGTTATTTTTTATTAGTCATTCTGTAATTCTGGTAAGCAAGATTATCATTATGTAGTTTATCCAATGTAAACGTGTATTGAGATGAAGGTACCTTGTTTCGTATGAAAATATAAAGTATTTAAGTTACAATTTCAAGATGAAATAATAAAAACAGTGTTACAGAAGTATGTGTCTTACAAAATGTCTTCGCAGTGTACATTGGGTGGCAGTGGTAGTACATTTGGGTGTGAGAATGCAAACCCCCTCCTTTCTGCATGACTATTTAAAAAATGTAGTGAGCAGGATTTTTTTTAGTTTGCAAATTTCTTCTTTTTCAGTTTCTTTCTTTTAATTTTTTTTCAGTTTTTTTCTTGTTTCTCTTTTGTCTTCTATTTTGCTTTTCTTCTTCTTCTACATCTATTTCAGGATTTTTCTTCTTTTTCATTTTTTTCTACTCTTTTCAGGTTCTTTCTTTCCTTCTCATCTAATTTATTTGGTTTTCTCTTCTATTTCGGTTTCAGTTTACTGTTACTTTTACTTCAGTTTATTTCTGTAATACTTTTTCAGTTTTCTACTTCCTTTTCCCGTTGACTTCTACTTTTTTGTTTTCTGTCCTCTCCTTCTTTTTTTAGATTTCTTCTACTTAATTTTCTTTCTGGTCTTTCTTTTATTTGCTGTAAGACAGCAAAGAAAAGAAAGACCAAAAAGAAAATCAAGTATTATTTTCCAGTTTTCTTCTACTTTTCTTTCGGTTTTCATTTCTGCCTTTTCAGTTTCTCTTCTACATTCTTTTCCTATTCTAGTCGTTAAATGTCTGTTTCTTTTAGTTTCAAGTTTTTTTTTTACAATCCTTTTCCTCTTTTTATCTCGTTATTCTTTTGTAAGTTTTCTTCTTCTTACATTTTTTCTTCTGTTTATATTCTGCTAAACTTCTTCTTCGTCTTCTTCTTACCATTATTTCTAAAATCGGCAATAATCATATTAACCAGTTCATCTTTTAACTGCATTCCCGTGTCACCTCCAACCAAAACCATTACCGGTAAGAAAATAAAACAACTAAAAAGCAAAAAAACAAAACAATTCAAAGAACTATAAATTAAATTACTCTAATTAATTACCCTTGACTCACTCTCTCTCTCTCTCTCTCTCTCTCTCTCTCTCTCTCTCTCTCTCACCCATAACTATTTCTCTGCACATTTATACCTTTTGCCAAAAATAGTCTGTAAGATGAATTTCTTGCAGAATTTCTCATTAGGCTACTAATTAACAGAATACCAAATTCAAGTTCCTGAAAAACCAGATCCGTTCATTCAAGCATCGTTAGGAGATTTTCTTTCCTCTCTTTTTCTTCTAAATTATCAATTGCTGATAATTAATGAAATTTGACGAGTAACCCCCCCCCTCTCTCTCTCTCTCTCTCTTACGTGTGCATTTTGGTTTATAGGGCCTGATTATGTCAAATAATTCAACAGTCAGTTTTCCAGAAAAAAGAATAGTACAAGTTTCTTACATATACGAAGTTGGTCTGAAAAATTATGAGACTGTGTGTGCTGTGTGAGCTATGGGCCAAAGATGGATGTTATCATCTAATATGATATCTTAATAGTATATGAATGGAATTTCTGCAACTTCTATAATATTACTATTGCTCCCAACAAAGCCGAACTGGAGAAGCTGCTAGGTTGGATGCAAGTTGGAAGCACTTATGTCTCAAACCTGTGTATGTGCGCAAGAGACAAACGAGTGTCTCAATTCTCGGTGTCCCTTGTTATGTATGTTCCAGGCAGGTTGCCATAGTAATGAATCAATATGGAGAAGTCGGGGTAGTCATACCAATAAGCAGTCCCCACAATATTATGATGGATGATTACCAGCTAAAACTGTGACTGGACTGTGTCGGATGAAAAAACATTCATACACTGCTCAGGTAGGAGTCCTGGACCTTGGCCACTATCGTAGAGGGATAAAGGCCTCGTTGCTGGCAGTGCCAGCAGCAGGAGCACATGTTAAAATTCTACACAGAACATGTTGTTCTTGAGAAGACCCCCTACTACTGCCCCAACGGGAATAAACAGGTTGCCACCGCAGTACCAGTAACTCCCACAGCAGTAACGTTTCAGGTGGAAGTGCAACTATCAAGAAGGGCTGGGACATGGTTGCCTGAAGGGGCAAGACAGTACTAGACATCTCCTACAACCCTGCATCTATGACAAGTGACCCCTTTTGGTAAAAAGACAGCTGTCTACATCTTCAACGTCAAAGCTGTCCTCAAGAGAAAGCATCCAGTCCCTTCTTCGGAATCCTAAAGGAAACCCAGAAGCGATGTGAAGGGTGGCACCAATGAACATTGATGTCTTTGGCTCAGTGGTACGAGAGAAGAGTGAGAACAAACAAAAAGAAACAAAAAACTCCCCAAAATCTAATAAGATAAAGGAGACTCAGCGCCACTCCTCTCTTAAAGAAAAAAATAGCAAAAACCTTACACCGTTCTTTCAGCCCAAAACACCAACCTCAATCCCGGTTGAGCAAAATATCCCCTCAGTCTGCCCTCACTCTAAGTCCTCAGATTGACGAAAAGGAAAGGAGCTGGAGTAGACCAGAAGCCAATTGGCATCGTCTCCTCCCACCTGGGTGAAGAAAAGCAGAAACATCTCTTTTTTACCCTGGGACGAGATCTGACAGCACAGCAAAGAAGAAACATTAGACCACTACAGCTTCTGATTCAGGTCTCTGATTTAGACATTGGAAATACTAAAAAGTTTTACACTTACAATATTGTTGTGACCAAAGCAATGTTGCCACACTTTCTCATGGATAGTTCTGCTTTTGAGGAGAAATTGACTCTGAATCTTCTTGGTCTTTCTCTCTCATAAAATCTTTGTTGGAGTTCATACATTAGATTTATTGCCCTTTCTGATTCACATAAAGTCGGTTCCCTCTGTCGCTCGAAACACTTTCTCACACATGAGGCTATTCTCTATCTCTACAAATCTACTCTCAGACCATGTATGGAGTAATGCTGTCATGTTTGGGCTGGTGAATCTCTGTCTCATTTGAGGGTTCTTGATAAGGTGCAGAAACGTATCTGCAATTTGATTAGCCCTACCCTTTCTTCTTCTCTGCACCCTCTCTCATACAGGTCTGATGTTTATAGTCTCAGTCTTTTCTATAAATACTATTATGGTATGTGTTCTTCAGAATTGTGTGATCTATTCCCTGCTTCCTTTGTTCCAGCTCGTTTGACTCGTTGGTCTAGTGGTCTCCATCAATTTGCTGTTTTGATACGTCATTGTAATACAGCTTCCTATTCCAGTAGCTTATTTACAAGAACTGCAGCTTGTGAAACTCTCTTCATGCTAACTTTTTTCCTCCTGCCTATAATCTTGGTCTTTTCAAGACTTAGGCCAATAGGCATCTCCTGTCTTTGTGATAATCATATTTCGTTCTTGTTAGCTTCATGCCTTGTCTGGAGCGATTTCCATTAAAAAAAGTGTTTGTGAAGGATGGTGACGGTCACAAAGGAGGCGATCCCAGACCTAAAGTTGGTCGAAGAAGAGCACACCTCTTTGAAACAGATACAAATAAAGTTTGAGGGTTATGTCCCCATTGATGTTCATCACGCTTTTTATAAGGGCTTTAAAACTAACATTTCTCCTTGTTCTTGAAGCATTTCTCCTTGTCCTTGAAGCAGGTTGATTATGGCCAAATTCTTAACTGGTAGTCTTGGACAGTACTGTAGTATCCTCACCCTAGAAGATTTTAGGCGTGTGTGTAACACTGAGTAGGTTCAGTGATCATAGCCTTGTATCTGTCCAGTTTGAACGCAAGGGGCATGATGTCTCAAAGTAGTGCTGTTCGTGTTCAGAGACATCCTTTGTGGAAGTGATTGATTGAGGAAATCCACTACGTTTCGTCTGGAGATTATCAAGTGCTGACTGGAGATTTCGATGTCTTTTCAGCATATGTGAATCCCTAGAGTGATGGTGCTTGTCTGTGACAGTGAACGTTGCCCATACAGATGGGGATGGCAGGCTTGTCATGGCCGATGTTGCCATTCAAAAATGCAAGTTTCTAATTTTCATGGTTTATGCATCTGGCACCGCTCGGGAGCAAGTTTTCTTCTTTTTTACGGTTAGAGGTGTTTATCATGAGACAGAAGCAAGTAGTTTTAATGAGTGATTGGAATGTCATCCTTGATTCCAAGATAGATAACCTGTCTGACCAGATGGCTAGATGCAATCTTGCTGATAGATTTTGTTTTAGTTAAATGCGGCGGTAGATATGGACTAATAATGTGCCTTCTAATCCAAATAATTATTTGCATAAAATGTTAGTTAAAAAAATAAATGTAGACTTTGTATTGTATCCTATGTTCCATTGGTTAGGCCAATCGGACCATAAATTGATTATGACCCAGTTGAATTTAGGCAATAATCATAGGTTAGCCGGGTACTGGAAGTTGAATACCTCCTTACCTAAGATACATGATTTCTGAGAAAAGCTAGTAACCGTTATTCAGCAGGCTTTAGTGGACGCGGTTACAAGGAATAAGTGGTGGGTTTGCTTAAAAACGAAGATTAGACATTTCTCTGTCAGATATGGCCAGAGATTTGCACTAAGTAAGGCCGAGACAAAAAAAATACTTAGAAAATAAATTGACCCGGGCAGTAGCTGGGGGGTTTCTTTACCCATCAAACTTGCTAAGGGGGCCTGAAACGTGAGGTTAACGAGAGTTATGAGTGTCAAGTAGTTAAAGCCTGGTTAAAAAACGTATATAATGAATCTGTGTACTTCGATGCAGATGAGCATAAGGAAGAATTTCATCGTGATTCAGACATACATTTGGAAAGTGAAAAACCCAGATAGACATACCATAGTGTTGACTCAAGAGATTTGTGAATGTTTTGGAAGCACTTCGAGAAGTGCTTCATCCAACTGCCCAGGCTCTGCGTTCAGGAGTTTTGTAACTGTTTGACTGACTCTCTCCACCTTAATGCGGCTGCAGTGTTTAGTTTTGATGGTTGGATTATAGCTTGTTGGGTCTTAGTTGCGTATAAGCAGGTTAGTTACAACAGATTGCCAAGATGATCTGCCCTACAAATTGTTTTTTTAGGCTGTCACACATGTTTATACCGTGGTAGTGGGGCAAGTAAATGGAAAGCATTAAGAGTCGTTTGCCATTTCTCAGTTAGTTGCCCCTACTTTATGTTTTTGTGTTAGAGCCTCTTCTTTCTTTGAAGACTGAGAGATAAGGCAGCAAATCTGGTCCTGCCTGGAATTGCCTTACCTGGAAGGACGTAAGCTGGGGTTTCCGTATTTGCTGATGATATCACTATTTTTGTGTTAAGCTTCAGAGTCATTGAGACAGTGACGGAGGCGCTTTCACGTTACGAAATGATGATGGGGGCCAAAATCAAACACAACAATTCGATCAGCTTGAAGTTGAGTACCTGAAGTAGTAACATTTCGCTTCTGAGTCTTTTCTGCTAAAGGGATATTCCCATTCAAATTCTCTATGTGTGGTTCGAACCAGATTTTCAGCTCGAACAGAATTGGTCGGATGGGGAAGAAAGTGTTGATTTGAACACTGCTTAGAAGGAATCTTTATCTAAAAGTTGGAGCTGAGGCATGCACTATGTGCATCTTTCTTCTCATCTTTGTCTGACTCGCTATACTTCATCTGCTAGTGAACCACTTAACGGTCTTCGAGTGTTTACTCATCTCACTTCTTTGGAAGAGAAGAAGACAGTAGGTTCGCAGACAGGTCTTTATTCAACATCCATGTGAGGGAGGATTGGATATGCCTTACTTTGCAAGTCATCGACATACGGAGGGACTGGCTTTCCTGAATTGAACATCGATATAGGAGTCTGCATGAGGCCCTGCAATCAAGAGCACTTTTCTCAGCTTTATCTTCAGCTATTCAGTCGAGGGCAGTCGTAAACCTTGGAGTGAATCCAAGTTCTTCACCAAGTGTCGAGCCACACTCGTAAAACTTCCTCAGTGCAGTGAACTTTTACAGTCTAGAAAGATGCTGTATAGAGATTTAGTAGAGTATTATACTTCACATCCACTCAATGAAGAAGATCTGCTCTGAGTTGAGTTGGCACTGGACCAGCAATATCTTAGCAATTCTAAGTACTCTCTGACCTGTTTCATTATATTGTATATATTTTGTAAATAAAATCATTTAAAACCATTCGAGTTATAGAGTAAATGTGGTACTGTGGTAACTGCTGCAGTAAAAGTGATGGACAAATGGAGAAAAAATGAAAGGAACAGTGCTTGGAATAATGGGTCACTTCAGAGTAAAGTAGACACATTTTGATGGTCTAGTGCACCTAATTTGCTAAAATAAGTATTCAATAATTAAAAGTGTAGTATCTGTTCTGTCCTTGGTCAGAAGAGGAAATATCCTACTCAACTGGGGCAATTTTTATTTTTTGTCCCATCCAGTGTCTCTTTTGGAGAGCTGGATATCCCCCATATTAAAAACCGACCTGACCTTGTGTTTAACTTTGCCCTCGTGGGAAGCAAGTAAATAGAGACTAGTTGCTCTACCAAGGCTTGAGAATCTATTCTAGCCTACCTATAGAAAGGAGGAAAAGAGGTTAGATTTAATCTCTTTCCTAAGACTTTTAAAGAAAGTAATTTGTGGTATGCCAAGACCAGAGACCACATAGGTAATCATTACAACACATATACTTCCTAAGTACTCATATTACCTACAATTGTGTAAGTTTCTCCAGCTCTCTTGAACATTAGCCAAGTCTAATAATATTAAATAAGTAGTGACAATGGATGGGGGGAACGTCACTAATAGTTTTGTATGATAAGACTGGACTAGTATTCAGGAGAGATGGAGAAAAATCATGTTATTTGGGCCATCTGTGACTACAAAAGTCTGATTTTCATGCATGAATAATTAAAAAGCATTATTAATAGACTGGGCTAATGTTCAGGGGAGATGGAGAAAAAGTATAAGTTATTTGGGCCATCCATAACTATAAGTGTGCATTTCATTCTAAAAATGCTTGAAGGAGTTTTCTTGAGTGTCATCCCAACTTTAACTTGTATTTTATACATCGTAGATATATCCCATAATGCAGATATATTTCCTATTTTGTATTTATAATATCAACAAATATGGCAGTAAATTATATTTTTCGTTTATGTACATAACAGCAATAATATGATGGTTTGGTTTGGCCGTTTTAAAGCAAACTAACCTTTTTTGGTGTATTTGGCCTTTTGGCTAAGATCAAAGTGTAGTATCTGTTCCGATGGATACTGCACTTCATAGATCGGTATTGTCTTGGCCTTCGGGGCTTGATTTCCGCCTGTCTATGGGTCTGATCTGTCCTGTGCAGTTCTAGGAGGTCCACCCTCCCAGGCTTTACCTCCCCTCTTTGGGGAGGAGTAAGTTAATTGCTTACTGTCTGAGGCGCCCCTACCGGGGAATGCCGACGGGGCTGCCCAGGCAATTTTTAATGGCCATAGCGCTCACCTTCTCGAGCGCTGGCTTTTCAAATCCCACTTTCCGACCTTGTGTCACATATTCCTATTGTTGGTAGGGGTTAAATAACGCCTTTTGGCTAAGATCAAAGTGTAGTATCTGTTCCGATGGATACTGCACTTCATGGATCGGTATTGTCTTGGCCTTCGGGGCTTGATTTACGCCGGTCTATGGGTCTGATCTGTCCTGTGCAGTTCTAGGAGGTCCATCCTCCCAGGCTTTACCTCCCCTCTTTGGGGAGGAGTAAGTTAATTGCTTACTGTCTGAGACGCCCCTACCTGGGAATGCCGACGGAGCTGCCCAGGCAATTTTTAATGGCCAGAGTGCTCACCTTCTCGAGCGCTGGCTTTTCAAATCCCACTTTCCGACCTTGTGTCACATATTCCTATTGTGAGTAGGGGTTAAATAATGCCTTTTGGCTAAGATCAAAGTGTAGTATCTGTTCCGATGGATACTGCACTTCATGGATCGGTATTGTCTTGGCCTTCGGGGCTGATTTCCGCCGGTCTATGGGTCTGATCTGTCCTGTGCAGTTCTAGGAGGTCCACCCTCCCAGGCTTCGCCTCCCCTCTTTGAGGAGGAGTAAGTTTATTGCTTACTGCCTGAGGCGCCCCTACCAGGGAATGCCGACGGGGCTGCTCAGGCAAGTTTTAATGGCCAGAGTGCTCACTTTCTCGAGCGCTGGCTTTTCAAATCCCACTTTCCGACCTTGTGTCACATATTCCTATTGTGGGTAGGGGTTAAATAACGCGTTTTGGCTAAGATCAAAGTGTAGTATCTGTTCCGATGGATACTGCACCCCATAGACTGGTATTGTCTTGGCCTTCGGGGCTTGATTTACGCCGGTCTATGGGTCCGATCTTTCCTGTGCAGTTCTAGGAGGTCCATCCTCCCAGGCTTTACCTCCCCTCTTTGGGGAGGAGTAAGTTAATTGCTTACTGTCTGAGGCGCCCCTACCGGGGAATGCCGACGAAGCTGCCCAGGCAATTTTTAATGGCCAGAGTGCTCACCTTCCCGAGCGCTGGCTTTTCAAATCCCACTTTCCGACCTTGTGTCACATATTCCTATTGTGGGTAGGGGTTAAATAACGCCTTTTGGCTAAGATCAAAGTGTAGTATCTGTTCCGATGGATATTGCACCCCATAGACTGGTATTGTCTTGGCCTTCGGGGCTTGATTTACGCCGGTCTATGGGTCTGTCCTGTGCAGTTCTAGGAGGTCCACCCTCCCAGGCTTCGCCTCCCCTCTTTGAGGAGGAGTAAGTTCATTGCTTACTGCCTGAGGCGCCCCTACCGGGGAATGCCGACAGGGCTGCCCAGGTAATTTTTAAACCCCACTTTCTTGACTAGACCTTGGGTCACATCTTACTTGTGGGAGTAAGATAAAAACTGGCCTTGTGCTTAACTCCTGGAGTGGAGTAAATCAATACTCATAATAATTCACTTTACAGTATTAATTGTAATTTTAGCCACAGGTGAGAAGAGGGTTTTTACCTTTTCTATTGTTGCATAACAATAGATCTATTAGATTTTTATTTTTTGGATTATTCAGACGAATGTTCTCATCTTGGATGTTATTCTTACAATGTTTCAGCCGATGTAACTTCTGACCTTCTTCAGAAGCGTGCTGTCGAACGCGGGAATTTTTATGTTGAACTCGTGGCATACAGGATAAATTGCAAAGTAATAATCTGCTCTAAGTGATAGTTTTCCATGTAGAGCAAATAAACGGTTTTGTTCAAATAACATCCAAGATGAGAACAATAGTCAGAATAATCCAAATAATCCAAATTATCAATCCACATCTCAAAAGATTCCAAAACATAAGATCAGATAGAATGTGAACACATAGTCCATGGTGGTATCCATTAGGCCAATGATGAGAAAGGAAAAAGTATTTTTAAGAGAGAAAATAACTTTATTTTCATGGCCTGCTTTTTCAAGGAGACTTATTTTTCATTTTTTTAAATTACATCCTTGTGATTTATTTGCATTTATTTAAATTTATTTTTATGTTTTTTTTAATTTCCTGTTGCTATTTTCATTAAATCGTCAATGTTTTATTTATTTTTTTCACTTTTAATTATGTTTTATTCGTCTCTTTCAACTAATTTCTCTTTAGACCGAATATAGTTTTGAGTCTACCTGACAATATGTTGCGATATATATATTTTTTTATCGTATCTGGAGCTTTTTTCCTATTCCCACTGACTCCATACTCTCAATCGTAATTAAGCTCAGAAAGAAATTACCACAAGTCGGTTCTAAGTATCTATACAAGCCGGCTCTAATAATAAGCTGAATTTCAATGAGTCTGAGATAAGCTCAGATTCAAAAATACAGTAATTTCCCTTCAAACTCACCTTTTTGATTTATGTACGAATGATAAAAAGAAAAAAAAAACGTAAAGAAAAACAAAAAATTTAATTCAAAGATGAGTTGTAAATAAATTACATTGATCATTTCAAATTGGATGTTTAAATACATCTACAGATCATCTACATATTAATATGCAAGTACCGTATGTCGATCTACTTACCTTCCTTCCTACCTACCTACATACCTACCTACGTGTGTCACGCTCTGTATTTATGATATAACTGAAGCTACAAATGTGCTGTCTAATATTTGTATGGTATCAACAATTCAAAATATTACAAAAATAAACCACCTCAACGACAATAACATCGACCTACATGACTAGCAGCAAAATCCCACCCCTTCACTATAGAGGTCCATAGGTGCTGGAAGATTTTCTACTCTAATAATTCCTTTCCTTTGACTGCTCGCCTTTGGAATTCTCTTTTTGCTCACTGTTTCCCTGACTGTAAGAATATGCAGAAATTTAAATGCAATCTGAATAAACATCTTCAAAACTTTCATCTTCATGACCAGAATTGTATCATGTTTTCTTTTTTTCTTTTTTGTTGTTGTTAAGTCTGTGTAATGGTCTGGTGATTAATAATTCAAATATGGGGTTTTTGAACTTGATGCTTGTGGCATGTTAGAGTATGAAAATATATGTCGTTCACATAGAAGCATTGATAAGTTTGAAATATTTAAAAAAATTATAATTAAAAGCCTTTACAATGTAAAGTTTAAAAAATAAATTATTTTGTTTACTTTAATCTTAAATTTTTATGAATATAATTCCTTCTTTAGGTTTGGTAGTTTGGTAGTTTTGTTTTACGGCATATCAACCCTTTTTGGGTTATTTAATGCCGAATCTGGTCATTATAGTGAAAGTTTTTATGCTTGAAGTTCTTTATATCTTCAAATGTTTAATCATGGTTTTTGGTTTGGTAGTTTTGTTTTACGGCATATCAACCCTTTTTGGGTTATTTAATGCCGAATCTGGTCATTATAGTGAAAGTTTTTATGCTTGAAGTTCTTTATATCTTCAAATGTTTAATCATGGTTTTTGGTTTGGTAGTTTTGTTTTACGGCATATCAACCCTTTTTGGGTTATTTAATGCCGAATCTGGTCTTGTTTTCTTCTCTTTTTTGTTTATTTCCCCTTTTAATATCTGTTTCTATTTAACCCATAGTTGGGACCCTAACAGGTACTACCACTCCGGGTCAGGGTGGACCTGGGAGCAATGGTAATTAAGAGGAGGCTCCACATTCCCCAAAGTCCGTAAGCCGGATCTCACCATCGGATGTAGTTTAAGGTCATATCCAGGACCGGGAGTAGGGTAGGAAAAATAAAAATAAAAAAGGGGAGGGAGAAAGGGAGAGGGGCTGTTGTTTTTGTTTTTGGTTTTGTAGAACATAATTAAGTTTTACAAACAAAAAAAAAAAAAGAAAAAAAAAAGAAAACTTCAATGTAGGTGAATTTCGTCTCAGGGAGCCACAGGGCAGCCTGATCTGGTATCACCAGCCTTCTTTAGAGATTACCAGAAATGTATATCCTTTTCCTTTTTTTCTGTTTTGTTGTTGGCAATTAATAAACCGGTATCGTCCGGGCCTTTGGGTCTGGATTTACGCCAGTCTATTGGGGGTTGTCGGTCCTGTGCAGTGCTAGGAGGTGCACCCTCCCAGGCTTTGCCTCCCCTCTTTTTGGAGGAGTAAGTTTATTGCTTACTGTCTGAGGCGCCTCTACCGGGGAATGCCGACGGGGCTGCCCAGGCAATTTTTAAACAGCCAGAGTGCTCAAATTCTCGAGCGCTGGTTCTTTCCCACTTTTCCGTCCTTGTGTCACATCTTACCTTGTGGGAGGAAGATAAATAGAAGTAATTAGTTTTGTTTTTTGCTGTTAAGTCCGCATGCTGATCTATCGGTTAGAAATAACGATATATATGTTCATATACCCCCTAAATCTTGCATTGTAAGGGGTTCTAATTTTCAATTATTTTAATATATATATATATATATATATATATATATATATATATATATATATATATATATATATATATATATGTAAAGGTAAATGGTGAGAATAAAAATTGTGTAAAATACAATATCTATTAAGTCATCAATTATTCAAAACAAGGGGGTCTAAATGAGATAAATTCTATTATTTCTTCCTTAAACAATGGTTTTTCAAAGAATGATATCTTATCGTTTGAGGAGAGTAGATAGATCAGTTCGTAAAAGAGAAATTACCAAAATGTCAATATTTGAAAAGATATAAAAATAAAAAGAATATAAACTGTAATAAGAAAATGTAGAATATGTTGAAGGTATGAAAAGGGTTCATGCAAGCAGATTCGAATTAAGGTAAAATCCGATCCTGTTTCAGGGGATAATATTGGCATCTGAAGTTGTATAAAAATCCGGTGGAGTTTTCGATAGTAAATGACACAGACGATCCGTCCAGTTGGAGAAAGTTGCGGCTTTTAGAAGCTTAGGATATCAACGGCGTATTGAAACACATTTATAGAAAACCTACCTGGGCTTATAAGAAAGAGTTTTTTTTCAGTTATTCACTTCAGAGTAAGTTGATGAATTGAAATTTCAATCAAAAAAATCGAGCAGTGAAAAAAACCAGCAGAAAGATAAAAATAGAATGAAAGTGGGAGGGGGACGTCAAGAATGGATTTTGAACCAAAACAAGCAAACGGCATGGTGGGGAGTGGTAGGAGCAAATAGAAGGATAAAGAAGTGTTGTTAGGGGATGAGTTGGAGAGGGCTGTGGTGGCCAAAGAGAGGGAGACGTAGTGTAGAGGTTTGGAGTAAATATTTGATAAATTGATATTAGGAAGGTTTAGAAGGGAAAAACAAGTTAGAGGAAAATTCCAAAAGCAAATTATTGTCAAATGTCTTTAAATATATGAAAGGGAAGAGAGATATAGTATCAATATTAGGAAGAACCCGAGGGATGAAAACGTCTGATAAATGTATTTAGAAATAGTTAGGGGTAGTTTATTAGTCTCACGTTAATAGAGAGATAGATGTACAGGTTGGGACGGTCAGAAGTGAGTACCTAAATGGTGGGTTATGCTTCCAATTATATAAACTGACCTAATTAGAGGGATTAGTTGAGAGGAGCGAGGTAACGTGAATTAGTGCTATTAAATGGTAACGGTGAGTTACAAATACTAATACTGTAATATCTGTAGCGTGTGTATAAGAAGAAAAGATGTAAAGATAAGGGGAACGGTTAATTGGAAGTGTAAGGTAGATATTTCTTTATCGCTCTCTATATACCTATTAATATATATATATTATATATATATATATATATATATATATATATGTGTGTGTGTGCGTATCGATGCACATAGATATACATATATAGATGCACATATATGCTGTAATATCTGTGTGTATAAGGAGAAAAGATGTAAAGATAAGGGGAACGGTGAATTGGAAGTGTATGGTAGATAGATTCCATAAAGAATTGGGGATGGAAATATCGTTTGAAAGTGGGATAGTTTTAGATTATTAAGTGTGGCAGCATTGAAAGGTAACTTTTAGTTAAATTTTCAGAATGGGGGTGTCTAGAGTGTAGGTACTATATGGGAGGGTAAATCAGAGATAGAAGTTAAAGTTAAAAGATCAAATGATTGAAATTAAAAGTTCAAGATTAAAATTGAGGATAAAAAGGGGGCAGTTAATAAAAAACGGGTATCAATTCCAAAGTGTTGAGATTCCCTCCATGCAATTTTAAAATAGGTTCTGAAATAGGAAGTGCACGTTTTACTTGTGGCCTTCCGTAGGTAGTGAAATATGGATTTTGAGAGAACCAGATTGAAAATTGTTTTGGGTGATTTTATATGTAGGGCACTTAAAGTGAATTATTATAATCCTGGTCTTCTGTTAGCTGATAGGGCTTGATTATTGGATAGGGGAGAGGTGTCAGTTGGGACTATACAGTTCTTATATTTACATTTCTGTTATGTCTGCATGCCGAAAGAAACTCGATTTTAGAGTTTATAATATTTTTGCTCTTGGCAGCAGTGATTATCATAACGGCTTCTAATGTACATAGTTGGCAGAACCTAAATCCTGTGGTATAGAACCTGGATTTTTTAGATCGACCTGTGCAGTGAATAAGAGATATTTTTACATTTAAAATTATTGATTAAATTAGTTACGAGGTCCCTGCAATTTGTTCGTTATTTTATTTAAAAAAGGAAATGTGGTTGTATACACGTTTTTGTATTAAGAAAAGCACTAGCTCCTATGTAAGTATGTATTTTATATGAAGTGATTATTGCCTTAGGTGTGTAAAGTTATTGTTCCCTACATCGGTTTCGCTACCTAAGCAAGGTACTTGCTAGGCACTTCACCTAACATATTGACCACAACAACTGACAATACACCACAGGGGATTGACCTAGTTGAAGTCACTTAAGGAGAAAAACAGGAAAATAAGTTCAAAAGAAAGCTAAAAAAAACTTGGTAACATGTGGTAGCTGTGATGCGCCCCCACAACACATCACAACTACCAAGGTAACTACTTAGGTAGCGAAATACGTAAATAACTTTACAAAATAAATAAATAATAAAATAAAAATTCTCTCTTGAAAGAAATGTCTTGGTAAACTCTTCAAATATATATATATATATATATATATATATATATATATATATATATATATATATATACAATAGTGTATTCTTTGAGTACATTTTCCATTGTATCGTCTCCAAAATTTATTCTCCGATTTTGGAAATTAAATAAAATAACTAGAATTCTGTTTAATCTAATTGTCTCAGTCAACAACAATTAATTCTACTGTTTTCGTTAATTGGTCGAAGCGACATCTTAGAATTTAAATTTTTTGGCATCAGACTAAAAGACAAATAGAAAAACGTGAAAGAAAAAATGTCGGAAAGAGCAAAACATTGATTTTTCTCATTAGAAAGCAAAACATCTTGTTATTTAAGATAAAAATGTTTTAATCTTTTGCTTTGAAAATTTGAAGAGAGAAAAAATCGTTATTATAAAATATTTTCTTTGTACTATTTGTAATTGCATAGAGAAAACCTGTATTTAGAAGCTTTATTCAACTATTTCTGTAATACACACACATGTATCTGTATGTACGTAGACGTACCTGTGACCCATTGGGTCATAATCATAACCACTATTCGAAAATTCATAAGCTGTAAGAAACTTGTTAAGACATTCTTCTTGCATAACTAAAAATACTTATATATTGACGTTATCATATTTTTGTCACACCCAAATCTATTGCTAATAGAGATTTTTTATCTGTCTGTCAGAAACAGACCCTCCACTATTACTTCTATAATTTGTACTATTGTACTAATTTTAATGCTCAATTCAGTTTACTATATTATTTCAAACAAATGTACTATCTTTCAATGCTCAATTCAGGGGGCATAGTGTAGTATCTAATTTTGTTATGATGATACCACTCTCCCAGGCAACACCTCCTCCTTTTGGAAGAAGGAGTGTTGTATCAATTCTGTTGTTATAAGATCATCTTCGCAGGCATTACCCCCTCTTTTGGTGCGAGGGGGTTGGTAGTGTAGTATGTGTTCTGTGGTAATAATACCATTATCCCAGTGATTACATTTTCATTTTTTCGGGGGGATGGGGGGGGGGCTTGTGTAGTATCTGTTCCATTGTCATAAGACCATTCTCCCAGGAATTACCTTCTCTTTTGTGAGGGGGTAGTGTAGGGTCGTTTCTGTGGTCATGATACCATTCTCACAAAGATTAGCTTCTAATTTTTCTTGGGAGAAGGGGTAGTGTAGTATCTCATACTTACATTATCTCTATACTAGCAAAGATATGTCACCGGAGGGAGAATAATTTTGCTAGCATATATATATATATATGAGAAAGGAAGGATAATAGTAATCCGACGTAATGGGAAATAGAAAAGGAAAAAACCAAGAGATATTTTTTTATATATTCATCAACGTTTCGTCTTTTTTGTAAGACTTCCTCAGGATGATCATTTGAAGAACAATGTCATGCAAGTACATCGAAATTTTGGGTTGACATGATGGAGTGATAAAAGAAAAGCAGTTTTTTCTCTTTCTTCTCTCTCTCTCTCTCTCTCAATTTACTCTCAACCCATTAACACATCCTGAACGAAACCACATTTTACTTATCACTCCTCTAAAATTAAAATCATTTTTCTTTCTTCTCATGCTTACAGCACACTTCTACACATTCTTTCAAACACACTTATACTCACACATTCCTGACATAACCACCTGGTCAATACTCCTTCCTCCTTCCCTCTAGCCTCAAAAAGAATTCACACCTGACAAGCACAAAAATCGCACCTCTCCCCTTTCACCTCTCCCACCCTTTTGACTATTTCCTTCACACTCTTATACACCCCCTCCCATTTTCAAGTTATCTTCATTTCTTCAAATCTTTTTCTAAAACTATGATACCACCATCATGCTAAACACACAGAGTTTTCCCCTTCCCTCCTCTTTCCCCAGCCTCTCAAAATCCATGCGACACTTCACCAAGACAAAACCTCAGCTCCCCCCCCCCCCTTCGATCTCTCCCACCCTAAGGCAAATTCACTAATATTCTCACCCCTCTCTAATGAACTGCTGCCTTAATGGTATCCACTCAAAGCTTTCCATATTCATTTCATTCTTCACCACCACTGACTTCTCACAGTCTGGACTCTCCTCCAGCGCTCACAGTAGCCACGGCTACTACTTTTCCTTAATCACTCAATCATGTCAACCCAAAATTTCGATGTACTTGCATGACATTTTTCTTCAAATTATCATCCTGAGGAAGTCTTATAATAAAGACGAAACGTTGATGAATATATATAAAAAAATATCGCTTGGTTTTTCCTTTTTCATTTCCCATATATATATATATATATATATATATATATATATATATATATATATATATATATATATATATTATAATATAAAATGAAGTAATAAAATAAGGTGTCAATCAAATTTTATTAGAATTCAAAGTTCAAGCAAAGTATCCTTAAGTCCTTAGCTCATGAGTTTTCAAAGATAATTCTTCTCTTCAGATATATATATATATATATATATATATATATATATATATATATATATATATATATATATATATATATATATAGTGAATGCTTTTATTCAAACATGTACAAGGTCTGCTACACTGGCATGTAATCCAGGTAGGGTAAAAGCATTCACAATACAGCTCTATATTTTTTATTGAACACTCTTTTATAAGCCCGGTTTGATTCCCTTTGGATTTCTACCCTGTGAATTTTTACCCTACCTGGATTACTATATATATATATATATATATATATATATATATATATATATATATATATATATATATATATATATACCATTGCTCATATATATGGACATTCTTATATTGGTTTCTCTCTTTTTACACACTTATGAATTATATCTATACCTATATTAATATTCAAACATGATTACTTTATCTTTACATATATGGAATCTTAACCCCTTTTTATAGTAGTAATGTAACTACTTGGTAATCCTAATTATCCTTCCTTATTACTTCAAAACAAATATTAATCATTAACCTCTAAATAATACCTAATATTTATTTTATAGACATATCTCATTCCTTTTTTAATAAAATCGTTAACTAGCTATTTATATTCTTTTAATATAGCCTTTCTTTATGCTGTCATTGGCCTTTGCCTGCATAATTAATTTCTTTAATGTAGAAATGTACTTATGACCTGAGTTATTACCCTTGGTTCGTCCCTAGCATTGCTTAAAAGTGTACACTGCTGAAGCCCTTGGTCGTGTTTAGAAGTCATTTTCTTAAAAAATAACCGAAAAAACTGTGTCTCCTTATTTAAAATGCTGATTGATTTTGCTGGTGAACTCGATTCTTGTTTGAGGACTATATCGAGGGATAACCTACTAATTTGTATACATTGAATACATTGCATATCATGTTAAGTAAATAGGCCCTTTAACTTCACCCTTTTTTTAGAAGAATTCATTGTTGGTTTTGTGACATTGTTCTATGACTCAGTTGTATCTTTGTATATCTATTTATGTGTGATTATTGTTCATATATATATATATATATATATATATATATATATAAGAATAAAGAAATGATGAAAATAAAAATTGAATAATGTGCAATATTTATTAATTCATCAAATATTCAAGCAGGGAATATAAAATAAAAATTTCCTTAATTCTGAAATGAATTAACCAATATTATAATTTATCCAATTTTTATTTTCGTCATCTTTTTAGTCTATCCTCTTATCACGATAGGATCTAAGATAAAGATAAAATATTTATCTTTATTGTTTCATTTATATATATATATATATATATATATATATATATATATATATATATATATATACATATGTGCGTGTACATGTATTTGCGTGTGTATATATATATATATGTGCATGTAATATATGTGTATTTTGTAACGTAATTTTAAATTTTGATACACCCCCGTCTCTATTTACTATATATTTGGTGAATGTTTTTAATTATTTTATTATTATTATTATTATTTTTTTTTTTTTTAACTTTGTATTTTCGGTGCTTATTTCTTCTTATTATTATGTTTTGTATATATGTCTTGTTTTAAGGAGGATACAAATATTGGAATTGTTACATTAGGACGGGCCCGGTATTTTGAAAACGGGTAAAGTAGGTAGTATAAATTATGAACTGGGTGAAAGAAATAGGATTAAGTTCAATTTAAGTGCATTGATAATTTGGGACGCATGTGTGGATGGACGTACAGAGAGATCGCTTAACTTGCGCGATTTGTAACAGAGTCATCTCATGCAATTTTAGTGCAATGTTGTTTCTCACGGTCGCAGTGACGGGTATGCGACCTTAGTTCAATGGTTAGACACAAAAGCGATTTGAGTTCTGTTATGACATTTGTTGAAGGGTGAAAAGGCTCTGACGTCACAGATCCCTGGTGAGAAATGAGTTCTAAGGAGAGTTCACCATGGAGGCACATCATGGGCAGACGTCCATAAACTGAGCTCTGCAATGCGTAGTCTGGGTGACATCGCCAGATATCGGCTAAGATGTAGAAGAATATAGCCGATTGCATCCCGTTACGTTTCCACAAGGCAGTATGAAAGAAAGACAGAGTTTGAATGAACGAACCGACGAATGGAAGCCTCTCCGACTGAAGTGTGAAATAAACCAATAGAAAACCCTCTCAAAAAGTCTCGTTTTCGAGTTTTTTTTCTCCGTGCATGAAAACAGAATTTGCCCACAAAACAGGTACGCCACTGCGATCATGAGCCAGCGACGGAGATGAGTGTGCCAGCAAACCAACGACCAGCGGAGGCAGAAATCTGTAAGGTAACTTTCTTTGTGCATAACATTTTGGGGCCTTATCTGTAAAATGAAAAGAACTAAAAATCGAATATGCCTAACGAACTATGTTAAAAATCCGTAATTTTAAGTCTTTAAAGAATAGTTGTTTTAACGAGAATTAATATGTAATAGGTTGACAGTTTAAAGGCTTAAAATCGCGCTAAGAAAATGTCGCATGAAAGTGCCTTACGGAAAGTGTTAAAAAAGATTGAAACCGCTTAATAATCTTCTCATAAACTTTCGTATTGTTTCGGTTACGAGAAGATTAATTCACAAGCGTTATATAACAATTCCCCCTTTTTGTGCCGCGTCCTTTTCCAAGGACTATGTAACAAATGCCTTTTTGTGACCGTAAGCAATTGTTAAAGTGGTTTATGAGAACTGCCGCGGTCAAGGCAGGAGTAGTGTTATGTAACAGAATCACCCCCTCCACCTTATTTTCTTTAATAACTGTGTATTTGATGTGTAATGCTGAGGTTTTGATGTATTTTTATCGACTTCTAATTGTGATGTTTTGGATGAAGCGACAACTTGTAATAAATAAAGATCTATCGTCTTGGAAACGATCGTATGCATATACTTTTGTTGATATTGAATTCTTGGCACTGATATGAAGGAAATTTTAATATAATCGCTCTGGTTGACCTAAAGGTTGAGCCATTGAGCTGATTTAATACCTGCAGTATTTCTGAGTATATAATGGTTTTAATTTGACTTCAACTTTTCTTTATATCTCTAACGTGGGGATACTTATTTGTCCAATTTTGAATATTACCAAAACCTAAGTAACTGACTTCACTCTTCTCTCTCTCTCCGTTTCTCTCTGTCTCTCTCTCTCTCTGTCTGTCTGTCTCTCTCTCTCCCTATATATATATATATATATATATATATATATGTATATATATATATATATATGTGTGTGTGTGTGTGTGTGTGTGTGTGTGTGTGTGTGTGTGTGTGTCTGTGAGTATTAGTATGTGAATGTCTTGCTCACTTTTTATGGCCTTAAAATGTTCAATACTTACCAAAACACAATGCTAACATTGGAAAAACATTATAAACCTAACTGTTGCCAATGAACTGCTTTCTGAAATGATGAAAATAAATAGAAAATAAAGCAAATCTTTGCATTGAATTTGGAATTATGAGCAAATGACAGAGGAAATTCAATACGGCATTCTTCTGGGTATCAATGGTAACCCTCAAGTGTTTTACAAGTCGTCGTATGTGTTCCTACAGTTATTATCGGCTTTTTTCGCTCTTTAACTCTTCTTTTATTGCCCGTTCAAAAATGACAGAAAACAAGTCTTAAATGTCAGATCCGCGTCCTCTCTTTGGCATTAAGTGAGAATTTACCATTGCTCTACACTCTGTGGAAATTTGTCATTCAACAAAGCACCACGGGATTTGACTTATATGGCGACCTAGCAACAGCTTCATCCACCAATCAAACATGGTTGCAAATAGATTACAAGAAACAAAGCCAGTAGAGTCCTTTTACATTGCATTGTAATTGTTTGGCTTTCATTTTTTGCTATTAACCTTTTTTTAGCATTGACCCAAAGTTCGACTAATGCCCATGTAAGTAAATGTAAATATTAAAGTTAGTTGCTTCTTTTTGTCGAAAATAAAATAAAATGCTACTTGTTATAAACCGTCCTCATAGGTAATAACATTTTATTCATCTCATTCATCATTTTCAATCCTCTCATAATATTTTTTATCGTTCAACTGAAAATCAATCTATCTCTTCAACTCTTATCCTTGAGTGGCTTATAGCCTTGATAAGTGATCACTCACTAGGAAAATAATTTTTTGAATTAAATGAAATCATTTCAAATTGGTTAATATGTTAAATCCAATGTCATCAAATACTTTTCATGAATCGTCCTTATAAGTAATCAAATTTTATTCATTACATTCATCATTTTCAATCCTCTCATAATAATCATCATCATTCAACTGAAAAGCAATCTATCTCTTCAACTCGTATCATCAAGTGGCTTTTAAACCTAGATAAGTGGTGATTAATTTGTAAAAAAATAGTTAAATCATTTCAATGGGTTAGTATGTTGAATCCAATGTCAGCAAATACTTGTCATATACCACCCTCATAATTAATCAAATTCTGTCCATTCCATTCGTAATTTAAATATAAATCAATAACTTTCTTTTTGAATTGAAATTTGTAAGAATAAATTTGCACTTGTGATATCGTTATCCATACAGACACCAAATCTATAGTATAAGTTTTAGGATAGTAGAAAGTGGACCTTGGGTTTACTTTTGTCAACCTCGTAACTCTCGCTTCCTTTATTTTGTCCTTTAGTCCTCACATTCCATGAGCGATGTTTCTGAAAAAGGAGGAAGAATTGCTGTTTTCTGGGTCGGAGTCTATCCATCTTACACTTGGCCAGTTTTTGACCTTGAAGTAGTTTTTTTTTAGCTCTTTGCATCAAGTGGCTTCATGTCTTGTCTGGAGCAACTTCCATAAAAAAGAAGATTATTGCCTATTTTAAACACCTGCTATGTAGGATTTAGAAAAATAAAATGAAACAATAGAGAAAGATTGTGTAGCAGTTGCATAACAGACCTATTTTGTTTATATGTATGCGAAATATCTTGTGTTATGTCGAGTGATAGTTCGGCTGGCGTATTGATACACAGGACACTGACATGTGCACTGGAAGCCTATTTCCCGGGGAAAATACAAAGCAGTTTGAGTCTATATTTCAACAGACTGGCATTCCCTCTGTCCCCTTGTTATTATCATGGTGACAAGGGATGGGAATAAGCGCAAAACCGACTGGAATTATATTACTGTTACACCGGCCGTTCTAACAGAAGAGAAACTACACCGGTTCTCACTATAAATAGTGCGAGTCACCAGAGTCACGAGAGAGAGAGAAAAAGGACAGTCTTGTAACTGTCTAGCTAAGTGCCAGTCAGTTTCCTTACCTTGTACCTTTTATGTTAATACACTTGTTATCTTAACCCAACCTCGACTTGACTTCTTTTTACTGTTGGACTACTTCACAACAGATTGGTGACGAGAAATCGAAACGATATCACTGCAGAAAATAACCCAAAGTGATTGATATACAAGGATTCACAAGATCTTCACGGAAAAACACATTCGTCTTTTCAAACAGATATTTGGATTCGCAAGGATTAACAGAAAATGAACCACTACAAAAGTAGTTAAGCGACGAACAAAAAAAACAAGAAAAAAACACAAACTTAAAAATTGCTACCAAAAATCGAAAACTAGAAAACGCGAAAGACATTTTCAATTATTAAAATAATTGAATACACTGACACCTTTATTTTTTTTCTCTTCAAGTTCACTGACCTGTTAAGATAAATGCTTTATCCGCGTCAACTATTAGAGATATTGTGTAAGTTTGTCGTTATTATTAGGACATCTGATATTTGAACAAGATCCGGATTGACTATTTCTTAAAACAGTCTACCACAGAATTGTCGAGGGCAAAGAAGGACGTGCAGTGAAAAATATATATTCGCGTAAGTCATTTGTGCTTCTAACAAAAAACTGTTAAATAAGCAAGTCGCATTTTTGCAAAATGCAAAGGGGTTAAAAAGATTTCTCATAAAACTAGTCTTATTAGGCTTATAGCGACGGACTTGGTTTTGTAAAACTACGTACACATTTTTTTTCCTCAGTTTTGTTTTTCAAACAAAAGAACTAGGATTGAATTTTTTTTTGCTAAGAAATAATATATTTCTTGCTTTGTGTGTTGGTTGAGCAAACTAATTATATTAAGCACGTTGTGGGGAAAACTGATTTTTTTTACAAGTCTAAATTGTGTGGTGCATAATTTGAATTCGTGAATGATGGACGCTGAATTCAAAGATTATCTTTTTCAATTACTTAAATTCCAAACGGAACAAAATGTTACGTTACAAAGACAGCAAGTTGAACAACAAATGGAACTTCAAAGAAAACCAGTTGAAATTGAGGAGAAATTTAAAAGAGAGTTGTTGGAACAGAAAAAAGCCCAAAGAAAAATGCATGCTGAACAAAAAGAGCTGGCGACCACACGAGAAGAAAGATTCCAAGAAAGACTGCTACAACAGCAGAAACACTTCGAAGAACTCTTGATAAAAACACAGGAGGAACAAAGAAAATTTCTGGAGGCAACACAGTTAACGAAAGCAAACGAGAATCATAATGCATTCTCCCAGACGGCTGTGTGGAGCGCTATCGAAATTTTCAATTATAATCCAGAAGACGATGTCACTTTTGCTCACTTCTATAGAAGATATGAGGATATTTTTTGTATCGGACTGCAGTACATAGACAGACTCTAAAAAAGTTAGATTTTTGCTAAGAAAATTAGGAGCTGCCGAGCATACAAAGTTCGTGAAAAAAGACCAGTGAGTTGAACTTCCAGGAGGCAGTTACTTTACTAACAGAACTGTTTTCTACAAAAACTTCTCTTTTCCACAAGAGATATAAGTGTATGAATGTCACTAGAAGAGAGGAAGACGACTACATTACGTATGCAAGTATAGTAAATAAACTTTGCGACGATTTTAAATTAGAGGAATTATCATCGGATAATTTTAAATGTTTAATATTCATGCAAGGTCTGGTCTTAAATAAAAACTCCTAAATCAGACGTCATGTTTTAAATAAACTCGAAAATGAGCCATTTCTAACAATACAAAACTTAGTGAAAGACTGTGAACGTTTTGTTGCGTTGAAACAGGACAGTCGTGACATATAGGAAAACGCACATTAAAAAGATCCATCAGAAGAAAAAATTGACTTCAATGAATAACCAGAGAAAAAAAACATAGGAAAGATCTACCTGGACCGTGTTGGAGGTGTGGAGATAACCATTGGTACAATGAGTGCCCCTACATATTCAAACAATGTGACAACTGCCACCAGAAAGGACATAAGGCATCACGTTGTAGAAAAAAATCTGGTAGAAAGACAGCCATTAAACTGACAAAAATTGAACCTGACGAACAAAATATCCGGAAATATGTACAGGTCAAAATGCTTAAAAAAAAAGTAAGACTACAGCTTGATAGTGGGTCTGACATTTCCATCATTAATGTACAGACATGGAAGAAGCTTGGGAGACCCACTATGATCAAATCACAAAAAACGGCGAGAAGCGTCAGTGGTGAAAAAATAACCTTCGAAGGGGAATTATTGACGAATATTTATTTCCAGAATAAGACCGTAAAAGCCAAAATTTTTGTTATGCGAAAAACGAATAACCTTTTTGGAACTGATCTGATTGAAAAGTTTAGCCTATGGGATCTGCCTTTAAGCTCCTTTTGCCAAAAGGTTGAGGATTCGAATGTGGAGGCAGAAAAACTCAAGAGGGAATTAAAAGAGAATTTTCCAGACGTATTTGCAGGCGGTCTTGGAAGGTGTACGAAAGCGGTAGCAAAGTTTGAAGTCAAAACAAATGAACTGCCTGTGTTCAGAAAGAAAAGAAATGTTCCATACGCCGCTATAGAGCAAATAGACGGTGAATTAGAAAGACTCGAGAACATACGTGTCATTTCAAAAATTGATCACAGTGAGTGGGCTTCACCTACAGTTTATATTAAGAAAAAGAACAAGGAGATTCGGATTTGTGCCGACTTTTCCACAGGCTTGAACAAGGCATTAAAAGATCACCATTACCCTCTTCCGAGCCCTGAAGAAATATTTGCGAAACTGAGTGGAGAAAAATATTTTTCTAAAATTGACCTCAGTGACGCTTATCTTCAAATCCCTGTCGATGAGGAGTGTTCAAAACTGCTATGCATCAATACCCATAAGGGATTATACAAATTTAACCGACTTCATTTTGGGGTCAAGGTTGCCCCTGCGATTTTTCAACAAATTATGGACATGATGTTAAATGGGATGGATTTCGCAGTAGGGTACCTGGACGATGTGTTAATGAACAGCGTTAGACAAGAACAACACAAGACTCATGTAAACCAAGTATTCAAAAAAAATCTAGGATTATGGGTTTAAACTCAAAGATGAGAAATGTACTTTTTTCATGGAAAAAATAAAATACTTAGGGTAAATCATCGATTAACAAGGAAGAAGGCCAGACCCAGATAGGGCAATGGCGATAAGGAACATGCCTGCTCCAGAAAATATTGTGTCTCTACAAAGCTTTTTAGGGTTGGCGAATTACTACAATGTGTTCGTACCAAACATGCATAAACTAAGATCACCCTTAAATGAACTGTTAAGGAAGGACCAAAAATAGGTCTGGACACAAGAGTGCGAAGAAGCGTTTCAGAAAATTAAAAATATCTTAACGTCTGACTTGTTTCTGGCACATTATAATCCCAAGCGTGGTATTGTAGTTGCAAGGGGCATGCATATTGCACAAAATGGATGATGGAAAATTAAAACCCATAGCCCATGCATCACGGACACTTCTACCAGCCGAAAAAAAAAATACTCAAATTGAGAAAGAGGCTCTAAGCATTATATTCGCGGTAAAGAAATTTCATTGTTTCCTGCACGGTAGACAAGTTCTGTTACAAACAGACCGCAAACCCTTAATAACGATTTTCGAATCGAAAAAGGGACTACCAGAACACACTGCAAATAGACTCCAAAAATGGGGTACCATTCTTCTGAACTACAATTTTCAAATGGAGTATGTACCATCTAAGAAATTTGGTCACGCAGACGGGTTATCAAGGTTGATACCTAAGCAGTCAGAACCATCGGAGGATATGGTGATAGCAGTCATTCAAGCAGAAGCTGAAGTAAAAAATACATTATGTGACACAATAAGAGAACTTCCAGTAACGCTTGATGAGATTAAGAGTAAGGCAGAGGTGGACGAATTTATCATAAGCACGAAAGAAAAAATCAACAATAACCAACTAGATGAGGGAATTTATTCAATTTGCGACAACGCCCTGTTATATAGCGATAGGGTTGTAATTCCTATGACATTACAGAAAAGAATGCTCAAGGAATTCCATGTAGGACATCCAGGCATATCGAGAATGAAAAGCCTTATGCGCTCTTTCGTCTACTGGACAAACATGGATAAGCATATTGAAGAAAAAGTCAGGGAGTGTAGAGGATGCGCCTTAACTATGAAAGTTCCTCCGACTCAATTCGGATCGTGGACTAAACTGGACCGACCTTGGTCTAGAATTCACTTAGACTTTGCGGGACCACTGGATGGGTTCTACTATCTCATTATTGTAGACAGCCTAGCTAAGTGGCCGGAAGTACTAAAATGCAAGAACCCCACATCCGAGGCAGCTATCAACTTCCTATACGAACTATTCGCTAGGTTTGGAGTAGTAGACTGCATTGTCACTGACAATGGTACTCAATTCACGTCTACTGAATTTAAACACCTTTGCGAGGATCATCTCATCGAGCATATAACAATCCCTCCATACCATCCAAGCAGCAATGGACTGGCAGAGAGATTCGTTGACACATTCAAGAGAGCTCTGAAAAAAGCTAGTGGATCACCGACGGATAAGTCAATCCAACAGTTTCTGTAAGTTTACAGAGTCACTCCGAATGCAAACATCTAAACATCGAAGACACCTGCTGAGGTCATGTTCGACACAAGGTTAGATCGATTTTCCACAAGTTGTTACCAAACCAGGATAGGGCAAACCTAAAAGAAACGATAACGTAAAAACGGTATGAAGTTGGCGAAAAAGTTTTTTATAAGATTTACAGAAACAATAGGACTTTCTGGGAGTCCGGCACTGTGGATAAACAAATAGGCAACGATATTCTATATGATCAAGGGACCAGATTTCGTGCACAAACGTCACACTAACCAAATCCGGAAAAGATACTCGAACAGTGAGGTGACCAGATCGCCAGAGGAGGACATTATGGACACAGTGTTTGATACTTTTAAGGTTTCTATACCAGAGACTGCTCCTGAGATTAGGAGATCAAAAATAAAACAGAAATCGACTGAGTTGATGATGGTGATTCCCAAACAAAAACGTTATTAATCCCCAGGTTGGATATTTTCAAAGGGGGGTGTTACACCGGCCGTTCTAACAGAAGAGAAACTACACCGGTTCTCACTATAAATAGTGCAGTCCCCAGAGTCACGAGAGAGAGAGAAAAAGGACAGTCTTGTAACTGTCTAACCAAGTGCCAGTCAGTTTTCTTACCTTGTACCTTTTATGTTAATACACTTGTTATCTTAACCCAACCTCGACTTAACTTGTTCTTTTTACTGTTGGACTACTTCACAACAATTACCTTTACATGTCTACGTTCATGTATTCTTGTTCCAGTTACATAAAAGACGTATTTATATTATTCTAGAGAAGACTTGGATATTTTCCTTCAACTCATGGTGACCCTTTTCTTATTCCAGTCAGATACGTACGGACATTTTCTTTGTGGCAGAACTTAACGAACGTCTGTCTGGTGTACTGATTTTTAGCATGAGTTCAAACCTAAAACAAACCTTGTTCATAAATTCTTCTAATGACAAATCACCACATTTAAGATATGTGTAAGTACAACTAAATTACCTGCATTCGCTCACTTTGTTTGTATCAGCGCATACATTCTGTATTGTATAAGCAGATTTGAATTCCTAAATGTAGTATCCATGGTTTGTCTATGTTATTAATTAAAACCAATCTCTTCTCTTCACGATCAATGCTCAGATGCTAACTTTGCTCTAATTGAAATGAATGGCTCTCTCCTTGAGGAGGTCCCCAGTTTTTTAAGCCTCTAGGACTGACTTCACCCTAGACCTGAAGTTGCAGACTTACATCATATCTGTTGCTAAGGTCGCTGGAAAAATGGCTGGATCATTCCACCGCTCCAGAAAGTACCTCACTACTGACCCAATCCTCTACCTGTATAAGAACCAAATACGACCTAACCCTAACCTGAAGTGGCAGACTTACATCATATCTGTTGCTAAGATCGTTGGAAAAATGGCTGGATCATTCTACCGCTCCAGAAAGTACCTCACTACTGACCCAATCCTCTACTGTATAAGAACCAGATATGGGATAACCCTAACCCTAACCTGAAGTGGCAGACTTACATCAAATCTGTTGCTAAGGTCGCTGGAAAAATGGCTGGATCATTCTACCACTCCAGAAAGTACCTCACTACTGACCCAATCCTCTACCTGTATAAGAACCAGATATGGCATAACCCTAACCCTAACCCTCACCCTAACCTGAAGTGGCAGACTTACATCAAATCTGTTGCTAAGGCTGCTGTAAAAATGGCTGGATCATTCTACCGCTCCAGAAATTATCTCACTCCTGACCCAATCCAAAATGTACCTGTATAAGAGCCAGATGGAGTAATGTCGACACATTTGGGGGGAAGTACTGCTCAGAGCATTCTCTCCTGTCTTGACAAAGTAAAAAATCGACTTCTCCTCTGCTCTCTTCTCTTCCCGACATTTCTTTTCTCACAAAAGAGACGTCGCTAGTCTTTCTCTACTCAATTGTTGTTTTAATGGTAGGTGCTCAACTGAGCTCTAATCTCTGGTTTTCTCTGTAACACATTCACAGCAAAACTCGTCCAGCTATAACCACTGTAAAACAATTTCTTTTCTTCTGCTGAGCAGAGTTTTTTTTTTCCAAGAACTGCCCGTCTGTGGGAATGCATTACCATTGGGCTACTTCACAGCTGACTACAACATGGTCGTTTTCAAGTCCAATGTTAAATAATTCTTAAATAATAAAATTCTGCTCAGATCAAACCATCGTCTGCAATCCTCAAGGTGTTTGTCACACCATCCATCTGACACAAACCCATTAACCTTCGTCCTCAAGTGGCCTTTACGCCTTGATGAGTGGTGATTTGTTAGTACAAAAACATACCTTTTATGTTCTGGTGGCGTTACTAATATAACTCGTGCATTTCTTAATAAACGTTAAATGTTATTGTCAACACATGTTTCTTTTTTATCTCACTCTTTGACCAAATGTGGTGTATCTTTCCTACAATAAAACACACCGACATTGTTGCCATGTGGAGGGAATAAAATAGTGTTGTGCGTGGACAAGACTTTATAAATTGGATATCAAATATTCATATTTATATGGACATTTTTCTCCACAGAGAGAAGAAGGAGGGCTTGGTTTGCCATATTTCGCTCATCATTGCGTGTCACAGAGAATTTCTTTGCCAATTCTCATCTGACGTCACAGTCACACATCCATTCCTTCAACTCTTGAGGTTCTATGTGTTAAACTCTCTTAGTATCTTAATAGCAGTATGGCCAGTGGCGTGCAGATGTCTGGTGATGCCTTGGTGATGCCCAGAGCCCACTCCTTGATTGTATGCACCAAAAACTCAAGTATAAATACAGAATAATATTATGAGAAAGGGAGATAGTTTGAATATAGTTGGATGCCCCCCTCCTTCCAACTTTGATGCTCAGGGCCACCGCCCTGTTGCCCCCCTCCTCTGCAAGCGACTGAGTATTGCTCATATCTTTCTAGGTAAGCTAATGGCACTTGGTATTATTAAGAGTCACTCATGTAAGTACTAACCAGGCTAGATGTTGCTTCACTTTGATGATTAAACAGAAATCAATGCTTCAGCAGGATGTTGTTATATATCATGATGATGACATGTTCTGATCGTCTTGTGGTGACTCTCTTGACATTGTGGGGTTGAATATCTTTTTATGCTGGACACTGAAGACATGCTGAGCTCTCCTTGTCGGCTGAAAGGAAACTTCTCCAGTTTCTGTTAATTTGAATTGATTTACACAGACAAATGATATATGTACTTTTATTTATGTTCTTAGTCGTTGTCCTGGCACAGTGCAAGCAAGAGAGAGGAAACCTCAGTTTGATTTAACTAATGATTTTAGATCTCATTTTATTCGTCCTACTCGACATGCCCCCATTTGTCTTCTCACTGCAAAAATGTCCTCTACCTTTGTCGATGATGCACATGATTCCTACTTATGCGTTTTGCATTCCAACTTGATCATGCTCACCTCGACGGAAAACTTCTTGCTAAGATTGTTCATGAACGGTTCAAAGACCCCTCCACAGTATACAACAATATGACTATAAGCTATGTTGTTCATATATTTGCAAGTAAATATAATTTTCTTTAAATATACGGTAATTGTAATTGTTGAAAGTGCATTAAAACTAAGTAAATATTTAAAACATGTTTTTTTTAATTCTTCACAAAACAAGTTTTGTATTTTGTGCTTGTGAATTAAACAAACTGGGGTTTAAATGATTTGAAACTTCAAGATGAATGAACGTAGTTATATGCATTATGTGGATGAAGCAAAAAGGTCAAGTAGAAAGATAAACTTTTGAGAAAGAGTGGATCAATAGAATAGGGAGACAATCCGGAGGAAATAAAGAGGAAAGGGTAATTGAAACTAAAAGTTACTAGTCAAGTGTGTAAAAACGTTTAAAATAATAATGAAAAAGAAGAAGGGAAAAAGAAGGCAAGGCAGAAGAAGAAGGAGAAGAAGAAAAAGAATAATAATAAGAAGAAGAATGAGAAGAAGGCGAAAAATGAAGAAGGGAAAAAGAAGGCAAGAAAGAAGAAGAAGAAGAAGAAGAAGAAGAAGAAGAAGAAGAAGAAGAAAGAAAATTGTTGAAGTTGGAGGAGAAAAGAATTTTCAGGGGAATAGAAGGAAGAAGAAACAGAAGAAAAAGGGAAAGTAAAGAAGAGGGAGGAGAAGCAGAAGAAGAAGCAACAAAAGAAGAAAAATGAGAAGAAGAAAATCATGAGGAAGAAGAAGAAATAATGTGAAAAAGAAGACATGAGGTAAAAAAGAACAAGAATTAATGTAGAAAAAGAAAAAGAAAAAGAAATAACATGAAGAAGAAAGAGAAGAAAAAGAAGAAGAAGAAGAAGAAATAAGGCATGAAAGAGATGAAGAAACAGAAGAAAGCATAGTGTTGAAGCTGGAAGGGGAATGAACGGTATGAGGAGTAGAAGAGGTCGTAGTAGGAGGTGGTAGGGGGAGGGTTTGAGGAAGATGCAGAAGAGAAGCAGGTGGTGGTCAATTTGATCAATAAGAATGGACAGACCAAAAACAGACCAGATAAGTCTGAAAGAAAAAGAAAACAATGGATAAAAAAAAAGTTTTAAAAAAATGGCTGGGATCGTGTCGGGTGTAAAGGAACAAAGCGAAACAAAAAAAATGCCACAGAATTCTGTAAATTTGCTTCAGTTTTATACAAGAGAAGCAGCCGACTGGGATATTATAGAATGCGGGGGAAGGAGGGGCGCTGCTGCAAATTAATCTGGTTTTAAAGCAAATTGGTGTCTTTTAGCATGGCGTGCATCGTAGGCTGGGGGGTGTCTGTAATAAAGGAGGGGAAATTCGGTGGAATTACAAATGGCCTATTCAAAATTAAGAAGGGAATAATGAGAGAACCTAAATAGGCATGGGCTAGAGTTGCGCTCGTTAAGATCCAGGTGTGTATGTGGGTGTCTGTACGTGTGTGTGGAAGGGGATAGCCACTTATATAAAAAATAAAATAAAATATATAAAAAGTAAATAAGGAAGAACAGAACAAGGAAGGAAAAGAATTGGTCTTGAGAGGTCAAATAAATCCAATTGCTGGTCATTATTTGATTAGAATTTGGAATCGGTAAAAAAGAAACAAAATAGAGGGATGAGAAAAAAGGTCATTTTTCTGAAGATTTGGGTTCTCTTTATTTGAAAGAAATGTCAAGTGAAATAAAATTGCCAATCTGTATTTTCCTATTTAACAATAGAAAAATACAGATTGGACGGACATAGCTTAAAATTAAAATGTTCTACAGTCAGCCGTGGAGTATTTTTTTTTCTAAAATACTATTATACTAGCTAAAGTGCTTTCATAAAGAAACGAAATATTGTAAAAAAAAATCTGCATAAAAACGTCTGCAAAAAATAATTCTTGAAAACAAAACAAAATTCTGTAATAATTCTGTGAAATAAATTCTATTCTAAAATCTTTAAAAAAAAATGTATAAAAAATTCTGTAAAAGGAAATTCTGTAAAACAAAACGAAATTTCATAAACGATCTTACAAAACAAATTATGTAAAACAAATTCTGTAAAATAAAATCTGTAAAAAATTCTGCTAAGAAGAATGTCTATAAAAATTCTGTAAAACAAAACGAAATGTTATAAACGATTCTGCAAAACAAATTCTGTAAAATAAAATTTGTAAAAAATTATGCTGAGAAAAATGTCTATAAAATTCTGTAAGAAGAAATTCTGTAAAACAGAACGAAATTCCGTAAAAGACTCTGTAAAACAAATTCTTTAAAACAAGTGCTGTAAAATAAAATCTGTAAAAAATTATGTTGACCAAAGATTTTATATAAAAAATTCTGTAAAACAGTACGAAATTCTGTAAAAGATTCTGTAAGCAAATGATAATCTGTTAAATAAAATCTGTAAAACATTCTGATGACGAAAAAAGAAGCATATGATAATTTTCCTGAAGAAAAAACTCCACCAAATTTGACAGAAATGTCAATTGAAATAAGAATGCTAATTTGTATTGTTGAATTGTTAACCTAAAATAAAAAATGTCTACTCTCAACTGTGGAATATGTTTTTCTGAAATATTGTTATAACTACAGGGCTTGTCAAAACACAGTTAAGATGATAAGATAGGAAATTATGTAAAAAATTTTGGAAAGGAAAAATGCTGAAAACCCCCAAAATACTAGAAAACAAGTGAAAATAAATATTCAGGAAAAATAGACAGAAAGATATGAAAATTGTCATTTTTTCTGAAGAACTAGCTTTTCTTAATTTAGAAGAAATGTTAAGTAAAGTAAGATTCTGAAATATTGCTATGAGAATTATTCGTTTTAACACATAAACAAAGTAGATAAACAAAAGAGAACAAAAAAAACTTCTTACAAAAATATAACAGGATTTATTTGTGTTTCAGACATGCCAAAGTTTCATAATATGAGGATATATGAAAAGCACACTTACTAAACATTTGTAAAGATCTGATCTACAAAAACATTTCAACAGAACTGGTCTGGATGGAGAGAAGACTGTTGTCTCAAAAACATGTTAATAGAACAGATCTGGTGACAAGAAGATGGGGACAAACGATGTGGTCATCTTAGCGGTAAGTCTGAAGATGGCGATAAGAGCAAGTAAACTTCTGAATTACGCCTTTCATACATTTGACCACGTGCTTTAATCAACCTGTAGTTGACCATCACATCGTCAAATGATCTGAGTTCTCATCCATCTCCATTGTCTTACACTTAATACATTCACAGCAAGAACCCATCTTTCTATCACAACTTAAAATAACATTTTTTCTTCCTCCTTGTACATAGCATCAAAAAGGATTTCCATAAACAGAGTTTTTTCAAAGAACTTCCCATCTCTGGGAAACGCTATCATGGGGTTGCTTCCCTGTGTACTACAACATAGTCTACTTCACATCCAATCTCAACAAATACTTGTCATAAATTGTTCATATATGTGTTCAAATTGTGTCTATTCCATTCATCATTTTCAATTCTCTCATAATTCATCATTGAACAGAAAATCCATCCATCTAATTAACCTTCATCCTCGAGTGGCTTTTGAACTTGATAAGTGGTGATATTAGTAAAAAAAACAAACAAAAAAACAAAAAGAGCCTTAGGTAAACAAACGTTGATGTAATTATCTCAGTTTTAGTATAATATATATAAATAAAAAAATTTCCAAAAAAAAATATAATACTATTACGAAACAATGGTTTAAAAAATATGTCTAAATACCTTTCTTATTCAAACCGGCGTCACATCGCCTGCAGACATAACGTGATTTTCTGACCAAAAAGTCCATTTCCATCGGACGATGAAAAAAAGAAGAAAAGAAAAACACTCTTTGAAAAGGAGAAGTATATTCTCGAAAGCTAAGATTAAAATAAATGTTATTCATTTTACACCACCATTGTTATGGTTTTTTCAAAAAAAAAATATAATACTATTACGAAACAATGGTTTAAAAAATATGTCTAAATACCCTTTCTTATTCAAACCGACGTCACCTCGCTTGTAGACATAACGTGATTTTCTGACTAAAAAGTCCATTTCCATCGGACGATGAAAAAAAAAGAAGAAAAGAAAACACTCTTTGAAAAGGAGAAGTATATTCTTGAAAGCTAAGATTAAAATAAATTTTATTTATTTTACACCACCATTGTTATGGTTTTTTCAAAAAAAATATAATACTATTACGAAACAATGGTTTAAAAATATGTCTATATACCCTTTCTTATATATAAATATATATTTATTGTGTGTATTTAGGCAATATTCGTTCATTTAAGCAAACATTGTTAAACACAACAGAATTCTTTCTTATACCTTTTTATTTTTCAATTTTTCTAATAATCTTTCTGTGTCAAAATCAAAAAAAAATAATAAATGCTCCATATATATTACTAGCACTTTTGATTCTTCGTCCAATCATTTTCAAATGAGCAAAAAGCAGACGAGAATGTGAATGTGAAGTCAGTTAAATGTCAAAAAAATAATACATTCTGAAACTAATTTTTTTAAATTAAAAATATTTGAAGCTATCTTTATTAAAACTCAGCAATCTACAATAAATAACATTACATATAAAACCAGTAACAACATTGTAACATGCTTAACATTATACAATTCGTCCTGTAACGCTAATTCTGGCGTCCTGGAGTTTAAATTGTATACGTTTCTTCTGGATCTGCACTGGTTTGTTTTGTTCTTTTGACGTCTAACTGACTTCACATGCGCGTTCTGGGCTAATTTTTAAAATTCTCTTCTTTTCTGCAGGAACCTTATGGGTAATATTTATGCCTTCAAAATGTCGAATTTGCAATGAGAAATATTGTTAAGGAAAGTAAGTTATATTGAATCTAAATGAATAAAAGCGAAAGTTGGACCCATTTCTCACATTAACGGTAAGGTAAAAAAAACCTATTTCAAGTTAATTCAACTTTACACAATCATTTTTTATATACTCCTTATGTATATACAATATCAGTCATACGGTTAACTAATTTGCATATTGGTTTTGAAGAAACATTTAATTAATTAACTATTATTTTTTATTGTTTTTTAATGCAATGTTTGTTTTGATTTTTATATAAAAAGTTCTGTTTAGCAATATTGTTTTATTTCCTGGATTTAGCATTTGTGTTAAAATGTTTTTTTCTTTAGGGGGACTGATTTCATTTTCATCATTTATTTCTAAATTGTAACTGCAAAAACACAACCACCTCCCCACATACCATCTCTCAGGAAAATTGATTTCGTCTTTCTTTTCCTTTCTCTACAATCACATTTAAAAGATAAATATGTTTTTTATCGAAATTACCAAAACGTTAATGTTTATCTATCTATATGAATAAATGAGAAAGATTTTGTTTCGTGTTTACAACAAAGATATGAATGAAATGTTTATTATTTTAAATTCTTGTTTCATGTATTTCGAATAGCGAACTTTGCAAAGCGATAGCAAGCCGGAAAAGCCAGCTAATATTTAATAAATTATTTCATAACCAAGGGCAGGTAAATCTGAATTTACCAGATGTTAGTTTATATAACTACATTATTCTTATCAAAATATGTTATTCATAGGTCAGTATTAAATTATTTTTAGAGATTGGTTAGTTCTATCTAACAAATATTGAAGTGAATAGTAAAATAAAATAAATATATTTTAGTTATAACTATATTTTAACTAGAAGGGTTATCCGGCGTTGCCCGGGTTAGAGTGTGGGACAGCATCATATGCAACAGCATATTAAGGAGAGTTTACATTACCATCAACTTTGATGTTGTAAGATAGATACCTTACCCACTGAGATATTCAGATATATGTTAATACTCTTAAACTAACACTTATAAAAAGATTAATTTCATCGTGTAATATGTTAGCAAAGTGTCATTAGCTCCTTTAAAGGGGCAGCTGGAGACTCAAAACTACTTACATTATGTTCACAAGCAAATTGTACATTTGAATATGCATATATTTAAGGTACACTCTCTAGTATGTCTTCATTTTTAGAGACAGACATGCACACAGAGAGGGGGGTGTTCTCTTTTATTATATATATATATATATATATATATATATATATATATATATATATATATAGAAAGAGAGAGAGAGAGATAAAGAGCAAGAAAGAGAGAGAGAGTGGGGTAGAAGGACAGAGAGATGGAGTAACGTTACATACTAAAATTCTTTACTTACATTTTATTAAATTAAAGAAAGGAAACTATATTCTTTGATTTTATATAATTTTATTTTTAAAAGTCGGGGGAGGGTAGAATCGAAACCGCACACTCGATGTTTTCAGTCTGATACTTTTCCAACTAAAAAATTACACCATTTGTTAAGTCGACTTTTAAAATAACACTCATAAGAAAAATCGGATATACATATTTGAAGTTTAAAGGGGATTCTGTCCCGATGGGTCACTTAGAGGTGAGGGCGTGTAGATATTGGGCACATAGAAGGTAACATAGAGATTCAGGACCACTTTGTCGGACAATTTTATACATATTATATACATTTTATTAAAATAGGATATACTTGAAGTTTTAACGAAGGTGTGGCACTCATAGCTCACTTCGGTTAGGAGGGCGTTTAGAGATTTGGGACCACTTCCATTGTTTTCCCCAAAATATGATTTCAATTTCATAAAAATATGATATATTTGATTTTTTAATGGATTATGATCTCATGACCCCTTAGGATGCACTTAGAAATTCGGTAACACTTTCATTGTCTTCCTTGGTAAATTTTACATAAGAATACACGTTTTGATTTTATGTAAATTTTCTAACCTTTATTTCTATAGGGAACACATAAAGACCACATACACATGCACACACATTGAGTCGCATATAGAGAGATATTTCAAACAATTTAAATTTCAATAAATCATTCTAGTATTTAAAACATTAAAATTTCAATTTTACATTAAGGAAACAATGAAATTATATATATTTGTATATAAGCTGATTATATGTGCATAATTGATTAGTATCTAATATATGTATTACAGCTATCCATGCAAAATTATATTTTTATTCAAATTTTATTATTATTTTTTATATTATATTCATATTATTATTTTTTTTTATTAAGTTCGAATGAATATCAATTTTCTTTAATGTATTTTTAAGAGGTAATATTAAAGAAAACACATTTTTTATGCATACAGGAAGAAATAATTTCAGATTTCTTTTTGAGAAAGTTAGTATTTGTTTTTCTCAATTGATAAAACCCCAATCATACGAAGATTACAATATTTAAAACCTGGTTCATAGGAATTAGCCCTTTTAAGAATTGACCATTCTATAAAATCTGTCTTCCAGTGGCAATCAGACCCAAACAAGAAAGGGACCAGTATTATTTATTGTAAGCTCGATATGCTGAGCAATGTTGAAATTTATTTTTGCTTGTATCAAACGAATGAAAACTTTGTTTAACATCAGATGCCTTAAGCTAAAAATAACTTCGTAAAGACAAATCCCAATATTTTTTCTGGAAAATTGATAACCTGAAAACCAAAATAAGATAAATGAAATAAATGACGATAATGAGATGTTTGTAAAAAAAGGAAAAAATATTATTTTTTTATATTACAGTCCCCGGAATTCTTAGTGCCTCAGGTGGTGATATCAGACGATATTTGTAACACAGCCAGATTTCCTTGTAGCATAAACATGTTTTGTGCAATACGTTTCATAAGTAGATATTACAAAATTTATATATATATATTTTTAAATACTTTTTCGTTACAACAGTGAAGAAAAATAATACGGTTATTATTAAAAACAATAAAAATAAAACAAATGCTTTGAATTTGTTTGTCTTATAATTTATCCAATATTTACTTTGTTTACCTTCAGAGATTTTCTCAGGAAGTTTCATTATAGTTTCCCTCCGAATATATATTTTATCTGTATATTAATCTTTATATTAATTAAATTAGAAGACCATTTCACGTGTGAGTGTATTTATCGCTCCAACGTAACCATGATAATTATGGATGGAATTATTTTTAACTCACTAAAATCAAAAAGGCAATGTTGTAAAATAAATAGAAATTAAAAAAAAATTCTATTTAAAATATAATTTAATTACAAAATTAAATCCAGAAGAATTAATTTCGGCTTCTTCATAAACAAGTCAGCCATTTTAATCCTTTATAAATAGTTGAACAAAAAAAGAAAGAATCACTGATCGAAATTTGGAAGTATTCAAACTGTCGAATATAAAGTTAATTTTCGCTTTTAAATTCTTAGAAAATCCTCATGTATTAAAAGATAGAAAGTTTTGGAAGCTATTTACATCGAATAATTTTATAAGGATAGATTAAAACATGACTTAAAAAAATAGTTATAGTTTCATAACAATTTCGTTCAATTAATAATTTAACGACCAAACAATATCGTAATAATTAAATTTAACTTTAATAATCTTATTTAAAAAAATATATAATTTGCATGTTTTAAAATATAAAAAAAAACTTAAAGTAAAGGGACTCCCAGGCAATGCCGAGTAGGAACAGCTAGTATCATATAAATTACTACTATATCAAGTATTTCAAAATTGAAATAAAAAAAATAAAAATGTTATTATGGATAAATAGTTTACTATCTCTTTTGCATTATGTTTCATTCTGAAATTCCTAAAAGAACATATAAGATAGGTCTGAAAAATAGCTGTGTTGTGTGAGCTATGGGTGAAAGAGGGATATCTAAAATGATACATTGGGATCATATAACTATAATTTTAGCTTTCTGCAACTATTGCACTTTTGTATTTCGGAATTTCTGAGATAAGGATTAATAATTTGTGCTATTTCGATTATTCAGACTACTGCTCTAATCTTGGATGTTATTCTCACAACGTTTCGACCGATGTAAACTCCAAACTTCTTCAGGTACTTTTTTATCGAACTCGGGAATCTTTATGTCGAGCGCGAGAATCTGTAGAGAGTTCTGTACAGATTCCCGAATTCGGCATAAAAATTCTCAAGTTCAATAAGACACACCTGGCGAAGGTCGGACATTACATCAGCCGAAACGTTGTGAGAATAACATCCAAAATGAAAACAGTAGTCCGAATAATCCAAATATTGCATTTCTGTTTGCATGTTTTTGTTTACAGTTTCTCTGTTTCAGGTCGTTCAGCTATGACCATTGAGGAACGAATGATGAACATGGATTCATTAATAAAAAGAATATAACCGTACTGTAAAAACCTCCCTATTCACCTGATCTTATTTCGTGTGACTTTTTTCTTTTACCCAATCTCAATTTGATCATCAAGGGGTCCAGTCTAAAGGCCATTAATAAGGCTGTAACAACCGATCTGAGAAATGAGCTCCTTGCACTTCATAGAAGTAGGGCAGAGAAAAGTGGTAAAGTTCATGAGACTTGAGGGGAGATAACTTTAGAGATAAACCGTATAGTTTGTTGCTTGAAATTGAAATAAATTGTTTGTGACACCAGTCCCATTAGTTTCAAGACACACCTCGTTTAATTTCCTAAAAATGTTTTTATTCGTCATAAAAAACTCCTCACAAAACTAAAATTTAAATACAACTAGCAAATATATTTCAGCTAGCCTTGGAGGATGGTATCATCAAGAACGAACATATACTACACTATCCACCAAATGACGGAGGTAATGCCTAAGAAGATTATATCATGACGGACGACCATATACTATACTACCCCCCAAAAAAAGGAGGTAATGCATGGGAGGTTGGTCTCATGATAACAGAACAGATACTACACCACCCACTCCAAAAGAGGAGGTAATGCCTGGGGGATGATCTCATGACGAACGAACATATACTATGCTACTCGTCAAAGAAGGAGGTAATGCCTGGGAGCATGGTCTCATGACAAGAGAACAGGTACCACACTACCTCTCAAAGAAGGGGATAATGCCTGGGGACGATGGTCTCATGACAACAGAATTGGTACTACATTACCTCCCTCCCAAAAAGAATGAGGTAATACCTGGGAGGATGGTATCATGACAACAGAACAGATACTACACTACTGAATTGAGCATTGAAAGATAGTATATTAATCTGAAATTGTATAGTAAACTGAATTAAGCATTAAAAGATAGTACAATTGTACAATAGTCTGAAATAGTATAGTTACGGCTTCGGACAGACAGATACCAAATCTCCATAATTAATAGATATAACAATGGTTATCAAAATCTTATTTCTATTTGTAAAGCGGTCTCATAATAATTTACGTTTTAGTGTTCGCATGGCACTTCAAGCTTTTTGGACTCCCTAAATGTTTAGCTTTAACTGTGTTATTTACTAAAGGGTGAGGCAGATATATACGAAAGCTTCTGATTGGTTGTACAAGATGAGGCATTTTGAAATATTAAGCAGTTAAATATGAAGTTACATTTTATATATATATGTTTTATTTTACTTCAGTCGAAGTTCTCAGAAATTAAGGGGCCTCTACCTGGGGCTAACATTTCATCTCTATATGAGATACATAGATATTCGAATATTCCATTAAAGTTTTCCCCTACCTGTCAAACATTCAGTTAGTTAAGAAGTTAAGAACATTTATTTTCCTCTCCCCAATTGACCAGTTAACTGTGTTATAGTATATCTTTCTTGTGGTCTCTTGGTCTTACCGGATTCCAGGACAAGAATTCATCTAGTCTGATGGAGTATCCAGCTAAGTGCTATTACTTGAGTTAACATTACTTCGAGAAGGTGCATCATTCCTCGTATGAACCAGTGTATAGCCGTGTAGAGGGGATCTTATTTTGGCTTCAAATAATGTTATTTTGAATATCTGTTCAGAGTTGTATCTTCATGTCAGATTCGTGACAAACTCTTATACATAGAGACCGAAGACACTCGAGGATGGTGTCTAGTAAGTAATTCAAACTATCCTATACATACATATGTGCCTGGTGATACCAGATCAGGCTGCCCTGTGGCTCCCTGAGACGAAATTCACCTACATTGACGTTTTTTTTTTTTTTTTGTTTTTTTTTGTTTGTAAAACTTAATTATGTTCTACAAAACCAAAAACAAAAACAACAGCCCCTCTCCCTTTCTCCCTCCCCTTTTTTATTTTTATTTTTCCTACCCTACTCCCGGTCCTGGATATGACCTTAAACTACATCCGATGGTGAGATCCGGCTTACGGACTTTGGGGAATGTGGAGCCTCCTCTTAATTACCATTGCTCCCAGGTCCACCCTGACCCGGAGTGGTAGTACCTGTTAGGGTCCCAACTATGGGTTAAATAGAAACAGATATTAAAAGGGGAAAGAAACAAAAAAGAGAAGAAAACAAGACCAGATTCGGCATTAAATAACCCAAAAAGGGTTGATATGCCGTAAAACAAAACAAAACTACCATACATATGTGTGTGTAATTTATAAAATACGTGCTTATGTTTATTTCATAAATATTTAAAACTTAAACTTAAAAACGATACATGATATTTTAAAAGTTATCGATACATTTTATTGCAAAACTTAAATATATTATTTCCGTCATTAATTGCAGCATGTGAACATTAGTATTTAATAAATAATTATAAGTAACTGACAATTATCAGACACATTTCAAGCATAATTTATAAGTTTATAAAAAAACACTATTTATAGATTTGCTATTCTATAACTTACATTTTTCAAAAGGTAAACCCATTTATAGAGAGTGAAGCGTCTTTCTCAGAGTTACTTAATTTGCCGGTTTAAGGTTATATTTTTGTTCACCCGGCTTTTATCTACAAAGGAATCAGACGGAAATTAAATATGTTACTAAAAGATTTGGAAGCAGGGGAAAAACGCCTCGAATAAGTTTATAATAGTTCTCTTTAGTTACACGCCATTTCAAAATGGCTTCCAGTATCTGCTGACATCCTTGAAAGCTGAGAAACGCAAATGGCTTTGTTTCATATTTTCATTGCCAGAGCATATTCTTGGAATGAAAAAGAAGTAAATTCTAACCCAGGAGGATGTCTTCGTTTCGGTTTCGTTTCGGTTTCGTTTCGTTTCTTTCTTTTTTATTTCATCTTTTAACTGAAAATATAGTGACAAGGTGGTAGATTCTTTTTTTTTTTTTCAATATTTCCATTTCTTTTTATCTTTTTTATTATCGTTGTTGTAGTCGTTTTTCTTTTAGTTTTTTTGTTTTCGTTTTTGTTTCGTTTGTTTCTTTGTTTGTTTGCCTTCTCCTTTTACCATCTGCCATCTTGCTAATGACTCAGAGACACCTGGTGGCATTAATAGACAACAACAGTTTGGAAGATGGCAGTAATAGTACATCATTACCGCATTATAGCTGTTTGTTATTCACATATGCCACCAATCGATGCCATTACAAGTCTCATTACTTTGAGTCTCTGTCACTCATTCATGTTAAATAGCAGTAGCCAGGAGAAGAAGAAAAAATGTACCTGCCATTGTGTGCACACAGCCTGACCAGATAAGACCATTAAGAAAAGGGCACCAAACAAATTATCTGCAAGGAAACACCTTTTGTTTGACACCAAAGAAATAAGATAAACATTTTTCGAAGTCTTTGAATAAATTTCTTAATTATGCTTTTAACTCATTGTTCTCAACTTAATATGGTGCAAATTTATTTCAGATTAAAATATGTTTTTTAATTTAATACAAAAATTGTCCAGCAAATATACTTTAATGTATTACCTCTATAATATTATCGATTTCTTAATTGATATTACACATAAACAAATTGGGATAAACAAAAAGGAACTAAAACTTTACTTATAAAAATATAACAGGATTTATTTGCGCTTACAAGTAATACACCAAAATGTGCATACATGTCAATATTCCTAATATGTGGATATATGAAAAGGCAGATCTATCAAGATCTGTAGAGGTTCATCGACAGAACAGGTCTATTTTCGTAAAGAGACTAACCATATCATTGGTCTGAAGAAAATATGAGCTATGAACAATGATGCTGTTGCTATGGTGATTTCTTCTCTTTCCTACAGCCCCTTTCTCACAGAAGAGATGTTGCTAGTCTCTCTCCTCTATCGTTATTTTCATGGTAGGTGCTCGACTTAGCCCCAATCTCTTATGTAAAACATTCACAGCAAGAACTCGTCTAGCTACAACCACAGGAAAGAACTTTCCTTTCTATCTCTGTGTACCTAAAACGAAACAGAACTTCCGCAAACAAAGTTTCTTTCTTAGAACTTCCAATCCATGGAACAAAATATCGCAGGGCTACTTCGCAACTGACTACAACAGGATCATTTTCAAGTCTAATGTTAACAAATACTTGTTGAACATGCTTTTTAAATAGTCAAACTCTGCCCATTCCATCCATCGTTTCCAATCCTCTTATGGTGTTGTTCTTTGTCAAACTGACTCCTGTTGACCCTTATCCTTTGAGCCTTGATAAGTAGTCACCCATTAATAGAGAAAAAAAAACAACAAAAAACAAAACATAATTCGCCCATGTATGGAGTATTGCGTCCACATTTGGACTGGTGCAGAAACAACTAGGACAACACACATTCAGAAAAAGAAACCCCAATATCTCCAAATTGAACTAAGAACATGTAATTTGAAATATGAAACAAAATTACAAGAGTTTTGGGAAGTGGGGGTTTGTGAATGGATACAAGCACTGATTGATAACTTGCCATTTCATGTCGGTTGCATTGCAGTATTTTCACTATGGATGTTAATAACCTTAACGTGGCCCCTCCTGTGAAAAACTGATTCCAATAAGAATCGAAGAAATAAATGCCAACAAAACAAAATCGAAAATTTGGAAAAGTCGTAAAATAGTGAATTATACGAATTACAGTGTTTTAACAGTTATAAAAATTACAAAAGATGAGGGAATTATCGGCTATCTATGAAATGGTCAGAACTTAGTTATTAATTAAGTACGGTTTAATTAACAAATTATTTTAAATCACAAATATTTCAAAAATGTTTTGTGGGCATTTCTAACAACTAATCATTCAAAAAAAGAAATTGCTTCATGAAACTCACACAGAAAAATATTTTTCGCGTCCAAAATCTTTTCATTTCTAAAAAGATAAATCTTCCCCAAACATCACACATTAAAAAAAAGTTATCAAAATATGGGCAGTACATTTCTTTCCAAAAACTGTTATTGGTATTACATTGGAACTTTCCTTCTTCAAAACTAATTACTTCACCAAAACTTGTCTATCTTACTACAGGAGTGCTCACACAAGTTGATCGCAAAGGTAGTTTGTGCAAATCGCCTGACATTCAAGTATGTTTTAATCTCTACTTATATAGAGTTAGATATGTGTATATGTTTATATAGTTGTATGTACAGGATTCACACTTAAACTAATTAACAGATCATTATGAATTTTGGAACACAACTGATAGGTGTAAGGGGTGGTAATTTGGGCTATATGTAGTTTGATTTAGTTTCATGCAAAGGGGGTAAAAAAAGAGTGGAAGCTCTTCATGAAACTTCAGTTATCTCCGATTTTTGTGAAATTTGAACAATAAGCATTGGACATCAAATAATAAATATTCCCCAAATTTCACTTTCTGTCAGGTATTTTAAAGAGTTTTCTTGGGGGGGGGGGGGACATAATATGGGCACAACATCTCATTTGAAAATATAAATGTATCAGATTTGCATTGACTTTGATTTATATTCATTAAACACCAATGAAGCAAGATTCCCTGAATTTCAATTTCTTTTCAAGACCCCTTAGGCTTGAGCCTTAAATTTTAGACATTTTTTTAGAATAAAAATCATGTAATAGATTTTGATCAAAATTAGAATCACGATTCTAGACATAAGGTTTAGTAACATTATATCTGAATTTTAATTTTGTGAAAAGAACATAAAAATTGTGCAACACTGTTCTGTTCGGGGAATTAATTTTACCCGTTCTGAGATGGTTATTCTTCTTGTATTTTCCTATATTTTAGAAAATAAATGAATAGATGAATAAATCCAAAGTTTTGAAATTTTCCACTTGATTGATCTACAGGGCAGCCAGTCTGAGATCTATTCCTTTTAACGGACCACCATGCATGTTTATTTAAATATAAAGATTTTGTGCAGAGACAGTATCACAAAATTTGAACGAATGTTGCGTTCCTATGTCTGATGGAACTTTTATTTCTTTTGATAAAATTAAATCAACAAAAATCACATATTTCTATTTTGTTAATAAAAAAAGAATAATATAAACAAAAATTAACTCCGGACTATTCAAATCTGACTGACACTATTCAGTTGTTTTTGTTTGTTTTATTTTGCAGCATATCACCCATTTTGGGCTTATTTAATACCGGATTGAGTCATTTTGTAATAGAATTTATGCATCAAGTTCCTAATATTTTCAAATATTTAATAGATTCTATGCTACTTAAGCAGTTTACGAACCGTGTTTTCATCGATACATTCCGGCAGGTAATGTAAACAATCGGAAGGTGCCGAAACGCTTAGCCGACGAAAATTGCAGCAGGCGACAATTGGAAGAGCTTAGCCTTAGCTAATGAAATTCGCAGCCACCGACAATTGGAAAATGCGATGAAAATATTTCAGAGATCTAATCGACAGCTACTTGTGTGAATTTATGTGGAGACACAAATTCAGAAACAATCCCTTCGTCTCCATATTAGAGCACATTGCTGAAGTGTACCCTGTCGAGCAGCTTCCTTCCACGTCCTCTAACCCTTCTTCTACTTTTCCAAAGTCTGTGCTTAAGTCAACAGAAAATTTGCTAAAAGAAACAGTACCTAACCCTAACCTAACTCTAAAAGACCCAGTACCTAACCCTAACATAGTCGGTAGGGTAAAATAAGCATTGGTAAAAAAAAAAAATTTTAAACATTAAAAAAAAATATTTGCTATCAATTAACCATAACATAAATCTAACCTAGTTGGTAGTGTCTAAAAAGAATTGGCAAGAAAAAAAAATGTTTGCTAAAACAAAAAACTATTAAAAAACACTTTGCTATCAGTTGTTACACCATATTTTCCACACGAAACAAAAATAAATATTTATTCATGAAACTTACCACATACAATGAGTGTTTTGTTCCTTGATTTGAATTTTCCTACATTTTCAAAGTTTCTTACAAATTTACATATTTTTTTCCAATTTTTCATTGAATTTTTTCCCTTGAAATTAACATATAATGCCTTTTTTTAGCGTTTTAACATTGGCCAGCGTTTTCCACACAAAAAATAAAGTTTTCGTTCGGCATCTAATGGAGGTTTACATAACGTGCTAGAATGTGCCGATGAAAACGCGACTCGTAAACTGCATTAGTACCGATTCTATGTTGTATATGTTTGTTTTGTAGATATATATTGTGTAAATAAATTCTATTTAATCCAGAGATCGAACCATGACAGGCATTAAAACTCTGTGTCAGAGTGGACCTCGGAGTAATCGCAACTAAAGGTTTGATTGTTTGATAGGGTTTGGAAATAGGGTAGGCAGAAAAAAGTAGAAAGGGTTGGGACAGATGGATTTTTCGGTGTTAAAATTGAGTGTTGTAGGGACTACCACTTTGCCAAAGGTGTTCAAGGTGGTATAGTGTTATGCTCAGGACAAGAAACGATTAAGTACAAGTAAAGCATGTACGCAGTATACATCGATACATAAATGTTTAGCATCTGTTAATGTCGGCAGATTATTTAAACCTGGTCATTTTAAAAGCCGAAAAGTGTGGTAGCAAGGGAAGGTTGATCCATACCTCCTCCAAGAGTGTTACTGTATGTTAACACCCACAATAGCACTTAAATTTGGCTTACATAACACAGTTTACAATGATAAAAATATTCCACTTGCATCCCTGTTGTATTCAATAAGAAGCAAGTAGAACATGAGTTATCTACCCTGTGTTCATTACTCCTTGAATAATATAAACAAAGATCATACATTTTGGTTGATTTTGTGCAAAAACTAATGAAAATATTTTTAGATATTTACAAAAAGTTGCATTATTTTTACCATTAGGGAGTCATTTTCAGCACCCTGAGGTGGGGGATAAGAGCTTTTTCTTGTAGGTTTTAGCAGTGTTATATATTGAATGACGTTGGGAAGGTCGAAAATAGGAAATTGTTTGTCAAACGACATCAAGGGTTGAATTTGAAATCCATGAGAATAGTGTAGACAGAAGTAATGGGATCATGTTAAGATTAGCAGGTGGCAGCTTTTTGGCCAGACCTCGTTGGAAGCAAACGAGGAAAGACCCGTTAACAATGTAGCAGTGTATACTAGTCCATTTTCTCTAATGAAAGAAATTTGAAATATTTGCAAAAAATATTTCGCCATTTTCGGTCATTTTTATCTTTCTATGGAAGAAACCGGTGTATTTAAGAAAAAAAAACCTGGCTTAGTCAGTTTTTATTTGTATCACGATTATATAACTTAATGCAAAATTTTGTGAATATTAATGAACCAATTTTGAGAAAATCAGAAGACTATCGAACTAACGGAATAACAGTGACAAAAACATAAGTCCTTTCTGATTCCTGCAAGGGGATAAATATTGAAGGAATTCAAAAATAACATTTAGTAGCTCATTCTGAAAAATGTAATTATCTAGAAAAAAAAATCCTGCATTAATCTTTAAAAGTCGTATGGGTTTATAATTTTTAATCTATAAAATATTTCTTGTCTCTGTTCTTTTTTTACTAATGAGTCATTACTTACCACGGCCAAAAGCTACCTGAAGATAAGGGTTAGTGAGATGGATGAATTGTCAGTTGAATAATACAAAATATTATGGGAGGATTGAAAATGATGAAAAGAATGAGCAAAATTTGATGACAAATGTTTGTTGACATTGAATTTTAAAGATGGCCATGTTGTAGCCTTTAAGTAAGCAATCCTGTAGCAACGTGTTCCACAGATGGGAAGTTGTAGAACAAAAAGAAGATGAAAAAAAATCACAACCTGCAATGATGGAAAAAGAAAATGACCTTTGATGTTAAATGAATTGTACACATAATCTATTCATTGGCATGAATGAGGAAGTTGGCAGGAAATACTAATCTTAGAGAATTAATATTTTTAAAAAAATAGATGGCGCCACCTGGCTGATAAGGATACTAGACATTCAGTCAGATCCCTGAAATGCTAAGTTCAAACATGGCTGCTGTGATTGTGTAGATAATCCAATGAAAATATAAGTATGGTGGATAGAATGAGAGAAAACAGAAAAGAAAATGTCGTCCATAACACAATGGGTATATGTCTCACTAAGTCTCTGTAGTTTTTTAGATAAGTTCATATCAGGCATGGAGCCACAGGATAAAAATTAGGGGAGGTAAATCTGATATAAATTCCCATATTATTTAGAGGCATCCTGCAGAAAGGCTGACAACAAAGTCCATTAGAAATGAAAGTTTATTCGTAAGCCACTGGCTGATTGGCAAAACCTGTTATTTTTAGTCGGAAATGCAAAACTGTATTACTACCCACTTTAAATCATCCTGCGGGGAGAGGGGGGGGTCAATGGATACAGACACAGATTATGGAATCGGCTGAACTGAGTCCAAATCCAGTCCGATTCATATCTTTCACTTATATTATAACACCACTGAGAAATGTACGAACACACCTTCTCAAACTGAGGTAAAATATCTTTGGTTTTGTCGTCTTTACAGCATACCAACACTTTGTATGTTATTTTATGCCAAAACAAAAAACCTATTGGAAACAATTAATTGAACACAAGTTGCTATTTCAAGCACTCTCATCTTTGTTGCTAAAACAGTTGTTACATTTCAAAACATAGAGTAAATAAATCAGGTGCGACACCAAATCAGTCGAATATCATAGTCTCATGTCATACACAGACTCAAACTCAATATACAGAATCTTTTGTATTATTTGGATTACTCAGATTACTGTTCTCATCTTGGATGTCATTCTCACAACGTTTCGACCGATGTAACCTCCGACCTTCTTCAGATGTATCTTGTCGAACTCGGGAATCATTATGTCGAACTCGTGGATCTGTACAGAATTTCGAAAGGAACCCGTTATTTAATCCACGGGGCTAGCTTGCTCTCGTTCCGTCAGCCATGACCGGGTAGAAGTTGAAGTAATTCGTAATTGTATTCTTAATATATCCTGCACTGAGGATTGAACCCCAACCTTCAGAAGACTGTCACTTAGAACTGATTATTACTTAGCACTTTATCCTTGCAAGGACCCTTGACGTAATGGTTGTTTCCGATGGGGCAGAGTCCGAATAACACTTATCAAACCATTGCTTTGTCTGAATAGTATTTTCCCATCAGGAAACAATGCTTTATCATGCACGAAATAGATGTTTTGAAAATTTACAACAGTAGCGTCACTTACTGTAATTTGCAAACTAATAATCCGATTAGGCTGAGATTTTGGACACATGCTATTTGAAGGTTAGTACTTTATGGACATCATATGGATATTTTATTAGTGGCGCCATCTATGTGTCAGTCCCAACATTTATTGAATGATATGTTATTAGTATATTAGAACAAACGTGTGCTAGATTTAATTTTCGAAATCTCTATTCCAAATACATATATAGCATGATAGAGATATTAAAAACTGTGTGCTATATTTAGAAATCATATTAATTTGTTTTAAGGTTTCAAATGTTATCCATTATTTTTTCTCTTTAGTTAAGTAGTTAAACCTAAGAATGTTAGCATATTTTTATGGTTGATATTTTTTGTTCCTTTTATGAGTTTAGTTACTTTTCTTTCTGTTTGCCAACAGATCAAATACGCTTTGCAAACAATTGTTATCAACACCTGTTTATTTTATGTTTTCTTATCTATTGTGCTGACTGACTGAATTTGTAATCTTGCTTATTCAAATAAGAGTTTGTTTTAAGCTGAGTATAACATTCTGAATGTATGTACTTGTGTATAAGACGATTCCCAATATCTCGTATTATACAAAATGAAAATACAATATTGCAAACAAGAACATTACAACAGAAATAAAATGTGAAATGTATTTGAAGGAAAGTAGTGACATAAAGATTGTAATACGGGGTCGTATCCTTTCCATTGGGATGTCTGCAATATGGGGTCGTATCAATTACATAGGGATGTCTGTAATACGTGGTCATATCATTTACATTGAGATGTCTGTAATATGGAGTTGTATCATTTACATAGGGATGACTGTAATATGGGATCGTATCATTTGCATAGGGATGTCTGTAATATGTGGTCGTATAATTTACATTGGGATGTCCGTAATACGGAGTCGTATCATTTAGATAGGAATGTTTGTAATATGTGGTCGTATCATTTAGATAGGAATGTTTGTAATACAACTCTTAGCATTTACATTGGGATGGCTATAATATTGGTCGTTTTATTTACATAAGGATATCTGTAAAACGGAGTTGTGTCATTTACATAGCGATTTCTGTAATACGCTAGTGTATCATTTACAAAGGGATATCTGTAATATGGAGTCATATCATACACAAGATTAGTATTCATTACTGTATTTTCTCTTTGGAAACACAGGGTCATATTATACTCGTAATATATACAAAAGTAATTATGGTACTCAGGGACCAAGATTGATGTTCTCAAATAGACACTGCGTATATTTGGGTTATAGTCTGTGGATGATTTGTGATATTCGAATGACCTTTGTGCATGATATGACACCATATAGGTATTGTATTTTGCCATAAAATAACATACAAATGGTTGGTATGCTTTAAAAAAATCAAAACCAAACAAAATAAACCCTATTTTAGCTAAAGACTGACTTTCACTCCACACCTAAAATGGAAGATGTACATCAAATCTGTTGCTAAGGTCACTGTAAAAATGGAAGGATCATTCTACTGTTCTAGAAAGTACCTCACGCAATCCTTTACCTATATAAGAGCCAGATATGTCCTTGGATGGAGCACTGCTGTCATATCTTGGGAGGTGCCACCCGGAGCACTCTTTCTTGCCTTGACAGAGTAAAACACTGGCTTCACAATCTAATGATGGGTGATCTCTTCTATTCCTTACAGCCTCTTTAACACAGAAGAAATGTTCCTAACCTCTCTCTACTGTATCGTTATGTTCATGGCAGCTCGAATCTCTGCCCTTCTCCCTGTAAAACATTCACAACAAGAACTCGTCTGGCTACAATCACAGCAAATAACTTTCCTTTCTCTTTCTCTGTACCAAAAATCAAACTGAGCTTCTATGAAAAAAGTTCCTTTCCTCGAACATCTTATCTGTTGAACTAAATACGACGAGGCTGCTTCCCAACCGACTACAACATGGTCGTCTTCAAGTCTAATGTGAACAAATACTTCTTGAGCTGTCTTCTAGGATAATCAATTCCTCTTAAGTAATATTCTGCCCATTCCACCAATTGTTTTGAATCCTTTCGTGGTGGCGATCATCGTCTAACTGACTATCTTTTTACCCTTATCTTCGAGTGGCTCCGGACCTTGATAAACAAAAGAAACAAGTTAGATGCTAGACTGAGCTCCAATTTCTAGTTCCACCCATAAAGACTTTTCAACAAGAACTCGGCTTACTACCAACACCACAAAGAAATCCCCTTTCTTCCTCTGTGTACCGAAAATCAAATGGACCTTCCATGAACAGGGTTTCTTTCCAAGAACTTCCCACTTTTCAACATTAATCTAACATCGTTCTCAATCCTTTTATAGTACTGTTCCATCACCCAACTGACAATCTTATTAACCCTTATCCTCGAGTGGCTTTTGGACTTAGTATATAAAAAATACGTTTTCCAATGGTATTCTAATGTAAGTGAATGCTATTGATCTAACTGGATTTGAACTCAGTTTAGCTGATTGCCTAATCTGTGTCAGGATGATGCACTGTTGTTAGTGATGCAGTTTTCCATTAACGACTAAAAATAACAGTTGTCACCAATCAGTAAGTAGATTTTTTTTAATGGAAATCGCTCAAGACAAGGCATGAAGCCACTTGATGTAAGGAGCTAATAAGAACAAATATGATTATCGCAAAGTCAGGAGATGCCTACTGGCCTTAGTCTTGAAAAGACCAAGATTATAAGTAGGAGGAAAACAGTCAGCAGGAAGAGAGTTCCACAAGCCTGTTGTGCTTGGAAAAAACTACTGGAATAGGAAGCTGTATTACAATGAAGTATCAAAACAGTGAATTGATAGAGACCACAAGACCAACGAGTCAAACGAGCTGGAACAAAAAAAGCGTGGAACAGATCACACAATTCTGAAGAACATATGCCATAATAGTATTTATAGAAAAGACTGAGACTAGCAACATCACGTCTGTGAGAGAGATGGTGTAGAGAAGAAGAAAGGGTAGGTCCAATCAAATTACAGATACGTTTCTGCACCGTATCACGAACCCTCAAATGGGACAGAGATTCACCAGCCCAAATATGACAACAGTACTCCATACATGGTCTGATTGTGGATTTGTAGAGATAGAAAATAGCCTCAGGTGTGAGGAAGTGTTTAGAGTGATAAAGAGAACCGACTTTACGAGAAGCAGAAAGAGCAATGGATCTAATGTATGAACTCCAATTTTCAGTCTTCCTATATGCCCCTGTTTTTGTTTCTTCCCGATATACATAAATATAAACGGTCACAAAACTCTTACCGTAGGTTGTAGGAGTGCTGCAATTGATATCCATCATATGGCATAATCATGTTAACATACCAGTCCTCGCTAAATCACTGAAGTTATGCGACATTGATCCTAGTAAGTACAACATGGGTGACCATTTGAGAATACCAGGCACTTTATGCTGAACGACGATGACACCTCCCTGCGAAAAACTACAAAATTTAACATCGTCATTTCAGCTGACTGGGATATACATGTGACTGGGAACCGCTTGTGTATTTAATATTCTCTCCTTCAAGGAGAAAGCTGCCTCAACCCGCCCAGCATGAATACTGCACGAGGTACCAGGTATTCATCATTAATTGTCTAGTGGTGCCAATCCCTCTCTGGGCCAAAATATTCAACAATTTCTGAACAGTTTCATTATACCCAATTTCACTCATAATGTCTTGATTGACACGTGACAAAAAGTTTCCTGACAATTGTTAAGGGCGTCATAAGGCGAGATAGAATCTGTAGTGGATCGATGAGAACTCAATCATTCTAATCGTTCGACTTGCTACAGCAGGTTAGCATATTCAAAGGGTGTATACAAAAATGTCTCAGCGTGTATTTTGTTTATTGTTTCTACCATATATGAGAATATAAAGCTGGCTTTTTTAAAAACATTTTTTTTCTCTTTTTACCTTTCCGTATCTTTCGTTTTTGTGTTGTCTCCTGTGTGAGAATTTGAGGGTGGAGTCATTTAAAGTCTTTTTTGGTTCTTATCATTTGACGTGTAATCGTAATTTTCTAAACAATCAAGCAAAAGATAAAAGGATGAGCAAAAGGAGATCACGTGCAAGAAACAGATGGGAATAATTGGGGGACATATTGAAGGCGGGAAGAGGCGGGAAAAGAATGATGAAAAAATGAAAAGAAAGAAGAGGAAGAAGAAGTATTAGAAGAAAAAAACAGAAGAGGGACTAGATCCGTCTTCTTTTTTTTCTTCTATTACTTCTTCTTCTTCTTTTGTTCATTTTTACATCATTCTTTTCCCCCCTCTTCCTGCCTTCAATAGTTCCCCCAGTCGTAGAAGAAAAAGAAGAAGAAAAAAAGGAAAAAGAGGAAGAAGTAGAAGAAAAAGGAGTAACAGGAGAAGAGGAAGAATAAGAACAGAGAAAAGGGATGAGGAAGTACAAGAAGATCAAGTAGAAGACGGAAGAACAAGAAGAAGAAAATGAAAGATTGGAAAAGAAAGAACGAGGAATGAAAAAGAGAAGACTAATCTAGATATTTAAATAAGAAATAACACAAGAAATGAAAAAGAAAGAAAGAAGAAGAGGAGGAGAGAAATAAATAATGAACAATAAGAATTAGGAGAAGAAGAAAAAAGTAGTAGTAGTAGTAGTAGTAATAGTAGTAGTAGTAGTAGTAGAAGAGGATGACAAGAACAAGAAGAAAAACAATAACAAGAGAAATGACATTTAAAAAGAATTGGATAACAGAGAGAATTTAGCTCTAAAAAAAACATGAGATACGAATCTGGAGAAAGCAATTATAGAATATGAAAAAAAATTAAATAACACCAACAATAATAGAAATAAAAATGTTGATAATAATAACAATAATAATAATAATAATAATAATGATATTAATATTGATAATCATCATCATAATGATGCTGATAATAAGTAATTAAATAAAAGGTTAGTGTGATAGAATGATTAATAACAATAACAGTTTTGAATATTATTATCATTGTTGTTGATTTGTGTTATTGTTGTTAGAGTAATCATTCCCTTCGACCTCTTCCTCCTCATCCTCCTCATCATCATCATCATAAATAAGATCAATATTATATTGGTAATAAAATAAGTAATAAACTTCCGTGAAGCACTTTAGAAGGCGGAATGTATGTATTTTACTTATCTTTTATCTATTCATATTTTCCTGTCATTTTTTTGTTTGCATAAGAAGCACGAAAAAAAAACATCCGATTAACAGTGAGAGAGGAAAGTTTGGAATTGGATTAGCAAAATAGATTAAGACTGACAAGTTCCACTCTGATAAAGATGTCAGGATAATGAGGATGAAGGATCAGACTCTGGTGCAGGTGATGCTGTAAGTACTCGGAAAAAAAAATTGGCACCCATATATATATATATATATATATATATATATATATATATAGTCATCCACAGACAGACTGTTACGCTATATCACAGCTCTTCAATATATATATATATATATATATATATATATATATATATATATATATATATATATATATATAAAAGGAAATTTAAAACATCTTTGAGGCACGCATGAAAATATATTTAAGTGAAATATTTTGAAAATTAACACATCGTGCAATTTAAATGAGAAATTCATTTATTTAATTTCTTTAATTTTGCAAGCTTTCGTTGTAGAACAATTTTGTCAGGCGAGACTGTCTTATGGTTTTTGTTTTCTTCTTTTCTTATTACTCATTTTGATGGTATTAACCCCGATGAGTCGAATCACGATAGAAGCAGAAAGGTACGTCAAATTCTAAAAGACGTTAGGATAAGTGTAGTCCTGTCGATGTTATGCGCAGATTTGGGCTATTTGAATAAGAGAATTGACAACATCTTTCAGGCACGCATAAAAATCTATTTAAGTGAAATATTTAAAAAATCAACACATCGTGCAATTTATATATATATATATATATATATATATATATATATATATATATATATATATATATATATACACCCTCTGTTAAAAAATGATAAAAAAGAAAATTATGCTTCGCCAGCGTTCATACTAATATTCAGATTCATATAAAATCTATAAATCTATTTTCTTAATTCAACGATCGTTTCAGAAATATTAATGGGCCGGTTGTATTTGAAGGCAAGGTGGCAATGCAAAAAATTAAAAAAGGTTTATAACCCAGTAATTTATATTCATATAATGTACAAACAGATTGGACCCTACTGGATTTCCTCAAATACGTTTTATAACCAGCCTGAAAGAAGAGATTTGCCCAGTTTTGAAACCGATCGACGATCTGACTTGAGTATCATGAACAGTTTTCTGCATTGTGATCTTGTCTTACAATACAACTGGACTATTAATATTTCTAAAACGATCGTAGCCAGAATAATCGTAATAAAGAAGTAATATGTTTTAGAACATTTTTGGGTTAAAAATTGATTTTTTTCTAGAAAAATTGATTTTTTTTCGGAAATAGAGCTGATTACAGTATAACGTAGAGTGGAAACTCCCTGCACTACCAAATATTGTGGGAATAACTAGTAAATAATAAAATAAATTTTAACTGAAAAAAAAATGTGTATGTGTGTATAAGAGGGGATTCTAATGGTGGATCTAAAGCGAACTCACTTGAATGGCAAACATATGTTCCTTTCAATAGTAGAACTCTTTACAACAGCTGCCTTTGAATTAGATTAATCTCTAGCTGATTTACCGGGTTATTGGCAACGGCCGTGTAGGCTAAGACGTTGGAATTGAAGTTTGAAACATAACTCGTGTTCGAGTCCGGCGACCGGTGTGTATAATTCTTCTCTACACTGACGATTCCTGTAGGGATGAAATGTATACGTATGTAGATAAAACAAATATTTATAATATATATATATATATATATATATATATAGAGAGAGAGAGAGAGAGAGAGAGTTAGAGAGGAGTATTAGTAGGCTATCAAAATGCAACAAATGGGAATATGTCGGTGACATACCTTCTAATACTCCTCTATATACGTATTACACACAATGCTTCAAGCAAACTACCTCCCATTATTATATATATAAATATTATATATATATATATATATACACACATATACACACACACATATATATATATATATATATATATATATATATATATATATATATATACATGAAAAATAAATGAACATTGGCAAGTTCGACTTTGATTATGATGTCAAGACAATGATGAAGAAAGCTCAAACTTTAGCCCAGGTGATGCTGTCAGTACTCGGGAAAAAATAGGTGTCTACATATATGTATATGTCTTCTTTATCAGGTTTTCCCGTTCTAATTTGTTGGATTATGCCAGCAATACTCTACCGATGAGTCACACCATCTGTCGCTTGAATTCTGAAGAGATTTTACATACAGCACCTAGTATTCTCAAGTGGTCACCCATTAAGTACTGACTCGGCACAACGTCACTTACCTTTTCTGATTTTAGCAATATATATATATATATGGGAAGAGAATGATGAAGGTAATCCGACGTGATGGGAAAATGAAAAAGGAAAACCAAAAAATGGATGTGTTTTATGTGTACATCAACGTTTCGTCTTTATTTATAAGACTTCATCAGGATGATAAAATAGAGAAAAAATGTCATGCAAGTACAGATACATGTAGGGTAGACATATTGGGAGGAAAAATAAAATGAAATAATGGCCCCTACTACCCTTCAATCTTGACCGCAGCCATCTGGTCAAACACCTCCCTCCCCCTCATCCTCCACTCCCTCTCTGCCATCCACTTTACCCCTGCTCATCCCCCACCTCTTTCTCTTACCACCAGCCACAGTAGTCCTTGCTCACCCCATCCTTCCATTTTTTCCCCACTCATTTTCTTCAACATTCATTTCTATTTCTCCAACAAGTACGGACGTCCACCCAGTAGGGGCCATTATTTCATTTTATTTTTCCTCCCAATATGTCTACCCTACATGTATCTGTACTTGCATGACATTTTTTCTCTATTTTATCATCCTGATGAAGTCTTATAAATAAAGACGAAACGTTGATGTACACATAAAAAACATCCATTTTTTGGTTTTCCTTTTTCATTTTCCCATATATATATATATATATATATATATATATATATATATATAATTTCTTTTTTTCAAATAACATTATTAATATATATATATATATATATATATATATATATATATATATATATATATAAATAATGTTACAGAAGATTAGATCAAATCAACATGGCAATAGGTTAAAGTTTCTATAGTATTATATTGAGTTGACCTGATCTTCTGTAACATTATTAATGATACATTATGCTCTTATTAAATAATTGAAAATTGTTCAATTCCTTTCTACTAAATAAAACTAAAGATTAATATATATATATATATATATATATATATATATATATATATATATATATATATATATATATATATGTATAATTCTTGGTTTAATTGGGTAGAAAGAAATCCAATCGAGTGCTTGATTATTTTGTAATAAAAGCATAATATTTATTTATTTATAATGTTACAGAAGTTCAGATCAACATGGTACCTTAGTTTTCAAGCTAGGGGAACGGACCCATAGGAAAAATTCTGGGTTTTCTTGAGTTTTAAATATAAATCGCTCTCTGTCTTTCGTCAGCCATATTTAGATCTATGGGGTTCTTTATAGGGGTAATCGGTGTCCTTCTGCTGTTTTCCCAATATTTTTATTATTTCTCTTTTCTGGTAAGTAATAAGTCAGAGAAAATCTCAAAAAGGACCCCGAATAAAATAATAAAGAAACGAAAGATAATTTATATTCATATTCTATTTTCTTAGGTCTGTTGATAAATTAGTCACTTCATTTAATTACAATACTACCTATGCAAATACAAATGTCACTAAAAAGCAGCATTATACATAACATACAGAAATATATTCGTTTGTTAATATATATATATATATTAATTTCATACGTACATAAAAGTAATCCATGGACACGTGTTTTTGGCTCACAGCTCTCATCAGCATGGCTAACTTACACAGAGATCGAACTTTCGATGTTGACGTCTATAGTCCAGCGTTCTACCACTGGACCAAGACGCTTTGTGTAGAAATATGTACGATTTTTATCACCCAAGTATGTAATGATTTCTATGTAATTATTTTTATATGTGATTTTCAGATCGTTGTCATTGAGCTTACTATTATTTCAATTGTTTCACTTCCTAAGTGATTAAGATGCAGAATATATATACACACACACACACACACACACATATATATATATATATATATATTGAATGTACATACATATATATATGTATATATATATATATATATATATTGAAATGTGTTTTTTATAGATTAAATATGAACACTTTAAACAAGAGAGAAAAACACAGATATCATGAAAACAATACAACATGAATCTTTATATACAAAAAAAAACGGAGTTAAAAAAGTTTTCTCTTTGAATTTTTGGAGTGAAAAGACATATGTATAAATTAAATGAATGTTGTATACATTTTAATTTTTCTAGACTGACTGTGGACATTTATACACTAATGAAGCCTCCTCATGAATGTCAGTCATATGTTGTATATCATAAAATATATGTTCTTGAAATGGGCTGAAGCAATTGTTTGTAAATTAAGTGTTTTTGAAGGAAATATGGAATATTTATCCTCTGAGAAACCACGGTTTACATAACGGTATATATATATATATATATATATATATATATATATATATATATATATATAAAAGGAGGTTGTAGTTTGCTTGAAGCATTGCTGGTAAATATAAGTGTAGGTTTGTAATCCGAGGCTGGAGCAATGTGATTTAGGACCGGAAGGTGGAAAGGTGAACAAAAACAAACGAGAAGAGAAAACAAGAATGAAATCTCAAATCAATTTATTAATATTTCACGTAAAACAGATTAAACACAAGAACAGTAAAAGGTTACTGTCAGGCCATTAAACGTTCCGGAATAATGTAATCTTAAATTTTCGAAAGAAAAACTTTCATTATCAAAAGACCAAAAATTAAAGACCGAATGGTCGAAAAAACGGAGATGGACTGAGGGAATCAACTGTTGACAGAAATACAGCAGAGAATAAAGAATAGGTTGCCAGAAAATGTTAATTATTACTATCATAATTTAATTATATAATTATTCAGCTAAAGTTATCATCTTATTAATATTTGTTTATTTATATACTAATTATTATAATTTTATTATTTTTATTTTATTTGATTTACGAACTTTTTCTTTATTTATTTAATTCTAATTCTAAATTTAAATGTGTGGGTCGTTATGGAAATAAAATAAAAATAATAAAATTATGGCTCAATTACCTTACAGAATGATTTAATCCTTTTTATTCTTTTTTCAGCTTCTTTCTTTTAGATATAAACGTACAGTAATATGAGATTCAGGATTGAGAGCAGGAGTTTCTTCGGTTCCTCAATTTCTTGAGATAACACTGAGACATGCTTCTTCACCTAATATATATATATATATATATATATATATATATATATATATATATATATATATATATATACTAGCAAGAAGACCTGACGTTGCTCGGGATTGAATGATGATGACTACTATGTACTTTTTCACTATGCTCATAACACCATATAACTTTCTTTGTTTTTACTGCACTCCTCCTGCTGTTTCACCCCTAATATAGCTGGAAGAAGCTGAAATATTGGAAAACTCCCTGAATTAGTGTGTTATACATATAGTTTAGATTTCATTAAAGTAACTGGAGTTCGAAGGGGGTTCCGTCCTGATGGGTCACTTAGAGCTGGGCCACATAGATATTCGGCATTTAGAGCGTAATCTAGAGATTCGGTACCACTTCCATTGGTTTGCCCCGAGAATTTTATTCATATGATATAAATTTCATAAAAATAGGATATATTTAAAGTTTTAAGAGAGTTATATCCTCATAGCCCCTTTAGGGGTGAACTTGGAGATTCAGGAACACTTCCATTTTCTTCCCCGGTAAATTTTACATAGGAATATACTTTTAGATTTTATGTAGATTCTCTAACCTTTCTTTCTATAGGGAACACACAAACAGCACACAGACATTCAGTTTATTGGCATGACACACATGTGTATATGGGTTAATTTGAAAATATTGCTTATAAATAATAATTCAAAGCTCTCACTAGATTGAGCCCTTTAAACAAGTTAACAGCAAGCCGTTATTTATAGCTTAATGCAATACTTTAGGCCTCGCCTATTGAGTTCTCTTGACGGCTTGCTGATATGGCCCCTGAATTTGCCTTTTAACGTTAATTTACTTTCCCATTTCTATGGCAATGCATGGTGGGCACAAAGGTATGCGCTCTGACTACTAAATCAAATATGACTTTCGTATAGGTGTTCGAACCGTGTGACCGGCAGGGATTGTCTCTTCCCATACTTGTGATTGCAGGTTTGGCATGAAACACATGTGTATATGGGTTAATTTGAAAACATTATTTATAAATAATTATATATATATATATATATATATATATATATATATATATAGATGTGTGATATTGGCCTTTGAAAAAATAAAACCATAAACAATTAAATACAGAAAACTGTAAACCACTGCTTGTTTATTCGTCTTTGTCCGACATTTGCTAGGACATTTAGAAGCACGCACTGCTGTTTTTTTTCTCCTTTTTTCGCCTTGAGAGGAATAATTTTCGGACAACCTTCGTCCTTCATCGGTCAGTTACGAAATGCGGAATCTGGTAGAAATGTATCCGGTTTTTTTTCAAACGTGTACATTTGTGAAAAACATGTGCACTTGTAAAAAAAAATGTACGAATCTGAATTGTTTTTTTCTGGTATGGATGTTATATAGTGTCATGGGCCGTGTTATTGATGGGCAAGTGGTCTCACTCAACGATCTGTCACTTCTTTTAGTATTTTACTTCTTATGTATTAAATTGTCAGGTTCATAAATACTACATCAGACTAATTTTTATGCTTGCATGTTTTCCCTCTAGACAAATGTACTTTGGTTAAAAGATTCCATAATCAAAAAATTATGTGGTCCATCATCATCATCATCATCAGCAGCAGCAGCAGCAGCAGCATCTATTTCTTCTGCTACTTTCATGGTTTACTTCTTTTCAATCCTTTTCTTCTTCTTCTTCTTCTTCCTCTTCATTTTCTTCTTTTTCTTCTCCTTTTCTTCCTCCTACTCTCCTTCTTCTTTTCTTCTTCTTCTTCTTCTTTATTTCTTCTTGTGGTCCATTTTGCTTCTGTTGCTACCATGTTGTATACTAAATGCACTGGAGATATTTTTTAAATGATTTTATTGTAATATACCACGTGGGCAAAATAGAAGAAAAACGAACCAAACCAAATAAAAAGTCAATGTTTCTCGAAGAGCAGCAGAATGAGATTAAAGCTTAAATATGGAGAGAAAAAAAATGATTATCTATGAAATTGAATAGAAAAGCCGATAATATATAAATGGGAACAAGAAGAAGGAAAGAAAGAATGAAGGATTTAACAAAAGGAGGATTGAAAAGAACAGCTTAAATTGTGAACAATCTCGAAAAGATAGCAGAAGGAAGAAAATTAGGAGAAAATGGCTAGTGCTATAGAAATTAAGATTCGAGTGACAAGTGTCTCAAATAAGAAGTGAACGGCGATAGGAGACATCCAACAACATGGCAAAAGATGATTAGAAGAAGGAGACAAAGGGTGTAGAAAAGGATGATCCAACAATGAGTGAGAAAGGGCGGTTGGTTTGCATGGATATCACTTTACTTATATCTCAAGCTATGGTTGTTGTTGTTGGTGGTGGTGTGTGTGGGGAGCGGGGTGATTGATATTATACTTGGAGGGGAGGGGTTTACGGGAGGAAGTGGGAGGGGGGGGGGTGAAAATGAAAGTTGAATGGAAAACAATGAGGGAGAGGGAGTAATGTAACGGATACATAAAGGAATAAAATTAGATTGGAAAGAAAATTGTCAACAGCAATAAATGAAGATTGGAGAGGTGGATGAGTGAAAGGTAGGGAGTTAGGGAAAGTGACAATTATATTAGGATTTAATTGGAATTTGGTTGGAAGAAGAAGAGGAAGAAGAAGAAGAAGAAGAAGAAGAAGAAGAAGAAGAAGAAGAAGAAGAAGAAGAAGAAGAAGAAGAAGAAGACGAGGAGGGGAAAGGTCGAAGAAGAAGACGAAGAAAAAGAAGAAAGTGAATAATAATAATAATAATAATAATAATAATAATAATAATAATAATAATAATAAGAAGAAGAAGAAGAAGAAGAAGAAGAAGAAGAATTAAACCATGGAATTAGTAGAAGCAATTGATGATGATGATGATGAAGAATGAAGATTAGAGACGAAAAGAGGAAGAAAATGAAAAAGACGAGGAAGAAGTAACAGATATAGGTGTAGAAGATATGAAATATTAAGAAATAAAATACAAGGAAATGTTTATGTTTCTTTAGAGTGTGTATGTGTTTAAGTTTGTTTTAAGTGTGTGTGGTTGCATATTCTGAGTGTGTATTTTGTTGTTTTTTTTACTGTGCATGTATTCGTTTCTGGGTGTATGCTTTCATTCTAAGTGTATGTACGTTTATTTTGCATGAATGTGCGAATGTGATTTTTTAAAAATTAGAAATGAAGAAAGTAAAATAAGAAAAAGAAAGTAAGATGATAATATATATATACAACACCTTTTTTTGCAGAGCTAGATTTTTGCAGTATCAAAACAGCCTTTCTGGAAGTCATAAACCGTCACCATCAGCAATAAAACTTAGTCCATTCCATTAATTATCTTAAATCTTCTCGTAATATTCTTCAACTTTTCAACTGACAATTACTCCATCTCAATAACCCTTATCCTCGAGTGGCTTTTAGTCTTGATAAGTGGTGACTCGTTAGTAAAAAAAATGTACGGATAGACATTTTTTCTTTAAAGACATATATCTCTCTAACTCTCTCTGTCTCTCTCTCTCTTAATCCTGCGACTGGCTCAATATAAAAAATCGAAAGACAAGAAAAAAGAACAACCTAACTTAAATGTTCTCTTTTGACGTTCTATTTGGAATATTTAGTAAAAATGAAGGAAATTCATTTTGTAAAACGTTTTTCTGATATTTAAACGCTATTATTACATATTTTTTAATTTGCAAAAACCCTTGCTCATTTAATATATGAATTTATTTTGTCGAGTTTTCAAAAAGACCAAAAACAATCGGTCTGACATACCGATATTTGATTCAGACTAGCTTATTTTTTAGGGTTTTTTCTTTCACTATTTTATTGACACAATGGTATTTTATTTCACGTTCGTTGTTTTTATGAAAATACTTGTTCCAGCTAAGAAAACTGTTAGAGTAAAAACATTTTCCCTTACTCACTAAAAAAAATTGTGAGCTTATGTACGCTCTTACTAAAAAATAAAGTATCAACATTTCCCTATCTATTACTGCTATTAAACGATTTATTTCTTAGCATTAATTGGTTATCATAATACTAGGTAAAATATTTTTCATGTCTTCGTTTCATAAATTTTCCTGTTTTTTCTTATTCTTCTGCATATATATTAATTCGATTTCAATAAAAAAAACAATGATTTCTTTTTAAAAACACGTTATATTCTGAAACATTAAAGAGAAGTAATCATGTAATGAGTTGTGTCCCTTGACATCGGCAATTTGTTCTTTACTATGAATCACTTAACGTCAAACGAACTTTATATTCTTAAATATGGAAAGTAATATTGTAATGAGTTCTTATTTACTTGCCTCCCCACAAGGACAGAGTAAGATACAAGGTCGGTTTTTAATGTAGTTAAAAAATCCAGCTTCCCAAAATAGGGCACTCTGGATTGGAATAAAAATCAAAATTGCACCAATTGAGAAGGATTTTACGTAACTGAACGAGGACAGAACCGATGAAGTGTAGTATCAGAACCAGAACAGGCGGGACAGTTATACAAGAAGGGGGTGGGGGGCTCTCCTAAAAAGTGAGGGGCCCGGTTAAACACATGCATATATAACTTCATTATTGATGACCGTAAAGTGGGGGGGGGGGCTTGAGCCCCCTGCCCCCTGCCCCCCCCTCCCCCGGTGCCGCCGTCCATGAGAACAGATACCACACTTTGCTCCAAGCCAAAAAGACAAGGTGATAATATTGTAATATTTTAATGAGTTGTTTCCTTTGATTTCTGTACTTTTTCTTTATTACTAATTAATTAGTGTCAAGTACAAAAATGAACTTTTAAAAATTCCTATTTCAAAAAATTATTTTATTATGAAATTTAAGTCACCAGAATTAATTTCCGGTTTTCCATAAAAAAATCAATTATTACATTTTAAATCCCGGTCAACTCCGGCCAGATATAAATATAAATATATGAATGCCAAGGCAACAACATCCTTAGAAACGTGCTGCTTACAAATGTCATTGGTTTTGCTAGGAAATCAACTGTTGAAAACTAATTCCAGGACATGGACACACACGGATATCTTTGTTATATATCTATACAAGATAAGTAAGGTTAGCCATAAAAAAAACAAATGTTATGATCAAAACGTAATGAGATTAACTTTGTTTTAGTTTAGCAAACCTAATGAGAAATATTATGGTTTTAAAAAAAGATGCAAAGAAGAGCAATATAAATTTCTCATTTTTGGTGTGACAGCAAGAGTTAGAAGTCGATGGAGTAAGTGCAGAAAACTTCTGCCATTACTAACCAGCAGAGAGTTATCACTGCCTACCAAGAGTCGATCAGGCATGTGTGCAAAGTGTGATGATGTATGGAATGAGACCTGGCTAGTGAGTGTTGAGAACATGTGTTACATAGAGAGAAATGACATGAGAAATATACGATGGATGTGTAATGTGAGTCTTAAAGACAGGCTTGGATCTGATGACCTTGGAGGAAGATTCAATCTTGACAGTATAGGGTGATGTGTGCAGAACAGGAGACTCTAACAGTATGGTCACGTTGAAAGAATGGATGAGAGTTCTTGGGTTAGAATATGTAGAACAGTTAATGTAGCAGAGTTAGTTGGTAAGGGAAGGCCAAGGAAAACCTGGGAAGAAGTGATAAGGAAGGATTTGAGAAAACTAGGGATAAATAAAGCCCTGGTCAGAGATAGGTTTGTTTGGAAGTCAATTTTTAAAAGCCGTCCAACAAAGATAGGTTAGTTGGGAATTAATTTTCTGAATCGCCAGCATGTAAAACGGACGTTAAGCCGATGATGATGATGATGATCATGATGATGATGATGATCATGATCATGATCATGATCATGATGATGAGTTATGAGATTTCTTAATTCTTTAATACTAATAATATGAATTTTTTCTACCATATCGTTACGACGATGATGATGATGATGATGATGATGATGATGATGATGATGATGATGATATTACTGTTTCAGTAAAGCCCTTCGTTTTAATTTTCTTTAACATCTAATACAAAGTCTATCTAGAAAGTTATGAAACTGATTATGCAGTTTTTCTGATAGTTTCTTTTTTAATATAAGGCTTAAAATTATTAAAGAAATCACCAAACTTATTTACACTCTGAGTAATTATTATATTAGGTTAGTTGAAAAAAAATGACCTATTTCTAAGCCACATATTCATTCATCATGTGGAACCAATTTGGGAGCGGATTCACCATACCAATTTACCTTAGATGGTCTGACACCAGTGAAATACTGGGACTGTAGCGGAGGTACAAGCGACAGTAAAAGAAGTAGCAGCATGCAACACGGCTACAGCAGCCGCCATTACGATTTTGAATCTGTGCTTAATTTCTAAGCTGGATGCTCATTGGTGCAAGCATTTAACTTCGTTTCTGGCTTGCTCAATCAGGAGCCATCTCTCAGGCGAGCTGAGTACACAACCAGAGTTGATATAGGGGAGCGTCCACTAGACTCTTTCTCTTTTCGTTCAAGAGATCTCACAGCAAGCTGACTCATTCCACGGCGCTCTTACCTACCCCCAAACTCCTCTCTTGGGACGTAACAGAAACCTACTGGGATGACTGGCCCTGGGGTTCGACAAGAGCTCCATGGATTCAACATGACTACTCCTGCCACACGTAGACTTAATATAACACACACACACATAACTACATACACACGGTCTGACTTCCACACCTGTGTACGGACATAAACATTTTTCACATATGAACCTTTTCTCTTTTATTTCAAACAGGACCATGACTGACTTCCACACGTGTGTTCGGACACATATCTTCATATATGAACTCTTCTCTCTTTCCTACTATTTATTTAACCCCATGTGAACTTTCTAACCTTTTGTCTTCGCCCATACTCATGTCTGTATTCATTCATTAACACCCTTCTCTTTCATTTCTCCTTTTATTTACATGTTAACGAAGACGAACACTAAATTTTTTTTTTTAATATTAGAATGAGACCTTGTTGTTTCATTTCTATAGGACCAAGCGCTTTAGACATTTTTCTGACATTTTAATTTGGGAGTAGTTCAACAATTGCTTTAAACCTTCAAGAGTGCATGGAAAAATAAACGGAAAAGAGAACACACTATCCCGGATACTCTTCACTCGAGGCGAGTAAGTAGAAAGACATAAAGTTAGTGAAAGCATGGATGTGAAACTTATGGTTCATATATGGATATTTTCATGAATGGCCATCCTCTACCTTCATCGTCAATGTTCTCATTATGACCACGTTTGTACAGCCCAATCATTTGTAGATTATTCTCTCAAGACTCTGTTGAAATTGGTGGCTGTCTGAGAAGCAGTATGACCGAGCTAGAACTCATGCAAGAAAACTATTTGCATTTTTTATATTTTCATCTTCGTTATTAAATTCTATTCTGAAAGAAATCGAGAGAATCAGGGTGTCTGACCTCCCTGAAAAAAAAATAAACACCCCAGTTTCCAATCTGCGCTCCTTAGTATCCCAAGTGGGCCAATACTTAACACCTGAGGAGATCTCCAACATCAAAACGGATGCCCTGAAGGACGCAGAAAAGGACTATTTACCAAGACAAGCAGAGGAATCCCAGTGGAGACAGGACTTAGCAAGTATACCTGGTGAACCAAGTGCAAGAGAAATCCAAACAACTGCACACAAGGGAACAGCCAGAATCCTGAAAAGAGCTGTCGGTTGGAGTCTGTAAATAGGCAGTGATCGTATGGCATTTGGAAGAATGCCCCGTCCCCAGCAAATACATTAAAAGAAAAAGGAAAAAAAGCAATTATTTGAAATTTACTAAAGAGAACACATCAATTATTAAATGGGTAAAAGTTTGCCTGAAATACTCCAAAATAAAAAGCTAAATCAATTTTTTAAATGTGAGTCGAATAATTGGCCAATATTTTTACACACACACACATATATATATTTGAATTACCTACCAGACACCATCCTCGAGTATCTTCGGTCTCTCTGTAGAAGGGTTTGTCAAGAAAACCTGACATGTGCATGCTTCTGCCTACAAGTAAACCCTGACCAAATATTCAAAATAACATAGTATTCGAAGCCCAACTCAGATCTCCTAAACACAGTTATATACTGGCTCATACGAGTGATGTTACGTCAAGTAACAGCACTGAGTTGGATACTCTCCCATACTACATGAATTTTTACCCTGAAATCCGATAAGACCAAGAGACTAAAAGAAACATATACTATAACATAGTTAACTTGTCAAATGAGGGGAAGAAAATTAATGTTCTTCACTTCTTTACTAACTCAACGTTTAAAAGGTAAATGAGAACTTAAGTTTAAAAATCGGATACCTATGTATCTCATAAAGGGATCAAGTATCAGCCCCAGGATTTCTTGATTTCTGAGACTTTACACTGAAGTAAAATAAAAATTATATATATATATATATATATATATATATATATGTATATATATATATATTTATTTATTTTACTATATATAAAATAAATAAAAAAAAAAATATATATATATATATATATATATATTTTTTTTTAATGAAATTTGGATTTGAGTTGAATTTGGATTTGAGTTGAAAAATACTTGTAGTCCAGGGTTTCGAATCGCATGACCGGTAGTGAATAGTCATATCTCTATGCTGAAGAGTCCAGATTAAAAAGGACGAAACGTATACGTACATAGATAATAAACAATAACACATATTTATTTATATATATATATATATATATATATATATATATATATTGTATGATAAACGCCTGTTTTACAAGCTGGCATGTGTTGAACCATTAATAAATAATCAATTTCTTTATCTGAATATTTAATTATTTATTATTGTTACAGAGCTCTGTCTAAAAACGTATTGAGCCCTTTATATATACTGAGATGTGCTGTGTAGTTTGAAATTGCTGTCTGATGACGACTGAAATATAATTGTCTAGTATTGTTTGATGCCTCATTTCTCTGTCTGGATTGAAAACGAAGTATGGACTTTTGTGAAACACCATCAGCCAACAATGGCTTTTATGGTTCCTTTGATCTCATCTGATGTGTTGTCTTCGACCAGCCTCCGAGTCGAAATAACAAACATTTCATACCATTAGACATTCGTTTATACTTTCCTTTACTCATTACTTTTATGGCTTTTATATATCTACATACACACACTGATATGCAGCAATGGCTTTTCGGAATGTATATGCATGCTGATATCTATGTTTCTGAAGCCATACTAATTCATATATTTTCATTAAACCATATGCGGTTGTGTAAAACTTACATAGAAGCGAGAAATGCACAGATATATTTTAATACGTACCTGAATTGCGATAATGTAAAGCTTTTTGTAAAAACGAGTAGAGCACTCTTGTGTAGTTGATATTGTTTATGAACAGTAAGATTTCTTCACCTCGTGACTTGTCCAAATGACGCAGCTCAAACGGTTGAAAAAACATTCGTTTTCAATCTCAGCCTAATGCACTTGCGTATTTAGGCACACTGAGGAACTATGATACAGCGAAACTGTCTGTCTGTGAAAAACATATATATATATATATATATATATATATATATATATATATATATATATATATATATATATATAAATAAATATGCGACTGAGATCCAATCTTTGGTTCTTTCTTGTAAAACATTCGCAGCAAGAACTCGTCTTATTACCACAACGGAAAGTGATTTTCCTTTCTCCCTACATGTACCTTACATCAGGCGGAATTTACATGGACAAAGCTTCTTTGCCAAAACCTAACGTCTGTGGAGCACATTACCGATGGATTGCTTTCCTGTTAATCACAACTTGGCCGTCTTAAAATCCAATGTCAACAATTTCTTGTCATAAACGCAGTTCATAACTTTGATCAATGTTAGTACTCTAGTGTTCCTCATCTCTCATGAAAATCATTTCTGTCTCATTACTCATTATCCTTGAGTGGCTCTTGGTCTTGATAAGTGGTGACCTAATATATATATATATATATATATATATATATATATATATATACTAGATTGAAAAATGCATACGTATGTGTATTAATATTCTTGAATATAAACTTGGAAAAGTACAGAATAAGTGGAATTAACTCTTAGAATATAGAAGCTGGAATTGAGATTTGAAGAATTAAATGTACACTTAATCACACTTAATCACACGGTTGCCAAAATGGCAGACATATGCAAAGGTTTTTCCTAGCTCTTTCTTTGATATTGGTATTTTGATTAACCCAAGAATGACATAAAACACCCAAATATTTTAATCGTTAATTATACAGTAGATTTCGTCTTTATAGTCACCTCAAGTAAACAGAAAAAGTGATGACTTAGGCAAATTTACAAGTTAGGCTTACTGATTTGTGACTTGATTTAGTGACTTAATCACTAAATTTTTATCACTTGATCACTTTATAGCTAAATTTTTAATTTAAAAAAAAAATAAAGTTGGATATTTTTTGTTTTTAATTTTGAAATTTAAAGAAAAGGCATAAAATTACTACAATTAGGAAAAATTAAAAAATAGAAGTTGGAACAAAATGGTGCTGACAATTAGAGAGAGTTAACTATTAGGAAGTGTTGAATGTAAGTCAATTATGTCATAGTTTGATTTAATTTTTTTTATTAAAATAAAAACACACATGTGCTTCGCATGTATCACAAGAAAATCAAGATTTCCTGACCTGTGCAGTATGGATACACACAGATACCATAGCTGAGAAGAGTCAGCCACAGAATACACTTCACTCGAGGCAATGTGGTAAAGACCAATCGCTCATGGATTCTTCAAATGTTGAATGATGCTTTAAGCAAATTAATCTTTATTTAAAGAATCACCTAATTCATTATCCTTTATTATTCTCTTTACATTGCTAATTTTACTCTACATTTAATTCTTCAAATCTCAATTCCACTTGTTCTGTACTTTTCCAGTTTTATATTCAAGAATATTAATACACATTCGTTCGCATTTTTCAGTCTAGTCCACTTTTTTTTAGGCATTGCAGTTTGAGAATGTACAATTTATTTTTTTATTGCATTATAATGGATTTAATCTCGTAATAGAATTTTAATTTACTACCTTTTTTATATGATAGTTGGAAAAAATGGTACTTTTGTAGTTTACGGACCGGGTTTAAATAATAACATTATTTAGATGCCATTCTTAACATGAGGAGGGGGATTTGCTAACGATTCTGTACTTTCACCTAACAATTTAATAAACAAAAGATATCGTAAAAATGTAACTTGAAAATCTTGTCTTAAAATAACCTGGCCCATAAACTGCACAAGTACAAACAAATAATACAAGAAGTGTTCTTTTTTTGGTTGAGGGGGGAGGTAGCCCGTATTTACAACTATATCCCCTGCATGAATGGTTCTAAAATCTATTTTCAATTGATGTTTATTTCATAATTCCCGCATTTTCGTACTTTGACAAAATTGATGAATTTTCTTTTGCCGAATTTTCTTTTGCCGCATTTTCCGTTGCACCGAGGTAAACACAAGGTCGGTTTTTAATGTGTGGAAAAAAATGAAAATTGCCTTAGTTTAGAAAGATTTCTCCTTCACTGACCGAAAATATATAAAAAAATATATATAAAAATACATAAAGGTATATAAAACATCAAATATATCGGCCCAAAACATACCTTTTTGTAAACCTATACAGTTCATCCACGTCAACAAATTTAAAATAGCTCCAGGCAAGACAACAAAGAGGTTGATTAAGAAATAATCCAAATGGTGAGTGTCGGTCCAAAAATGCAAAAAAGTTATCCACGCAGGAAATTCGTTTGCTATCGATGCAGTAGATAGCAGTGAAAAGTGTATTTTTATATATTTTCAAAGTTTAATTTTTATTACGTGCAGTAATGTCATTGCGGTAATGGTCCTCTGAGGAGAAGATTTTCTTTTAAAACACATGAGTTAAGGACTTTAAAGAACTTTGCTTGAACATTGAACTGTAATAAAATTTGATTCGCACCTTATTCTATTCTTTCACTTTATCTATTGCTATTAATGCTCTATCCAGTATATTGAGCTTTATTTTTATCCGGATGTTCACTAATTAAAGATATTAGTTGCCTCTTATATCTTTTGTTGTATCAACCTTATATATATATATATATATATATATATATATATATATATATATATATATATATATATATATATATATATATATATATGAAGAAGAATGGAAAGGAATTAAAGAAGCAAAAGCCAAATCAAATTTCAATTCAATTGCTCAGAGCAAGGTATATTCGGCAAAAAGGCAATTTATTCAAGTTAAATTTTCCTTAAGCCAGGCTTTTCAAAGATCAAAATCTTATCATCAGAGGAAGTCGCTGGGATAAATAAGTTGGCAAAGGCCAAGATATAAAATTTGAAAAAGTAGAATAAAAGTTGTAGGGAAAGAAACACAGGGCAAAACTCTGCCCGAATGCAAGCAAATGTCCGATTGCTAAAAAGTCCGGTGTCGAAAAGTCCAGCGGAGAAAATGAAATGTAAATAGATAGGTCGTTAAAAGGCACGAGAGGTGGTGAGAGAGGATTCAAGGTTAAATTCCAAAAACCACAACTTCAGGTGCGGCGAAGATAGAATGAATCCAAAGGGTAAAAAGTCCAATAAGAGGTACGTTCGTGGATGCAGGCAAGGCTCAGTAAAACGTGAGGTGGAAAATATTCGCCATTAAAAAGACTTCCTGGGCTAAAATATCATGGAATATGTTTTAAAATGGGAAAAAGACAACGGAAAATATTTAAAAGCTTGCCCGTTGAGAAAACCGACTTGTAATGAAGAAAGGAAGAAACTCATATGCGACCAGTAGGCAGGAAGGGAAGGAGTAAGGGGTGTGGAGGAGGAGAGAGGAACGGGTGCGAAGGATATTGAGCTGTATACTTCTCACAATAGGTTTTACCTTTCCTAAAAGTTCGCTTTTAGTACACCACTTTATATATATATATATATATATATATATATATATATATATATATAGAGAGAGAGAGAGAGAGAGAGAGAGAGACGGGGAGAGCGATAGATAGATAGATAGATAGATAGATAGATAGATAGATAGATAGATAGATAGATAGATATGGAGATTGCCTATTTAGAGAAGAAGGCTATCCCTAGCAGATTGCAATGTCCAGTTGTAGGCATGCAGATGGCTGAACAGCCTTGATAATTTTTACAAGTCTTTCTGTAGATGTTACATACAAGGCCACTGTACATAGCTATATTTAACACTTGTTTGACACTGTACATAGCTATATTGTTGGACACTCACCAGATACACTTTTAGCTGGTAGCACTTTGTTGTCACTGGTCCAAGCAAATTTCATTCTGAAAATAAATTTTAACTCATAAAATTTATTTCAGCTGAGGTTCTGTTATTTTATCATTATTTACATTTGAATTATAAGTTCGTGAGTATACTGTTAAAAGTCAGAATTTTATTTTATTTTTTCTAAATGTAAACAGCTCTGTTCATTGACGAAATATCACTTTTACATTTTTTAAGTATAAAAAAGGTTTTGTCTTTGAGAATTTTTTAATAAAGCGTACATTCTGAATTTCAAATCCTTTATATATTGTTAGAAAGTATACTATACATGTTTTAACGTTTTATTTATATGTAAACAGCTTTTTTCATTGAAGTAATATCACTTTTACTTTTTTCAGTTTGAAACAATTTGTTGAATATTTCTTAAAATGGTCAAAAAGCTTTGTGTGACAGCCTCTCTAGGCAATTATAAGGAGAAAAATAAGGTCCTAGTGTTTTGTCTCCCAAAAGATCAAGATGAGAGAGAAAGATGGTTGATGGTAATATCAAGAGCTAACACTCCTAACTACTCAGACACTGTTGTTTGTGACAAGCATTTTCCACCTTGTTATGAAACTGTGTTTGTTATGGGAAAAGCACGACCCAAAGATCCTCCATCAATATTTAATAATTTTCCATCAAGTGTGATACCAAGGACAACAAAAACGTTCTGCTTCTGTGTGAAGTATACAAAATGATGAGTTTGCAGATACTTTAGATAAAGATAGAATTGATAATTTTTAACAATTTGTGTGCTGATATTGACCATCATGATTTTGTGCCAGCAGTTACCTGCTACAAATCTAACAATCAACAGTTCATGCAGTTTTGTCATTTTTTTACTGGAAATATTTGATTTTTTTAATTAAAATTTTTGAAAACTCAACGTTTGAATGTTACTATGCAAGTATAGGCAAACACATTTCTTACCAGTTAAAAAACAGAATAAATAAGTTTCAATATTGGTCTCAAATGTAGGAAGCAATTCGTTACCTTAGTAACTTGAAAATTCAACTAGAGAAACAGGTTTTGAGTTAACATATCAAAGTTATGTCACCACGAATAGTTGGCAAAAAAGTTTACAAGTCAGAAATGCGTGTCCGAATATTAAGATATTTTGCCACATCTCAGTCTCTTTATAACAAACTTCAAGATCATTACAAATTACTCAGCATGAAAAACACTAGTGAATATGACCTCAAAAGTTTCGAAGGTAGATAATCTGAATTTTCTTGGTGATGTGTTTAGCAAACTGTCAGATAAACAGGAAAAATCTGTCACTCTAGTTGATGAAGTTTATGTTAAAGTGAGTTTACAATACCAAGGGGGAACATATTTGGTGTTGCTAAAGATTCTGAAGAAGCATTAGCAAAAACTGTATTGGGTATTATGATCAAATGTTTACATGGTGGACCAAAGTTTTTGATTAAGATGATCCCAGTTGCCAAACTAAATTCAGAATTTTTGTTTAGAAATGTTGTTGATTTAGTCGATCATTCGAAAGGTCATGTAATTGCAGTTATTTGTGACCATAATCAGACTAATAAAGCTTTATTCAAAAAATTTGATACTGTTAAAAATAAGCTTTGAGTTACTAAAAATGGTATATATTTGCTTTTCGATTATGTGCATATATTTAAAAGTATTCGCAATAACTGGATAACTGAGGCTTGTTCAAAATTGCTGTTTTATTCTGATGGTAAAGAAATGACAGTAAAATGGGAAATAGTGAAACAACTTTTTGCGCATGAAAAAAATCAGTTTGTTAAGTTATCAAAACTAACAGAAGTAGCGGTTCTTCCAAAACCAGTTGAGAGACAAAATGTTTCCCACTGTTTGAAAGTGTTTTGTGATGAGACTGTAACTGCAATGAAAACTCATCCATTATTAAAGGATGATGATACAAGAGAAAATGTTACTTTTATCGAAGAAGTTTTGAAATTTTGGAAAATACTGAGTGTAAAAGATATTTATGAAAGTGTCAAGACAAATGATCCACTGAAAAGAGTATCATCAGATCGAAATGATGGAAATTTGACATTTATTGCAAATTTTGGAAGTATGGCAAAACAAAGTAGAGGAAAGCAAGGAAAGAGAATAAAATCTTTCACAAGAGACACTCGTATGGCTATCGAGCATGCATGTAATGGTTTCATTGATTTTGCCAGACATTTACGTGACAGTGGGTTCAATTTTGTCATTCTTGGAGAATTTACTACCGACTATCTTGAAACTGAATTTTGTAAATTGAGACATAGTTCTGGTGGTACTTATTTTATTACCGTACAAACTGTTATTGTCAAATTTATCAATTAGCTTTTCATTGTGGTTCTTATTATTTGGTATGTAAAACACATAAAAACATCAAACTAATCTTACAGGGAAATTTTCACTTTGTTTGCAACTTCTATATCGAATATTTAAGAGAATTCACATGGCCCCCAGTAAAAGACTCCAGTTACATGATTGCCTGGCCTGTAGTAGAGATGACCATGGTCTGGAAACATGGTTAAGAAGATTCCAGATATATAACATATTAAAAACATAAGCATGTAAAAATTAACAAACAAAAAAAACGAAGTTATAACGTTATGTTTTTTATTTTAAAATTTGTTTGTACTAATGAGTCGCCACTTATCAAGGCCAAAGGTCATTCAAGGATAAAGGTTAATGAGATGGAATGATTGTCAGTTGAGATATGAAGAACATTATTAGAGCATTGAAAATTATTGATGGAATGGATCAAATTCAAATACACACGAGAACAGTTCATGACAGGAATCTGTTGATATTAGATTTGAAGACGACCATGTTGTAATCTGTTGGGAAGCAGTTCCATAGTAATGTGTTCTCAACATGAGAAGCCCTTGTGAAGAAGCCCTGTTCATTAAAAAGTCTGCTTGATGCTAGGTACACAGAGGAAGACAGGAAAGTTTTTTTGTTTTTTTTGTACAAAACGAGTTTTTTCTGTGAATATCTTACAAGAAGGACGCAGAGATTGGAGCTCGGTTGAGCACCTTCCATGGAAATAACGAATCATTCTACTTCTCCAGAAGATACTCGACTCCTGATGCAATCCTCTACCTATATAAGAGTTTGATACATAAGATGGAGTACTGTTGCCACATCTGGGGAGGTGCCGCTCAGAGCACTCTTTCTTGTTTTGACAGAGTACAAAATTGACTTACAAATTTTCCTTTCAACCTCTTTTTCACAGGAGGACGTTGCTAGGCTTTCTCTACTCGAGTGTTATTTCCATGGAGGGTATTCGACTGAGTTCCTCCTTATAAGATATTCACAACAAGACACATCATATTAACACAACAGAAAAAAAACTTTCCTTTCTTCCTCTGTGTGCATAGTGTCGAGCTAAATTTCCATGAGTAGAGATTATTTCCAAGAGCTTCCCGTCTGTGGAACACGTTATCACGGGACTGCTTCCCTGAAGTCATAGACGTCTTCAAATCCAATGTCACCAAATACTTGAAAATTAATAATGGAATGAACAAAGTTTGATTACCTATGGGACATAGGTAATCAAACATAGTTCATTCCATTATTAATTTTAATCCTCCCATAATATTCTTCATCTTTCAACTGGCAATCTATCCATCTCATTATCCCTTCCCCTTGAGTGGCTTTTGGCCTTATAAGTGGTGACTCATTGGTAAAAAAAGAGAAGGAGTGTAAGTAGCCATAAAAAGAATTATCTCTATTACCTCCTCCTCTTTCTTTCCCCTTATTTTATTAACAGGGAGTCTACAAAATCTATTACTAATGGAGATTTAGTATCTGTCTGCCTGAAGCCAAAACTATACTATTACTTCTATTAATTGTACTGTTGTACTATCTTTCACCGCTCAATTCAGAGGGGGTAGTGTATTATCTGTTCTGTTGTCAGAATCCCAGAATCACAGGCATTATTTCTTCCTTTTGGAGGAGGGGAGTCATGGACGGCGGCACCGGGGGGGGGGGGGGGGGCAGGTGGGGCAGGGGGGGGGGGGGGCTACAGCCCCTCCACTTTTTAACTTGGCCCCCCACTTTGCGGTCATCAATAATGAAGTTATATATGCATGTGTTTAACCGGCCCCCCCCCCACACTTTTTAGGAGAGCCCCCCCCCCCCACTTTTATAACTGTGTCGCCGGTCCTGGGAGTAGTGTAGTATTTTTTCCTCTCAGGCATTATCTCCTCTTTTTTGGTGTAGTAGCATAGTATCTGTTATGTGGTCATGACCATCTCTTTTTTGGAGGGGGTGTAGTTATAATAAAGGTTGATGTTGTGATTAATTCGAATCAGAAATTAGAAAACGTCAATTACAATTTGCAATGAAACCCAAGTTGTATGATTCTCTCCTTCAGTGAAAGACTTTATTTCCAAAGATATTCTATTATTTTCTTGCATTTATATCATACAACATTTTACTGATATTATAAGACCTTTATTTATTTTATTTTATCTATTTTTGTTCTAATCCTGTTTCTTGCTGCCTCCTCATTCAGAGCAATATATTTTCAAATCCTCATTTAACGTTTCGAGGGCAGATTGTCACAACTTCGGATAAAAATGGCTTCTGGAACTACTGATAGCTATTACTGGATTAATTCTCTCTCTGTCACTGTTTCCCCTCCGACACACTCTCTCTTTTCTCTCTCTCTCTCTCTCTCGCGCGCTCTCTCTCTCTCTTTCTCTGCTTGTTTATCCATTATTAACATAGAAGATAAAATGAAATCGAAGAGTGTAGATAAATGATATTAAAAAAAAACAGATAACAGAATATATATATATATATATATATATATATATATATATATATATATATATATATATATTGTTTGATAAATTTGTTTGCATGTGTTTCAGAGAGCATAAGGATCAACTGCGATTGAAATGGTGAAAAAACGAAAAATTGAAAAATGGAAAGTCAGTAATTCAACAGTACTTTTCCCAAGTAATTTCAAACTGGGCATGTCTCTTCCTCGAAATCAGTTAAAATAAAAGACTTGTCATCATCATGGGTCTCTGAACTGTATTAGCAAACATTCTTGGATCAAAAGAGGCAGAATACCAATACATAAGTATAGAAATTTTAATAGAATGCATCGTTACCAGTGCAATATATTTTAACAAACAGCAGCAATTCAAAATGGCTTCGCAGATGTTGATTATTGAAAGGAGGCTAATTCAAAAGATTTTTAGAATGGCTGGAAACTAATGGAGCAAGGAGGTAAATCTGCAATTTCCTTTATTTTATCATTCATGCCACTAAATTGATTTTAATTCACCTGAATTCATTTAATAAATACTAATTAGGATGGATTCCAATAAATTTAAAAGGAAAGAGATATTTAAAAAAAACTATTTAATTTATTTTCAAAGATAAATAAATATATATATATGTGTGTGTGTTGAGGGGAAATTATTGGCAGATCCATTATAATGATAAATCATAGACCTACCAAATATTGTTAGAAGTATTGTCAATAATTAGCAAAGTCTATGAATAAAGTCTACCAATTAGTAGAATGTTGAGGCAACAATACGATAACTATAAACAGACGATAGTGTTATATTTAATCTATTAACATAAACACAAAAATAGCAGCATAGTTTTAAACTATTCCTGGCCATATTAAAGGTTTCATCTTAACTGATAAGTGACTATAATATTAAATAGGCGAATTTATTATAGTAAGTGCATATCATGTTACTTAACTACATATTAAATTATAAGCATACAAATAGGACTAACTGAATCAGCCCTGATTTTTTAAGTACTGACTCCTACGAAATCTAGACATTATGTTCTATTCGAGCAGATCACACCTCAACTGCTTTTGTAAGGTATGCTGTTGGGGTTAAATACTAAATTCTTGCTCCAATGTCAATTTGATAATTATTAGAGCTATATTTAATTAGATGCCATTAAAAATTGCATGTGCTAAGGCAAAGTTAGTTTAATTTATTCTTTTATCTAATTTAAAATTGTTAACATTTGATTTTCATTTTGTGCAAACAGTTGGATATAATTGCCGATTTCTTATTAAGTTTATCGAAAGTATTTTTCAAAATAGGTAATTCGTCCTCTAAACATAAATTACACTTATTTGAACCTAAGTACTAAAGGTTTTCCTTTCACTGGTAAAACCCATTAAATGCCTTCCCTAGAAGAATATGTTTTTGTAGTTGTTGTTGTCGTCGCTGCTGTTGTTGTTGTTGCTATTGGTGTCGTCGCTGCTGTTGTTGTTGTTGTTGTTGTTGTTGTTGCTATTGTTGTTGTCGCTGTTGCTGTTGAGAGAATCAGACTTCTTCACAAAGCCCATGTTCAGTTTCTTTGGGGTATTTTAAAGGTTTTTTTATGGGGCATGATATGGGCACAACCTCCCATTTGAAAATTCAAATATTTCAGATTTGCATGAAATCTGCTTAATTGGTGTCTTATGACTATGGATCAAATTCAATGCAAATCTGAAATATTTGTATTTTCAAATAGAAGGTTGTGTCCAATGAAGCAAGATTCACTGAATTTCAATTTTTTGTAAGACCCCTTAAGCTTAAGCCTTTAATTTGAGACATTTTCAAGAATCAAAATCATGTAATGGATTTTGATCAAAATTAGAATAAGGAATCTAGGCATACGGTTTAATATCATTATATCTTTATTTTAATGTTCATAAATACACGTGACTATACAGATACAGGATTCAGATAAATGGCCGTCTTTCATTTGGAATGGGTGCATGCAGTGGAGCTTCTCAAGGTTCTGCACTGGGTCCCATTCTGTTTCTTTTCTATATAAACGATATGCCGGACGTGATTTGTGGAAAAGTGCTCCTATTTGCAGATAATGTCAAATAAGTATCCCGTAGAAACAAGATTGGCAATCTCATGTCTAGCTTTTAATGTGCCTGAAAATAGTCCATTGAGTTGGACATACCTCAATGTCGATAAATGCTGCCGTATTACAGTAGGTTCTCCTTTCAAACTCGACTCTTACTTCGATGGTGACACAGTTCCACTCAGGTAGGTGAACAAGCAAAAGATATTGGCCTTCTAGCTGACTCTTCCTTCAAGCCATCTAAACATTGCATTCAGACTGCAAACAAAGCAAGGAGCTCCCTATTTCTCATTCGATGCTCCTTCTCCAAACTCTCTCCTGAAGTATTTATCCCACTAGATGTCTCCCTCGTCATACTGCTGTTAGAGTATGGTGTCCAGGCCTCTCCTCCATATCTAATACGTGATATCCAGCACCCCGAGAGAGTTCAACAACTGGCTACGCAAACGGTTCAGAGACTATTGGATCTGCTCTACGAAAGCCAACTCAAGAAATGTTTACCTACAATCTCTTCAATCGCCATTACGATCTCCCTCAGAACCTACGACTTACCCCTGAAAGAGTTCTACGCAGACATTAATAAAAACTATTTCACTACTAATTTTTATTGAACCGAATCAATCGAAATTTCTAGACCTTGAAATAGACTTCCAGGATATGCAGTAAATGTGTTAATTATGCAGAATTCAAGGCGAAATTGGGCAGGTGCTGGGCCATTCTATCCTCTTCTGTCTAAATTTTTCCTCCTCCCTTCCCTTTCATGGCAACTGAACCACGCTTGTTTTATTTTTTGCCAAATTTAGTTAATTGAATAATTTTACCCATCCTGTAATTGGTCTTATATATATATATACTAGAAGAAGACCAATTACAGGATGAGTAAAATTATTCAATTATTCAATATATATATATATATATATATATAAATTCTGGCAGTCAACAGGCGCCGTTTAACCTGTCTCTTAACTAAGATCTATTTAGTTCTATCATCGATATTGAGCACGCTCCCTTATAAATATTAGTGTATATGGTTTTTATCTATGTAGATAAATAAGCTTCAGCCTATATGTGCATGTGATTTGCAAGAGAAAAAACAGAACATATGAATAATAGCTGTACATGTATATATTGTTCAATCTCTGTTGATGTATGTCTGCTATATACATGTATATATATATATATAATTATTTTAATATACATTATATATATATATATATATATATATATATATATATATATATATATATATATATATATATTGTTCATTGGGTTGGAAGATATTTCAGTCAGTGTAAATGTACCGTTTATGGCATAATCATGTTTTTACTTCCATCTTTTATGTAACGAAATTGCTTTCCGCTTTGGGCCACAGATTCAGGTTTTCATGTCTTATCTAAATTTTTCAACTGTAAAATCCGTGTTTCAAATTAGGCTTTTTCCTTTATTTTTTTACCATTCGCTTATTTTCAATGTCGCCTTGTAGATATATATTTTTTGCAACGATATATTTTTTCAATTTTATTTTCCCCAAAAAACTTTTCACTTTACTTATTCGATTTTTTTTACCTGTGATTTTACCTTATCATTTTACAACTGTCTTTCGTTATAACAAGATTGCTTTGAATTTTTTTGCATTTCTTATCTTTTCATGTCTTCCGTTTACATTTAAATTTCTTTCAATATTTAGTGGCTTTTTCAAATGTATTTCCACTTTAAGCCTTTGTTTCTGTTTCTTTTATTAATTGCAACTTATCTTCTTTGATTTTTGAAATTATGTTTTTATTTAATGGTTGGTGTTCTTTTTCCTTACCTCTTTATTAACTTAACACAATCTTCCGCATTTTTTTTCTATTGCTCCCTTAGGGATCAATTTTTTTTTCTATTGATATTTTTTACCGGGTTCTCTTAAATCTTCAATCATTTATGTTTGTCATTGTAATTTTATTGCTTCTATTTTCATTTGTTTGCGTTTTTTTAAATATTTCTATGGAATACTGTTTTCTTTTATTTGAATTCTTTATTTATTTTGTAATTCCATTTCTTATGTATACTTATCATTTTGTTTTCACTTGTTTTTGTTTCTTTTTTTTTCCATTTATTTCTTCATGTTGCTCTTTGTATGCTCATTTATATACAAGCTATGTATTATGAATATTTTATTGTTATTGTGGGCCTCCATACCTTTCGGAAGATACCACTGAAAAGGGTGCATGAACAATGAATAGTTTAGAATAAAGCAAAGGTTATGCACTTCTCCTGATCAGTAATTGCTTAAATCTAATGACAAATGAAGTCCAAGATAACCGGAAATAATGACCCTCATTCTGGCTTGAAAGACAACAGATACCTCCAGAAAAAGGTGCCTGTATGATGAGTAGTTTATAAGTTTTCATAATCTCCAACAAGACTTTACCTGATTTAGCAATGCTTAAAACCAATGACAATGTCTACTAGGATAGGACTATTTTCAAGTTTTGAGAGAATAATCTCCATGCGAAGAAAGTTGAGTATTTGTATAGTGAGTACTAATGTTGGATAATGGCCCTATGGGAATGGACGTATCTGTTGGAAATCGTTGGTTTAACTTGCGTGAATTAGTGCGGGTGGACCCGTGCAGTCGAGTGCAGAATAAGGGCTGTTCTCACGGTCGGAGCTCACGGGTGCTGTCAGAGCGAACGTTGACGAACACCGAGTCAAGAGGTCAGAGAACATGAGTGAAGGAAATGTTTGTGCATGAGTGTCGCACGTGGGATCCGTGACGTCACTCCTTCTTCGTAAGAAGCTAAGAGTTTTGCCAGTCTGAGTTTTAAAGGCGAATCTATGAGACGTGATTTTTATGATGTAGTCTGCAACATACATAGCGGAATTATTTCCCTAAGAAAATACAGACGAAAGATCTCTTTTCCCCCCTCCACGAATGGTTAAGACTTAATTGATAAGTAATTACGAAAGCAGACAATTTGCTCTCTCTCTCTCTCTCGACGTTAGTGAATATCTCCAAGTCGATAAATAACTAACGCCTGAAATTAAACAGAAATTAAATTTAAAAGATTGTTTGTCTTCGGAGTCGGTCATGAAGTTTTTGTTGTAGTGGCGATGTTTCGGCAGAAAGACAGAAGAAAGAATTCAACCACTAGACGACACACCCCTCCACGCGACGAGGAAAGAAAAGAGGGTACGAGAAAATTAAAGGTATGCAAACTATATGATTTTTAGTGTTAAGAAAATGATGAGTGTTTAAACGAGAACTGCCACGGCCTGTTCCGGGACGAGTGTACAAAACGAGTACTGCCGCGGCCCAAGAAGAGGGGCCATGCAACACTAATACCCAAAATTAAATTTCTAACTTTCAGTAATTATTACTAAATAACAAAGAACAAAAAAGGAAAAAGCAATGGCAATCTTTTTTTAATAACTTTAATTTTTTTTAGTATTTTCGATATCACTTTTGACACGTATCCAGGGCTTAATTAGTAATCGTTACATCAATTTTCAGAAGCTCAGCCTTTGTAATTTTTAAGATATTTACATTTATAAAAAGTACACAAAATAAAAATTAACGTTAAATTGGACGGGGAAATGACAATCGTTGTTTTTTTTTTATTAGTTTCAACATTTTAGCGTATTTGGAACATTGAGCTGTGGCGGTGTGTTCCTTAGGGCAGAACGATTTTCAACTTTTGTTCGAATATCAAATATTTTAGTGCAGATAAAGTTGGATATTGGTCAATGGTGAGTATTTAGTTACTCCTCTCCAGGAGTTAGGCACAAGGCCAGTTTTTATCTTACTCCCACAAGTAAGATGTGACCCAAGATCGGGTCGGGAAAGTGGCGTTTAAAAATTGCCTGGGCAGCCCCGTCGGTATTCCCCAGTAGACGCGCCTCAGACAGTAAGCAATAAACTTACTCCTCCCCAAAAAGGGGAGGCAAAGCCTGGGAAGGTGGATCTCCCAGAACTGCACAGGACAGACCCATAGACCGGCGTAAATCAAGACCTGAAGGCCAAGACAACACCAGTATGGGGTGCAGTATCCATCGGAACAGATACTACACTTTGATCTTAGCCAAAAGGCCATGGTCAATGGTGAGTAGTGACATCAAAATCTCGATTTTTAACCTTCACCAATTTTTAAGCAATCAGTTTTAAATTAAGAAACACTGGAAAAGCAATGACAATCATCTTTTTTTTAATAACTATATTTAGTATTTTCTACACAAATAATTGGCATAGAAAAGTAATCGATAAAGACATTTTTCAACAACCTTTGTAGTTTCGAAGTTATTTACATTTATATAAAGTATGCCAAAAATTTGAAATTAAACAGGGCACAAAAATAACAATTGTTTTTTTTAATAACTTCAACATTTTGGTGTATTTAAGGTACATATCCAGCAGTAGAATATGTAAAGGTAGAAGGGGTGTCGCTTTTTGTAGGAGGAAAGGGTTGTAGAGTAGATATCTATCCTCTGGTCTTGCTGAGTAGTAAGAAAAAATGGGTTACCGTAGTTTGGTTATAAGCACAAACTTCTTCATCTACAATTTAAATCAGTTTTATTCATATAATTTCATCAACACAACATGCATTGCAAGGGAAGAGTTACATAGACAAGGATAACAAAATATGTTGAGTCAGTAGATATGCATGCACTATAAAAGTGAAGTTGAGTCCAGGTCTTTCATCACGCCTAGGCTAGAAGCGAGACAGGAATATGATGGCTTGTTAAGCCAACTCAACACTTAAACACTGTTTAAAAATAAGAGGGAAATATTTTGACAAAAGTGCCTCCTACACAAAAGTGAAGTGCATTGGCTGAACAACGTATCAATAACTCTGCGAGTACGAACAAGCTAGCGCAAAAATAAAATAGATCGTAATTATATAACTGCTACAAATAGTAACCGCTGCAACCATTGTGAGAAGCTCAGTCCTTGTAGTTACCATGATATTTGCATTTATACAAACAATTTTCAAAACAAGTATTTTCCAGTGCATCTTATTAGACGATTACACAGAGGCTAAGCTTATCGTACCAGTTGAGAATACGTCCTCGACAATCAACCCGACAGAGTCTAAGCCATTCTTCTGTTGGGCGGTGGTATAGTTCTATGCAGTTCTAGGAGGTCCTCCCTCCCAGGCTTTACCCTCTCACGCTTTGAGAAGGAGTTAGTTTATTGCTAATGACCTGAGGCGCCCCTACTGGAGAATTCAGACAGGGCTGCTCAGACTTTTCTGTAGGCCAGGGTGTATTTGCTCTTGGGCACTGGCTTTTTAAACCCCTCTTCTTGTGGTAGAAGGGAATACTATCTGTAAAACAAATTGGCGTCAGTTAGTAATCTTGTTTTTGTTTTCAATACTCACCATTTCAATACCCGAATTTCTTCACATTAGATATATTTGATATTTCAAGAAACCTGAAACTTGACCTACCCTGGTGTCACAGGACAATTCCAAAGACTGGCGATATTTCAAAGTTTTTCTTTCTCATGGAATAGTTGTCTTACCAAATCTTCAGAGTTTAGTCTCCTATTTCCTTCCCTGCTCACGATCGGCTTTTAATGTAGAGAACCCAGCTCTCCATAAACAGGTGCTCTGGATTAAGAACAAAATAACATGTATAGCAGTGCCTCAAAAATTAGTATACCTCAGGCAACAGGCAATTAACCCATCCTCCATCCATCCAAATTGAGGAGGTAATGCTTGGGAATATGACATTCTGAGACTGAACAAAATGATTTAGTGTTAAGTCTACCCTGCTATTTCAGTCATAGCTAGAAGGGAGGAAAGATAAGTTCATACCCTTTTCAAGGGTATTAGAGAAAGAAATGTTATAGTCACTTCCAGTTCAAAACTTATGGCTTCTTTTATTCCGAATTTGTCACCCATTTAAATACTGAAAAACTTCAACGTTGCTTAACTTTGGGTAACTAGACTTTGTTTTGTTGAGTTTTATTCCCGTTTTCTCACATGCCACTGTCCCTTCCTTTTTTATTGTTGCTCTTTTTTATTCAATTTACTTCCATTTTTATCCAATCCATTTCTTGTAGATGTTTTCTATATCATTTTATTTATTAATATTATTTTGTTTTATTACTTATATTCAATTTATCTGCATTTACAGTTAAGAATAGATTTCTGTTTAAGAATAATCTTTTCTCTTTTTCCTCTTTATCTTTTTATACGTTTTTTTATCTTATAGTTTTAATATTTTTTTGTTTGTATCTTTTATTCATTCTTTTAGTATTTTTTTATCTCCAATTTTACTTTTTGTATACTTATATTTTTCCATTTTCTTTTATACTATTGTTTTTTGTTTTTTTAATATTTTACCTCACATTTTTATATTTTAACATTTATTTTTCCATTTTCGTTTATACTATTGTTTTTTCTTTTTTTAATATTTTACCTCACATTTTTATATTTTAACATTTATTTTTCCGCAATAATTACTGTGAATATTTGGCCAGCAGAAAACAAAGGATGAAGTATTTTCTTAATAAGACTGCAATGTTTCACCGGAATTGCCTGCGGATATAAAAATCCTTCCATATCCCGGATATCCTTCCAGGCAAACGCTAAGAATTCAATGAGTTGAAACAAACACAATTCTTTACTTTACAAAATGAAGAAGGAATCTCTGCAAATAAGTAAAGAAATATCTATATGAATAATTGCGATTTTACTTTTTTATATATATGTGCACATCCATGCTGATATTAAAATGGGTGGATCATTTTCAATAACTAATGCATTATGTACACATTACAGATGAGGGAGTAAATACAAAATAAAAATTTTCAAAAAAAATAGAAAATTAGTTCATGGAATAGTGGATAAGAAAGTCAACATGCTAATATAAATAAGGACACAAACACAGCATTACAGCATAACCAATATATTTTTGTTGATTTGTTTGACCATATTTATTTGGTAAAAATGATCATTTTACCAATTGAATATGATCGAATGAATTGACCGAAATATCTTGATTCAGCTTTAATGACGTGTTTGCGGTGTGTGTCTTTATTTCTACTAGCATGTTGCCATTCTTATCCACGATTCCATAAACTAATTTTCCATACCATACATATAACTAAAGTATTTTTCTTCAATTGAATATTCGAATATCTATGTATATAGAGATCACGTGTTAGCCCCAGGCAGGTGCCACTTGATTTCTGAGAACTTCGACTGAAGTAAAATGAAAAAAAAGTAAGACATAACCTCCCATTATGCAACTATATATTACTCCATCAGTCAGCTCAAAAATGATAATAGCAATGGAAATACATTCGAAACAGCAAATTATATATATATATATATATATATATATATATATATATATATATATATATATATATATAAGTGTAAATTAGTCGTCCAAGGCTATAGCAATGCGATGTGGTTGGACGACTAATTTACACTTACATTTACCAGCAATGCTTCAAGCAAACTACAATCTCCTTTTATATATATATATATATATAAGATTATTTTTATTTACACAGACATGTACAAAATCTGCGACACTGGCATGTCGATGTTATCGATCAACAGTTTGTATAAAATGAGATCTCATCAGGCAGAGTTAGAATCCGATCTTAACCTTAGATCATATTTGGAGGTTCATGCCAGTATCGCAGATTTTGTACATGTCTGTGTAAATAAAAATAATCTTATATAAAGCTCTATTTGATATTGAGCACTTTTTATAAACCCGATTGAAATTCTTCGGATTACTACCCTGTGGATGTTTTACCTGGATTATTATCATTATTATATATATATCTCGGTAACATTTTTTCTTGAAGGCATATTTTATCAAATATTACAGATGACTTGTGTCCCCATATTTTTCCTTGATCCTGTCTAGATTCATCATCGTCATCATCATCATCATCATCATCATCATCATCATCATCATCATCATCATCATCATCATCAACCTGTTTATTTGGTGAAACAGGCCACAATTAATCCTCTGATGAGGGTGGGGCTTGATTGTCTAGTCTCGATCTAAGTTTTCCTCTCCATTTTTTCTTTAGTGAGGTTTGACGGAATCCATCCATATGGCTTTCCTATTACGTTTGACCACGTCCTCCCAAGACAATTTGAGTTTGCCAGTGGTGGTCTACACTGCTGGCACATTCAACTGTCGGACTTTAACAGTCATTGCTGCACTCAACGCACCTCAACCAATGCAGTATGCTCTTCTGCATGATGTCGCAAATGGGGAAATGCTACAAGATTAGATGCCACGAGTGGCATTTACTTGCTGCAAAGTTGAAAAGCAGAAAGTGACCGCATATAGCTCTTCTGATTGCAAATAATGGATTGAGCAGCAGATGTGTACATCATTCTGAACCTTTTCGCGACATTCTAGGACTCAATATAAGGAATTGGTAATTACTGATCAACAGCAAGCAACATAGAAAGCGTTCCATGTTTGGCTGGACTTGTTCCGTATAGTTAGAAGTCCATTCGTATTTAGAAATTTTGGCAAGTCATACCCCTGAAACATCTGACCGAAAGGGACGTTTTAGAAAGCCTTGTTGTAGTGGCCCCATTTAATTTTTAAGCATTTTTTTATATCCATCTGACGTTACATTTTCAATGTTCAACAAATAATATACATTGTGTATCTGCGTAACCAGTGTGGTGCATATTAAGCAAGAAAATGCGGCGTGTTTGATACCTCAAAATGGCTAGTTTCAGCAGCTTTTTTCCCCCCTTTTTACATAAGTCATATTGTCACTCATCAAAAATAATAATCATCAGAGACGGTGATTACTACTCCAAACCTTTTAACACTTTTTTTTACTTACTTTATTTAACGAGATTCATAGTCAGTATGAAAGGGAAGGGTAAAGAGAGATATTTCCAAATTCTTTAGCTTAGAGTGAATAGAGTTTCGACTCGACTTATTCACTCTGAAAATTTGCTAGGGACCTAAAAATTACTAATTAAATAATTTTAAAATTTAAAATTGAGAAAACAGATTACTTGACGCAAGATTTTTTCAAATAAATGAAATATTTACTAAATAATTTTTTCAATCCAAATTTTCTGTTTTAAAACCCTAATCATGGTAATACAGACAATATTTTTCTTTTTCTTCCTTTTTTTTTCTTCTTTTTCTTTATTGTCGATGACTTACAGCGTAGCCGAAGATCGGCAGTTACTTCGAGTGTCGTTGAAGATTGTTTTTTTTTTAATGTCCGGTATCTGTAGTCAAAAGAGCTGGCATGCTAGTTTACAATAATGAGATAGGTGTTACTAGTTAGAAGCGTCGTGGAAATGATTTGAAAATTGAAAATTGAGAAACCAGATAACTTGACGCAAGATTTTGTCAAATAAATGAAATATTTATTAAATCATTTTTTTTTAAATCCCACTTTTTTATTTGCAACTTAAATTTTTTTTCAAGCATCAAAACCAGCGCTAACCTCTTCCAAATCACAGAGTGGCCATTAATGCCATTTGTTGACTTCTATTAGGGGTGGGAAGTAATGGGTGAAAATTTCAGATTCATGCGAGTAGTATTTTTTTGTGTTCATTTATACATAAATAACACTATACAATCAAACATTTTGAAAATTTTGCAAAATTCAGAAGATGCAGGCCAAAAATAGCCGTTAAGACTCCACGGGACTCAAAATCCATCATTTTTTGGTGAAAAAGTGGTTTCATGCGACATTGCAGGTCCTAAAACATCCTTAAAAGCTATGAATGGATATAGATAGTTAAATCTGATATAGTACTTTAATTTAGGACCATTTTCAGGCCGTGAAAGGGTTTTCATGAATGTAAAATAGCCAAAAACTAGTGGCCTGCACCTTCTGAATTTTGCAAAATTTTCAAAATGTTTGATTGTTTAGTGTTATTTATGTATAAATGAACACAAAAAACTACTACTCACATGAATCTGAAATTTTCACCCATTACGTCCCACCCCTACTTATATATATTGATATGATATATTACCTTATACTAATCTGCTCCATAGGAAGTAAAATTATACAAGTGATTTTATTCCATTATATTTTCACTGCGTCTGTTACGTTATTTAAGATGTCAGATTTTGATTTTATTTGGATGAGTATACTAAACGCAAAATAGTGGATTGCAAATAAATTTTAACTTTAACTAAACTATTTCTGAGTCTTTTTAAATGTCCCATTTGCCCTGAGAGGATAAATTGAGAAGATTTTGTTAGATATTTCATTATGAAATTCTAAGTTGTTAATTAAATCTCTGACAAGTAGTATGACATTATTTTTCTCTCATCTATCACATTTATTTTAGGAAAAATAATGTTTTATTCATTTTTATGAAAATATACTTCATTAACTTTTTTGTGAACAACTACTGACAAGCTATAAAAAATTTAAGATTTGAAAAATGTAAACGTTTTCATACTTTTTGCTGGGTTTCACTTGCCAATTAGAATTAAAATAGCAGATTAATTTGCTTCAAAGAAATGTATGGTCAAAAGAAATGTATGGTCAAAAGAAATGTATGGTCAAAAGGCTAAACACATTCTTTAACTTTCGATCATCATATAGAATACTTCACCGAGGCCTAGGCTCTAGCGACTAGATATGGACATTGGAATGTAATATTGAAACTGGAAAGCGTACAAAGAAGGGTGACAAAACTAATAAGTAAAGTAAAGGAGTGCAGTTGCAGAGAGAGATTGGACAAATTGGAATTGACTACTTTGCTGGAGAGAGAATGAGAGGTGATATGATTGAAACTTTCAAGATAATAAATGGCATTTCTGACTATGGTGGGCATTTTTTAGTATTTCTTCTAGATCTGGAAGGTTATTGTCAAGGCATTTTCAAAAACTAGATCTGTTAACCAGTTAAGGTTTTTGCTCACAGAGTAATATGTTTTTGGAATAAGTTGCCAGATCGGATTAAGAACAGCAATAACGTGGATCAGTTTAAGATGAGGTTGGATGAATTCAGAAAAAGTGGTAGGAGGGAGAAATTGAGGGGGCACTTTTGGGAGTTATCAAATGAAATATTTAACAGAATTTGATCTGGATATCGATACTGTACTAAGAGTTTAATTTTTTTAAATTTTTTGTTTTAACAGTTGAATTGAGGAGATAGTTAAAGGGGAGATGCCCAAGGAGGCATAACAAACAAATAAATTAAAAAATTTTTTTTTTTTCTTAAATCGGAAGATTTTTTGATGAAATGAGTTTTTATCATTCCATTCTTTATGCCATTGAGATTTTATTTATATTAAACTACGACAGAAATGTCAGAATTCAGTGCATTTTTTCGCCTACTATAACAGAAAAAAACATTTAATAATTTAAAAACCAAACTGAAATATCTGCAGGAAGCTGCTGATTTCAAATGACATTGGTTTTGTTCATAGATTAACCACTGACAACTGATACATAGACAAACAAAGAGCGACATATTTGCTTTATAAATAGAGATATTGATGAACAAATGTTTTGTTTTAACTTAAAAGTAGCGTTCTTTATTTTTATTGCATCATACCATTGCATCTTAACTTTGGAAACTTTTTTTCAAATGATCCCCTTTCACTATACTGGTTAAAACTATCTGTATCTAAACGACGTTTTCCTGGATGCAGTGAAGTCATTTTCGTTTTAATTTTTATCTGTTGACACATTTTTAAACTTAAGTAGACAACTTTTATATTCGTCAATTAAAAATGAGTTATTCCTCTTGATTGGTTTTTATTGTTAGGTGATTATGTTGCATACCCCTCTGCTTGGGGCCGCCGCGGTTCACATTTACTATTTAGTCCCGGAAAGGGCCGTGGCAGTTCACATTTAATACTCGTCATTTTTAAAACATCATAAATCACATAGTTCATATATTGTGTGCATAACTTTAGATTTCTCCCTCGCTGTGTAGAGGGTCGTCGCCCCGATGTCGTCTAGTGGACAAACTCTCTCTTCCTTCCTTCTTGCCGTGAACCACACCGTCCATTGTCTGCAACAAAAGCTTCCCGACCGACTCACCAAACAACAATCTCTTTAAGTTTCAATTCTTTTTATTACAAGCGTGGTTATTTATCGCCCGGGGCCATTCAATACGTCAAGAGAGAGAAAGAGCAAATCACTACTTTATCATAGTTACTTAACAATTATTTTCTTAACCATTCATAGAGGGGCGGGGAAAGGATATCTCTTGCTTGTATTTTCTTAGGGAAATATTTCCCTTATCTGTTGTAGTTTACATGGTAACAATCACGTCTCGTCGGTTTGCTTCCAAAACCCAGACTGACTAAACTCGCTTCTCACAAAGAACGAGTGACGTCACAGATCCCTCTGTTTTCCACGCAAGGGCCCGTGACGTCACAGCCTCTCGCAGGTGCACACTGACCCTTGATCTGGGGTCTCGCCACACGGTGACCTTGTCACGTCTGTTAGCTCTGACTGTGAGAACAGGCCCTATTCTGCACTCGACTGCACCCGCACTAATTCGCGCAAGTCAAACCAACGATTTCCAACAGATACGTCCATTCCCATAGGGCTATTATCCAACAATTATTTAAAAATGTTCCATATTAGTAGTCGTCCGAGCTGGACTAAATAATTTTTGAAATAATTTGTTACTAAGTACGTTATTATATTGCCAATAACATGATACGGTGATAATAAATGAAAATCGGCTGGTCAAAAGCAAAATTTTATTTGTCAGCTTGAATGCTATTTGGGTCTGACTTTGAAAATCCTACAAGATAACTTTATATGTAGGATGAAAATGCTGTCACTTGCTTTAATCGACTTGCATAATTCGCTCGGATATGTAGAAAAAAGAAAGTTCCAAGGAAGAACAATGATCAGGACAAACATCAGATCATGTGTTCCTCACCCTAACCCTAACCCCCTTATATAACACAGGCAGATGTTGATGAAAACATAACGTCTTTGCTAAAAATTATAATAAATCAACATAATTTATTTATTTGAAACGATTGCTTCATTCGGATCTCCTTCAATGAAATATAACATTCATAACACACATTCCTTTTGATATTTTTACATCATGTGTCCTGTATATTACAATAGTTTAATTGATTTTTTTGTTAATGTCAGTATTTTCAGAAGGCCAGACTGAAATCTCAAAATAAAATTCAATGTACAATTACAGATTTGGACATTTTTTCTTTATTTTATTTTTTTTTAAAAGAGACTTTTTTTTCAATTTCCAAGTTCCATGTTACTGAGAATAGGAATTTAGTCAGGAAATATGAATTTTTTTTTTCCTTTTTTTTTCCTTTTGTATTTTTTAAACTTTCCGTTTTGTCTGGAAACTCAGAATAAATGTCTGGGATCAAAAATAGAAAAAAAATTAAAAGAGAAAGAATTTAGAATCGCTATTATTTCAACCTTTCACCATTCTACATCGCACCACTTCCCCAACCCATTCTAATCATGAACATTGTGAACCAATAAACTATGATAGGCAATTCACTTTAAGTGTATAAAATGTATTTGGATCATATTAAAATAAAAAACAATGCCAAAAAAAGAAATTAATACATACGTGTCTACCTGAGAATAGACAATATATTTCACTTTATATTGCCTTCATATTATTAATTGGTTAACAATGACATCGTTGTTGTAATAATAATAATAATAATAATAACAATAATAATAATAATAATAATAATAATAATAATAATAATAATAATAATAATAATATTTGGAAACCTTTCCACATAAGCTACAAAAGACTAACCAATCACATGTAAGGGGCAATAGGAAGAAAACAAAATCACATAAAGAGCACCACAAGAACCCAACGAACAGAAACTGCAAAAAATTCCATAAACTACCCTCCCACACACCCCAAAAAAGTGATGGCACCAGCCCCGGCTGATACCACACAAAACAGTTGTGACGGGTCAAGGAGGATGGAAATACCGAGGAAGGATAGCACTAACCAGACCTCTGCTGGAAAAGTGCAGAGAGCACTGGAACATTGGGGAGGCTTATTGCCATCCAAATCCCAGAGAAGGCCAATGATCGTTACCGACGAGAAATCGATGGTAAGTGTCTGTTGTGATAACGCAAATTCATTTGCAGTAGTTATCGAAAGAGGTGGAGAGCACTGGAAATCTGGGGAGACTTTTTGTCACTCAGACTCCAGGGAACACCACTGGTGATTATCAGTGAGCAATCACTGATTAATGCCTGTGTGAGAACTCTTTGTGAGTACATAATAATAATATTTGGTTTAACTTACGTTTCACATGCTAGCATGTGTTGGACGATTTTAAGAAATTGACTTCCAAACTAACCTATCTCTAACCAGGTTTTTATTTATCCCTATTTCTCTCAAGTACATTCTTATCATTTCCTCCCATATTTTCCTTAGCTTTCCCCCTGTGAACTGAACCTGTTGCCTCAACTGTTCTACATCTACTAACCCAAAAACTCTCATCCATTTTTTCAATGTGGCCATACTATCAAAGTCTCCTGTTCTACACACATCTCCCCATACTGTCCAGATTCTATCTTCCTCTGAGGTCATCAGATCTAAGCCTGTCTTTAAAACCCACATCACACAATATGGAAAATAGCTCAAGTTGTCATTAAGAAATTATGATAGCATCGAAGAATGGGATATAAGTTCATTTAGCTACTAGAAATAGTTTTAAAAAATAAAATTGAAAGAAATGTGAAATTTATTTTTCCGAGGAGCAATCATGGAAGTTTCCAGATTGAAGAAAACATTTTCAATTTTAGTATTTTTATATTTTCTTCTTATTAGTTTTATTTGGGAAATTGGTGGTGAAATGGGTACCAACGTGGACTGACAACCTTAGTGCGTCACTTTCACTTATAGATGTTGGCAACCTTCATGTGGTCTCTCCTGCAAGTACCTGTTTCTGGAAAGGAAACCAATGCCAACAACAGAATCAATACGTTGTACCATGCTAATTCATATGGAAAGAAGAAAAGAGATTAGTTTTGTTTATTTGTATGTAAATAAATGAAGAAATCTGTTTTGATTCTGTTATGATTGCACACCCATTCCCCTCCGTCTCAAGAGACAATGGATATGCTCTGAAAGCCTAACCGGAGGATCTGGAGTTTATAGTGAGGCAAGGCTTGTGTAATCCCTAACCGCATGTCTTCTAACCTTGCATTGCTTAAGTCCAGTGTCATGCAGAGGATGGAAGGCAGAATGGACAACAGGATGTTGGTGTCATGCATCCATTGGAAGGGGCATTCAAATAGACAAGTAAATAAGATGTTAAGTTTAAAATTTCAACAATACTTTGGAGGTTAATCATCTGTTAACCCTTTATTCATTATATATACATATACATATATATCTAACAAATAAAGTTATCTTGTCGGATTTTCAAAGTCAGACACAAATAGCTATCAATACTTGATTCAGACTAACCTGTTTTTTTTGTTTCCACTATACTATTAGCACGAATATATTTTATTTCACCTCAGTATTTTTTCTGAAAATACTTATTCCGGCTAAGAAAACTGTTAGAGTGGAGACATTTTCTCTTACTCACAGAAACAGATAAAATGATGAATGAAATGGACGAAATTTGATTACTTACGAGGACGATTTATGACAAGTTTTTGTTGACATTGAATTTTAACATGCCCATGTTGTTGTCTGAAATCCAATGATAATGTGTTCCACAGATGGAAAGAATCTCTGTTCATGGAAATTTTATTTTATGTTAGGCACACGGTGGAAGAAAGGAAAGTTCTTTGCAGTTTTGGTGATAAGACGAGTTTTTACTGTGTATAGAGAAGGTTGTAGTTACGGCTATTTATATACAAGACCACAGGTAGTAGCCTACTTGATGTCAACAAGACAGAATTCATGAAAATACGATCCTGAACTTCACTAACGATTAAAAATTGAGATTCTCAAACAAAATGGTGAACTTATTTACAAGAAAGACAAAACCTGAAAGATACTAAAACATTTTATTCAAGATAAATGCAACAGTGAATACACACACAAAAACATATTTGTAAATAATAACTCTCTGTTATTAAGCATCCGTAATTTATTACTGAAACATAATTCCTACAAGAAATGAATATGATAAAAAAAGTGTATAGCATGGGTTTTATTTAGAATTCAATATGGGCGCCAGCATTTGCTAACAGCTTAAGCCGCCTGAGAACAGCATCAACTGATTTCACAACTAACTCTTTTTTTATTAATGAGTTACGACTTGTAAAGGCGAAGAAACAATCGGGTTAATTAAATAGATAGATTGACAGTCGAATGATTATGAATACTATGAGAGGATTGATAATATCCACATACCATGCACTCAAAACAACAAGTGACTAAGAAAACAGCAATTATCACCCATTGGTAATAGAAAAAAAAGGACTAAAAATGAGTAAAACAAGAGTTACAAGGCTCTCCTCCTATTTCAGAAGTTAGTGGTGAATGCTGGCACCTATATTGAATTCTAAATAAAGCCCCATTCTATACGCTTTCTTATATTCATTTCTTGTAAGAATTATATTTCGGTAACAAGAACATAAGTGAGTCGTGAGACTGCATACATCTGCCTGACAACGTAAGGATGGGCCAAAGTCTTACCTGGGCCTTACTATTCAATATTCAAACTATTGCCAAAGTTATTCCATAGAAACGTTGGTAACTCTAAAACTACTTATCTGATCAGGCTGGAATTTTGCATAGGAGGGTTAAAGAACATCAAATTTGGAAATTCGGAAGTTGAAATTCCTTCAAAATTTCAACTATAACCGAACTTTTTAAGGTCAAGGTCAAAGTCATATGAGATACAATATGGGCCAAAGAACAAGTAACGAGTTTCTCTGATGAACGGAACTGAAGTTATCGGTAAAACTGTGACTTTAACCTTTACCATGACCTCAATATTTAATCTACATATCCAAAAATTAAATCAGTACTAAGTTAGACTATGACCGATATTTTGACTAAGTTTGGTAACGATTGGTCAAGTGATGTGGACGCTAAGCTGTACACAAACAAATTCTATTGAAAACATAACCTCCACCTTGACGAAGTTAATAAACTACAAACACTTAATACTAGGGAGTTACTTTTCAATCATCCTGTACATAGTTTCTCTTCTGTATTATGTCGTAATTTATTTCAGCATTGCTACACAAATTAAAGATTGCACAGGGTAACATGTTACCAGCATTAATTACACTCTACTCCATAACAGGTTCGTTCATTAAGTTACCCATGCTCATTTAATCTGTTCTGATAAGGATCATTCATTCCATATTCATTTCCAACATCAAGTGAAATGAGGAGGACTAAGTTAATTCATTGTCAACCTTATCTTATCAAGTGGCATGTCAATTAGTATAAAGTTGTTTGCTACAACCATTTATTCGCTCCAAACACTCAATTAACAAAGGGAGACAACTATCATTAGCAAATTTTATAGCATTAATAACTTATAGTTATTATCAAACAGCAATTTTCTTCTCTTCATTTGTTTTCCAATGTTAACTCAAATCAAGTTCAGCATTATATTCGGCTTACTGTATGTTTTACATGTATTGTACGGCTTTTAGAAATTGCCATTCAAATTTAACCATTCTCATCACTTCCTGCCATGTTTTTCCTAGGCCTCATCTTGCCATCTAACTCTGCTATCTCAAATATTCTACATCTACTAACCAAAGAACTCTCATCCATTCTTTCAAAGTAACCATACTAACATAGTCTCCTGTTCTTCACGCATCCCTCTATAATGTCCAGATTTAATGTTCTTCTGAAGTTATCACATTTAAGCCTTTTTTTAGAACTCACATTACACATTCATCATATCATTCTCATCTCATTTCTTTCCATGCAACGCATATCCTCAACCCTTACTGGTCAGGTTTCACTTTCATACATCAGCATACTGCACACACATGCCTGATAGACTCTTCCCTTTGTTCGACAGTTGTAACGCTCTGCTGGTTAGTAATGGCAGAAGTTTAATAAAGTTACTCTATCCATTCCTAATTCTTGCAATCACACTAGCCCCTGCTACCCATCGTCTTACACTTCTTGCACATAAGGAAAATCAAATTAATTTGGGTTCAAGTTGGACAACTATTCTTGGCCATACCCCATCTAATCACATCTAATAGTGATATACAATTCTTATTGTTTAAAAAGTGAATTCCGTTTCAGTTGAAGACGTTTTCCGTTGAGAGAAAACAGAGGAAATCGATATTATAAATGTAACTTAGCAAAAGCTATTGAAATCGTATTTATAAATTTAATTCGATCAGGTTCTCCAATGATCTCGCATCCTCTGTGTGACATGCATAAAGACCAATGACTCAGTGATTATGTAATAACTAGAAGATAAATGCATATTAAACCTCCAAAAATTATTTACTCAACATCTGAAACACAAACTATATATGTTTATCTGGTAGAAAATTACCCACAATAAAAATAAAAAATTTGGACCCAGTCGAATCCAATTATCCTCAAATTTTCCTCCTTGATCTGAGTAGATGAAGAGCATTTCTCATTGTCCAATTTTCTACTTATAACCTTGATGACATAAAGGGATGTTATGTTTTAGAATTTTTAAGATGAGGATTGATAATTTTGATTATTTGGATTATTTTGACTACTGTTCTTAACCAACGTTTCGGACGATGTAACCTCTGTTACAGTGTGTGTTTTTGAACTCGAGAATCTTTATGTCAAAATTGGGAATCTGTGCAGAATTCTGAACTGAATTCTTTATTCAATCCACGTCGTACTGACAGCCATGACGCCTTAAGTTATTCTTAATTATATTCTTAGTATCACCTGTACTGAAGATCGAACCTTCAACCTCGAGAAGACTGTCACTTAAAACTGAATACTACTTAGCACTTTATCCATTGTGTCATGGGTCGTTTTGGATAATTCTAGTATGAGTTTTTGGAGCTTTAAAGCTATTCTTGTTTTAGATCTGTAGTGTCACTGCTTATTACTATATTTATTTATTTTGTAATACATTCTTTTAGATTTTTAGTGGATGCAGAGATAGAATCTTTGAATATAAGGTCAAATAAGAAGTCAAATGTCAAGTTTAGAAGGTTGAATTTGCCATTGTCCAAAGGACGGGAATATACAATCAAGGACATCTGATACGGCTTCCATAAGGATATTGAATCAATTATAAAGTAGTTCAAAGAATACAAATGTCTGCGAACTTCAAAACAAAGTAAACGAAATGGGTTATAAAACATTAAAAATTAATCATTTCGAGGAACTTTTGCATTTGTTGAATGCAATCTTTCAAACATTTTAATATTTTTAAGAGTTGTTTTCTCAGTTGTGTCTTTCTAGAAATGTAAACAACCATAAGGGACTGGAAATCGAAATGGAGAGATCCTTCTTATTGGATGATCTTAGTATAAAACAAAACATAAAAAAACAGGTGTATCTCAACCAATCGATGCATCAGAAGTCAGTTACTTTCTGAAGCGGTAGAATGATCCAACTATTTTCCCAGCAATCATAGCAACAGATTAGATATAAGTCTTCCAGTATTCTGTTAAATGAGATTAACAAACGAGGCGATTGGTCAAATGTATGAAATATTATGTAATTTATCCATTAGAAACACATCTCATAAAGAAAACGTGAAGGGATAGGGGTGAACATTTTTTTGTATGCAAATATAGAGTATTTAATGTCAAATTGCGGGATTGAAATATGAAATGATAATAACGGTGCTACAAAAGTGTGTGTCTTACAAAAACTTTTCCCGGTGTACTTGGGTGACAATTGTAGTAGATATGAGTATGAGAGTAAAAACCTGCCCGAATTCCTTTAACTACAACTATTTTAAGGAAAATATTGAGCAATACTAAACATTAAAATAAAAGCAATCGATCAAACGTAAAATGTTGTTTCCTAACAACATAGACAAATATGTGCCAGAAATCACTAGTGAACAGATTTATGTATTCACCTTTTCGTTACTAAAGGAATCACGCACCAATATACAGGAGAAAACTGACTCATATATATATATATATATATATATATATAATTATTTCCACAATCAAACAACGCTGCAGCCTGCACAAACAATGAAAGCCACAGACCGAAAGTCCGAGACTCGAGTTTCGCCCTCCTTTAGGCTCATCAGTAGAACATATTCGAACTCAGGATTCGAAACTCGAGTCACTTGCATGCGATGTGAGTACTCTGTCACCTGAGCTCCTCACATCGCAGCGCATGCACTCATATTTGACTTTTTATTATAGTGAAAGATTTTTATTATAGTTAAAGATTTTTATTATAGTTAAAGATTTTTATTATAGTGAAAGATTTTTTATTATAGTGAAAGATTTCTTTCCAAATTAATTTCAGGCGGCGGGGTAAGTTTAACGTGATTGTTTGACTTGCTATTTGTTTTCTAGCTTCCCCTCACCATTTGAAATTGTTTTGTCCTGGTGCTAGAAAAAAAGCACCTGTTTTACTTGCTAACTTTTGTATGACAGGAAGGAAATACATATATTTATTTATATATATGTATAAATGTATAAATATATATATATACATATATATATACATATATATATATATATATATATATACATAAATATATACATATATATATATACATATATATATATATATATATTTATTTATTCTGGTACAGAAAAATTAGTACAACATTCGTACTGTCGGTTTCAAGCACGGAAGGTCTTACCCATCCGGTTCTCTTCAGCTTCTGTTGTCATCTGTTTTGGAAATGTGAAGTCACATGACCCTCCCGTTGGGACGCGTTATTTGCTCAGTGTGTTGTGTGTGTTTGTTTAAATTTAAATTTAGTGTAATGAAACCGTTGAGATTTAAAACCAGAGCAAATTAAAGATTAAAGGGAATAAAAATAAATTTAAAAAAAAAAAATATATTAAAAAAATATATAAACGGTACGAATGTTGTACTAATTTTTCTGTACCAGAATAAATAAATATTATGCTCTTAATTTTTAACTTTAATTCTTAATTAATCGAGCACTCTGCTGGGATTTTTTATACCATTTTACAAAGAAGTTATATATATATATATATATATATATATATACAGTTTTCCTTGGACGAGTTTTCCTAAATTGTGTATTATACATACATACTTCTATCCAGTCAAGCAGACTATCTAGTCTAAGAGAAGAAAAACAACATAACTTTCACTAATACACTAAGGCACGGTATGAATTCACATATATCCTCCCCAAAGTTATATGAATTAAATAGTAGGGTAGACTGTACTCTGAAACCTTGATTGGGCAACTTACCTCCCCTATCTAGAGAGCTAATTTTCGGAGTTTTTATTCAACAGAAAGATAGCAGTGTACTTTTTAAAAGGGCCTTAGTAATTATCTCAGGTCAGCTAGTAAACATTTTGAATTCTCTCTCTCGCCCCCCTCCCGACCTGCACTCAGATGGTGTCAAAATCGTTCGTACCCCTAACTCAAATGTATTTCAACTTTCTTTAATCTTTCCAAAGAAATAGAACTCTCAAGTCACTGACTGCAATAAAAACTTTAATGACGCCTTTGATCTGTTTCATCGCTTGATAGCAAGTCGACGGGGTTGGGGGGGGGGGGGGGGGGGTAACGAATAAAACAATAAAAAAAAGATTGTTAAAAACATTACAATTAAATCGTCTTCCGCCTGAGCCCCCTCCCTCTCTCTGCCAGAGATATAATTTTAAAAAATAATTCAGAGTAAACACTGTGACTTTCTTTACTTTTCCTTTATATTGCTGAATAAAAAACTAATGTTTAAAAAAAAATCAAATAATTTTGGAGCGAGGAGCGCAGAGCGATAAAACCACCGCTCTTTAGTCCCAAATGGTGTTGCTCCCGCTCAACTCCCGCTGAATATAAAATGAGCCCTCCTCTCCTTCGCTCCAGCTAAAAGGAGCATGCTCCTGGAGCGCGCTCCTTCTTGGAGGGCTCCGTAAAGCCCTGCAAATATATAAACGAACAAATTTAAAATAACAAATAGCAGTAATTAGAGAGTTAGATAACAATTATCAAAAGTTCATAGTATGTTTGTGCTTCATATGGTAATCATTTTAAATAGCTAAGTGAAGTGACTCATGAATCACCCTGTATATATATATATATATATATATATATATATATATATATATATATATATATATATATATATATATACATAGATAGATAGATAGAGCGTTTCCATCCAAATTGCCTTAAGTACTTGCTTAACATATGTTGGGATAGCTTTACCCCTGACCCCGTAGCGTTGGAACGAGCTGCTATTCCAAGCATTGAGTTTTGTATAAAGAAATACAGATTGCGTTGGGCTGGTCATCCTGTTGGTCTTACTGATGACAGACTGCCAAAAACTGTGAATACTCTCCCACAGTACAAACAATGTAAGCGGTTCAAAGACTGTCTCAAAGACAGTTTAAAGTGCTTGGAATTGATGGTGGAAGATGGGAGGAGATGGCTGTAGATAGGGTAAGATGAAAGAAAACGATTTATGTAGGCAGCAAGCTTTTCCAAAAGAATAGGATGGAAAACTAGCAGCTGAAAAGAGCAGCAAAGAAGAGACAGAGCGTGGTATATCCAGCACATGGAGGAGATATATATGCATAAATGTACAAATAAATACATGCCAATCTGGCAATTTGGTAACTATATAACGTGCGGTTTGGTGAACCACCAACAAGTGCATGTGCGGCAGAATCAAAAACACGCAAGAGGTGGCTTAAATAATTGCATCCCACCAGATCATCACAACACCTGCCACTTCTGTGGTATTATTTACCTCCTCTCCAGGAGGTTAGGCACAAGACCATTTTTATCTTAGAAGGTACGATGTGACCCAAGGTCGGGTCGGGAAAGTGGGGCTTGGAAAGCCATCGCCCGAGAAGGTGAGCACTTTGGCCATTAAAAATTACCTGGGCAGCCCCGTCGGCATTCCCCGGTAGGGGCGCCTCAGGCAGTAAGCAATAAACGTACTCCTCCCCAAAGAGGGGAGGCAAAGCCTGGGAGGGTGGACCTCCTAGAACTGCGTAGGACAGACCCATAGACCGGCGTAAATCAAGCCCTGAAGGCAAAGACAATACCAGTCTATGGGGTGCAGTATTCATCAGAACAGATACTACACTTTGATCTCGACCAAAAGGAAGAGAAAAAAACGTGTAGCAGGCTTAAAGAGCCATATCCACACCTCTCACTGAGAGGTTTCGCTCTAATATCACATTAATATGCAGAAGGTGGCTATGCTTGAAATCAAATAAACAACCGCCATATATATATATATATTTTCTCTTTTTGTTAATTTTACTTCAGTCGAAGTTCTCAGAAATCAAAGGGCTCCTACCTAGGGCTAACACTTGATCTCTATCTAAGATACATAGATATTCGAATATTTCATTAATGTTCTCTTTTCCTGTCAAACGTTGAGTTCGTAAAGAAGTTAAGAACATCATTTTCTTCTCCTCAATGAACCAGTTAACTATGTTATAGTATATATTTTTTGTAGTGTCTTGGTCTTACCGGATTCCAAAACAATGATTCATCTAGTCTGGTGGAGTATCCAGCTAAGTACTGTTACTTGAGGTAACATCACGAGGAGAAGGTACACCATTCATTGTATGAGCCAGTGTATAGCTGTGTCGAGGGGATCTTATTTGGGCTTCGAATCCAATGTTATTTAGAATATTTGGTCAGGCTTTACTTGTAGGGTGAAGTATCCTTACGTCAGATTGTGCTGATAAACCCTTGTACAGAGAGACCGAAGACACTCGAGGATGGTGTCTAGTAGGTAATTCAAACTCCCCAGTAGGTAATTCAAACTCCCAAGTAGGTTATTCAAACATATATATATATATATATATATATATATATATATGTGTGTGTGTGTGTGTAGTGAACAATGGATGTCTTACTTTTCCAACTAGCTTCTTTAGACACCACTTAAGTCAGAAAGCGAAGGGAGAGAATAAGCCACAAATAATAGATTTAAACCTAATTAGATCATGAAGGACTAATTTACTATTTAAAAGAGTTGTTTTGATGAGGGGAGAGGATGCTGAAAAAAAGCAAGAAAAATTAAACAAAATTAAAATTAAAATTGCTTCTTTTATCAAAGAAAAACATTATTTTTATTCATAAATGACGTTTTTCTTTTACACTTGTTTTTATAATTTAGTTTTGGTTTAAAAATATGTCCATTTTTTTCCAGTCAGTTCATCATGAACTTCCTATTCTTGATTGAAATTTTTAAAAAAACCCAGACAGCGTCCACATAGTTTTTTTCCCTTCCAAAAACAGAAGTTGATAATTATAACAACTAAGAATAAAAATGGGAATTATAAAAAAAATCTATAAAAAATAAAAAGATGAAAAAAAAAAATGGAAGTGAACTCTCTCTAAAAATAACAAGATAAAAATTGAAATAAATGGAAATTATTTCCGTTTTTTTTTTTATGACCAAAAATAAAGATGAAATAAATTTCAAATTCAAAATCGATGAGGTTCTATTTTGAAAGTGAACTGAATGGAAACTCAGACGTAAAATTTTCTTTAAAAAAATCCATCAGATGTTTTTCTAATTTCCAGCACAAAGTTGATGAAGTTCACCAGCAAGGACACTTAGGGGGTCAATCAACATTTAATCATACTAAACAGAGATCCTTCACCAATGTGTTTATTTGCATATTTCTAATCTAAATATAAGATTTTTCATCATATTCGTTTTAACATGGCAGTGATTGATTAAAATGATTGAATAAAATTAATTATGAAAATGTTTTACATGCTGGCATGTGTTGGACGGCTTTTACTCTTTAATATTTCTAACCTCAAAATCAATATTTAAATCAAAGTTTTAACTAATGGTACATTAAGAAAACTTAATTTACTAAAACATATTATAAGTAAATGTTAATGTTATAGCTTTTATAAGTAAACTCATGTGGTAATCGGTTTGGGATATAAAATAAACTACATCTGGTGGTGAGGCCCCAATTAAAGAACTTTTGAGAGTGTGGAAGCATCCCTTAGTTGCTCCCAGGTCCACTCTAACTCCGAGTAGTAGTACTTGTCAAGATCCCATATATAAGTAAAGTAGAATCTGTCCTTAGTATGGCATGAAACTGCATCCAATGGTGATACTCCATGATCCATTCTGTCAAATTCCATCTATAGAATCTGTCCTGGGTAAACCAAGAAACTGCATCCAGAATTAAATTTGCATTGCACATAACTAGTAAAAGCTGACAATATGAATAAATATTTGAAGATATTAAGAACTTTTCTAGATTCAGCATTCAGAAAACGGTTGATATGCCGTAAAACCAAACAAGCAAACTAAATGGAAATAACCACCTTTGAAGTATACAAAGCAACTGCTATACGTTTAGAAGTGCATGTGACTATGTAATGTAAAAATGTAAACTTGGAATTCAAATAAAAAAAAAATTTCCTTCAAAAAAAGTAATTTTTTCTAATAACTTTGAAAACAAGTATGACTATCTCTCTTCATCTTTAGCTATAGGTAAAATAGTAGGGCAGACTAGACTCTCAAACCTTGGTAGAGCAAGAAATCTGAAATAACATCCGTTCTTCTCTGTTTATTCCATCATTACTACAATTATGTTTGATTTCTCCTTGTCACTGGATCAGGTGAAATGTGGTTAGTGATTACGCAACAGCTGTTCCAACACATGTTGCAAACACCATTTCAGAGGGTATCAATTGTTTTAAGAAATAAAAATAAACAAACATTGTTAAATCTATATAATAATACGTTAAGGTATTTCATGTTCATAAATACATTATCACCTTTCACACACATTTAAAAAAATGAGATTGTGCGATCAGTAAAGATGCTGATTGGTGATTAATATGATGTCGTTGAGGTAAAAAAATTGACTTGACCCATTTTAAAATAAATTGTTCCAAAATCAAATTATTTCCTCCCATCGACTAAAACAGTCCACTTCTAAATAAATACATTTCAAAAAGTGACATTCGTTTTATTGATTTGAAGAATATTACAATTATTTTTCCAGTAAAAAGACAAGATAGTTATTGTTTTAAAAAGAATTAAATTGCTACAATTTTAAATAAATAAATAAAGAGACATATTCGTTTTATTTATTTCAAAAATATTTAGCTGATTATGACAATTATTTGATGGAAAAAGAGGAATTTTTTTTCTTAATAGTATTGACCCAGAAAGACATTTTAATTATTCAAAATAAATATTATTATTTCAAAAGGAATATTATAAGCAGTAAATTATGCAGATTGATGTAAAAGAACACCGTGGAATTTCTATCAGGTTCTGCTAGTTATATATTATTTTTTATCGAAACATATACATTTTTATACTTTTAAAATCCAGATGTTTGAAAACCTACTGGTCATTGCATCAAGAGTCCAGACAGTGTTTTATCTAAATGTAATCGAATTCAGAAATGACTAATTCAGTAGCAATGTCCTTAAATCAGTTTTCCGTGGGGAAGAATTTGACCATGAAATTGTTTTTCCAATTTTGTTAGTCCGCCAAACACCTCATTCCTTTGATTACCAACAGTCAGGGTTCGGTAAGGAAGAGCGAAGCACGTGATTTTGCAATTACACCAAGACTAAAAGAAACCTTTTTTCTTTTCCTGTTCAGACCTATGCCAAAGCTTAAAAGAACATATATATATATATATATATATATATATATATATATATATATAAATGTATATATATATATGCATACACACACACACACACACACACACATATATATATATGTATATATGTATGTATATATATATATATATTTATACATACATTTAGATAGATATGTATATATATATACATTTATATATATGCACACACAAACACACATATGTAATGGTTATAAATTGTTTTATTCATACAAACATCTTTTAGCTACACATTTGCAGACATGTTTCAGTTCTAGCTGAAAACCAGCTGAACTTTCCATCTTCATACTAAGGAAATGGCTTGACGAAGTTCAGCTGATTTGCAGGTAGAACTCAAACATATCTGCAAATGTGTAGCTAAATAATGGTTGTATAAATAAAAATCTTTATAACCATCACTTGCTGAGTGGCAACATAGGGTCGCATTTTTTCCGTATTTTTCAGACTTTTTTCAATGTTAATTAGTAGTAATTTGGAAATTATCTAATGTATTTATGTAATAACTTTATAAAAGTGCTGACTCACTGAACATGTCCCATAATCCCTTGCCGGATGTACCCGGTCTTGCCCTAAATTCTGTCCGGTTGTATCAGGTCATCCCATAACTTCTGTCCGGATGCATCAATAATATCATAGGAAGGCTACGTTAAAAGTGTGTAGTGAAACAAGGGTTGCTCAATCACATCCGCACCTGACAACCGGTAAGAGTGATTTCAGTAGTGCTCAGGATGCCTTCTTGATTTTCTAAATAATCAGCGTTGTCCGGGAGAACAGTGCTCAATGTCCTAGATAGAGCTACTGTAGTGATAGGTTTGGATAATATTTTAACATCATCTATGCTGAAAATAAAAGAGGAATCAGTAAGAGTGCTTTAAGTAGTGCTCTGTATGCCTCCTTGATTTTCTAAGTAATCGGCGTTGTCTGGGAGAAAAGTGCTCAATATCCTAGATAGAGCTGCTGTAGTTATAGATTTGTATAATATTTAGCAGCATCTACGCTTCTTTTCGGACTATTATGCAGATGAAAAGGAGGAGGAATGAGTAAGAGTGCTTTTAGTATTGCTCTGTATGCCTCTTTGATTTTCTAAGTACTCGGCGTTGTCCGGGAGAAAAGTGCTCAATATCCTAGATAGAGCTGCTGTACTGATCGATTTGTATAATATTTAAACAGCATCTACGCTTCTTTTCAGACTATTGTGCAGGTGCAGATGAAAAGGAGGAGTAATCGGTAAGAGTGCTTTTAGTAGTGCTCTGTATGCCTCCTTGATTTTCTAAGTACTCGGCGTTGTCCGGGAGAAAAGTGCTCAATATCGTAGATAGAGCTAATTTTAGGGGTCAGGCTAAACTTTTAAGGGGGTCGGGCCAAAATTTTTTTTTTTTTAACTTAAAATATTTCTCAGGGTTAGGGGAGAGTAAAAAAAAATTCGGAGGGTGGTGTTAGAGAGATGGGGGTGGGGGTCGGGGAAAATTTTAGGTGTCGGGCCAAACTTTTTAGTAGATCGGGCACAATTTTTTCTTTCTTTTTGAACTTAAAATATTTCTCAGGGTTGGGGGAGAGTAAAAGAAAATTGGAGAGATTGGGGGGTAGGGAAAATTTTTAGGGGTTAGGCCAAACTTTTTAGGGGATCAGGCCAAATTTTTTCTTTTTTTTTTGAACTTAAAATGTTTCTCAGGGTTGAGGGAGAGTAAAAAAAAAGTAGAGGGGGGGCTAGAGAGATTGGGGGGTCGGGGAAGGTTTTAGGGGTCAGGCCAAATTTTTTCTTTTCTTTTTTGAACTTCAAATATTTCTCAGGGTTCAATGAGAGTGAAAAAAAGTTGGGGGGGCCTGGAGAGATTGAGTAGTCGGGGAAAATTTTAGGGGTCACGCCAAACTTTTTAGGGGGTCGGGCCAAATTATTTATTATTTTGTTTTTTAACTTAAAATATTTCTCAGGGTTGGGGGAGAGTAAAAAAATCAGAGGGTGGGGTTGGAGAGATGGGGGAGGGGGGAGGGGAAAATTTTAGGGGTCGGGCCAAACTTTTTAGGGGGTCGGGCAAAATTTTTTCTTTTTTTTTTTAATTAAGATATTTCTCAGTGTTGAGGGAGAGTACAAACAAATTCGTGGGGGGTAGGGTTGGAGAGATTGTGGGGGAGTCGGGGAAAATGTTAGGGGTCGGGCCCAATTTTTTAGGGAGACGGACAAAATTTTTTTTTTTTTAACTTAAAATATTTCTTAGGTTTGGGGCAGAGTAAAAATTTTAAGGGCTGAGTTTTGGGGGGGTTTGGGGTGGAGGGTAAACATTTTTTGTGGGGTGGGGGCAAATTTTTTAGGGGGTCAGGCCAAATTATTATTATTTTTTTTAACTTAAAATATTTCTCGGGGTTGGGGGAGAGTAAAAAAAAATTGGGGGTTGGGGCTGGAGAGATTGCGGGTCGGGAAAATTGTTGGGGAGTAGGGCCAAACTTTTTAGGGGGTCGGACCAAAGTTTCTTTTTGTTTTTAACTTAAAATATTTCTCAGGGTTGGGGAGAGTAAAACAAATTTTGGGGGCGGTGGTGGTGGAGGGGAAAAAATTGGGGAGCAGGGCGGCAAAATTTTTTGGGGGCGGGGTCCAAATTGGTTTTTTTTTTTACTTAAAATATTTCTAAGGGTTGGGGAGAGTAAAAAATTGTTGGGGGCGGTTGGGGGATGAGGGTAAAAAATTTAGGGGGGTCGGGGAAAATATTTTGGGGTGATGGGGTCAAATTTTTTTATTTTTGAACCTAAAATATTTCTTATGGTTGGGGGAGAGTAAAATCTTTTTTGGGGGGTGGGGCTGAAGGGTAAAAATTTTGAGGGGGGTCGCAGAATTTTTTTTTTCTTGAACTTAAACAGGGCTCATTAATATGAGTTCTTTTTTATAATAATGACACTACATAAATGAACTTGATTTTTGTTCTTTGATACGACAGGGGCGCATTAATATGAGTTATTTTTTAGGATAGTGACAAAACATGAGCAAACACTATTTTGTTTTTTTGACATGACAGGGGCGCATTAATATGAGTTCTTAGATATGCCAACTGGGCTGGAGATAGGTACATATATAGTATGTGCACTCTTGCAGAGATAGGTAAGAATATAGTATGCACACAGGGGCGGCGATAGGTACAATATAGTATGCGCACTGGGGCGACAATAGGTATATATATAGTATATGCACTGGGGTGGCAATAGGTACGTGTATAGTAGTGCATAGGGGTGGCGATAGGTACGTATATAACATGTGCACAGGGGCGGCAATAAGTACGTATATAGAATGCGCACCAGGGCGGTGATAGGTATATATTTAGCATGCGCTCCGTGGCGGCGATCAGTACGTATGTAGCACATGCACCGTGGCGACGATAGGTACATATATAGCATGCGCACCGCCGCGGTGATAGGTACATATTTAGCATTCGCACCGGGGCAGCGATAAGTACGTATTTAGCATTCGCACCGGGGCAGCAATAGGTACTTATGTAGTATGCATACCGGGGTAGCAATAGGTATTTATGTAGTATGCACACCGGGGCGGCAATAGGTACTTATATAGTATCTGCACCGGGGCGGCAATAGGTACGTATTTTGTATGAACACCAGAGCGGAGATATGTACCTATATAGTATGCACACTGGGGCGGAGATATGTACCTATATAGAAGGCGCAAACAGCGGTGGTAATTTTATAGAAATACGTCATACTTTTGCACTGGGCAACGTAAGAGAAATGGTGGGGAAGAAACAGCTTTTGCAAAAGGCAAAATGAGTAAGTAGCGGTGAAATGGGGCGACCAGGGAAGAGAAAGGTAGAAAGATAAAGAGACGGCTATAAAGAGAGGGAGAGAAATAGAAGTTTGAATATAAAGATGTTACACACGCGATTTTTCTTCAATTATATGTTTTTATGACCCCGCTAGTAATTTATATATGTAAAATTAAATCACTGACGTAATTCTATGATGTTATATGAACATTAATGAGAACACTAGTGAAGCATATTGTTTTTTCTGTTATTTTTTATTATCGGCACAAACGAGTGAGAGGCAATCTTATTTATAAAAACAACTAGTAGAGTACCTGTCCCAGGACTGGTATAAACAATAAATATAGCATTAGTTTTATATTTTGATGTTTTTTCTTTCTTTGGGGGTATGGTTCGGTTTCGGTAGCACCCGTGGGGGCGCACCCCCTAAATGGAAAAGTTTACAAAAATAATAAAGTGTCCATGTTGCCTAGAATATATATTCTCGAAAATTCATAATGATCCGTTCAATAGTTTAGGAAATTATGCTGTACATAGAAATATATATAATAATAATAGTAATAATAATAATAATAATAATAATAATAATAATAATAATAATAATAATAATAATAATAATAATCCATTTAAAACATCCACAAAATTTCAACCGTGTTTATAAAAAATGCTCAATATCAAATAGAGCTTTTATATATGACTAGCGGGGCTACCCGCGGTGCTCGGGGTCATAACAACATATAATTGAAGAAAAATCGCATGTGTGTAACATCTTTATATTCAAACTTCTATTTCTGTCCCTCTCTCTATAGCCGTCTCTTTATCTTTCTACTTTTCTCTTCCCTGGTCGCCCCATTTCACCGCTACTTTCTAATTTTGCCTTTTGCGAAAGCTGTTTCTTCCCCACCATTTCATCCTACGTTTCCCAGGGCAATAGTATGACTTATTTCTATAAAAAGTACCACCTCTGTCTGCGCCTTCTATATAGGTACTTATCTCCGCCCCGGTGTTCATACTATATACGTATCTATTGCCACCCCGGTGAGCATACTATATACGTACCTATCGCCGCCCCAGTGCACATAATATATACATGCCTTTCGCAACCCCGGTGCAGATACTATATAAGTACCTATCGCCGCCCTGGGTGCAGATACAATATAAGTACCTATTGTCGCCACGGAGCGAATGCTAAATACGTACCTATCTCCGCCCCGGTGCAAATGCTAAATACGTACTTATTGCCACCCCGGTGCGAATGCTAAATATGTAGCTATTGCCGCCCCAGTGTGCATACTGTATAAGTACCTATCACTGCTCCAATGCAAATACTAAAAATGTACATATCGCTGCCTTAGTGCGAATGCTAAATACGCACCTATCGCTGCCCCGGTGCGAATGCTAAATACGTACCTTTCGCCGCCCTGGTGCCCGTTATATATATGTACCTATCGCCGCCCCGCTGCGCGTTCTGTATACATACCAGTCGCCGCCCCGGAGCGCATGCTAAATACATACCTATCACCGGCCAGGTGCACATGCTATATACATACTTTTTGCCGCCCATGTGCACATGCAATATACGTACCTATCGCCACCCCTGAATGCTAAATACGTACCTATCGCCGCCCTGGTGTGAATGCTTAATATGTACCTATCGCCGCCCCGGTGCGAATGCTAAATACATATATATTGCCCACCCGGTGCGAATGCTGAATACGTACCTATCGCCGCCCCGTTGCGCGTGCTATACACGTACCTATCGCCGCCCCGTTGCGCATGCTATATACGTACCTATCCATGCCCCACTGTGCGTGCTATATACGTACTGATTGCCGCCCCGGAGCGCATTCTAAATACATACCGGCCCGGTGCACATGCTGTATACGTACTTATTGCCGTCCATGTGCACATGTTATATACTTACGTATCGACGACCCAGTGTGCATACTACATATGTACATATCGCTGCCTCAGTGCAGAATACTAAATATGTACATATCGCCGCCCCGGTGCGAATGCTAAATACGTACCTATCACCACCCCGGTGTGAATGCTAAATACGTTCCTATCGGCACCCCTATGCACTACTATATACGTACCTATTGCCACTCCAGTGCACATACTATGTATATACCTATCGCCGGCCCAGTGCGCATACTATATTTTTTTGGCACCACCCAAGAAAACTTTTTTTTTCATCCTCCCACATACTTAGAAATATTTTTAATTTAAAAGAAAAAAACAATTTAAACCCCCTCGAAAGAAATTTTTTTTTATATGTATCATTTATATGTATATGTATCATATATATATATATATCGTGTATCATGTATATGTATCATGTATATGTATACTGTGTATGTATCATGTGTATGTATCATGTATACGTATATGTATCATGGATATGTATCATGTATAGGTATATATATATATATATCATGTATCGTGGATATGTATATGTATCATGAATCATGGATATGTATCATGTATCATGGATATGTATCATGGATATGTATCATGGATATTTATCATGTATCATGGATATGTATAATGTATCATGGATATGTATCATGGATATGTATCATGTATCATGGATATGTATCATGGATATGTATCATGTATCATGGATATGTATAATGGATATGTATCATGGATATGTATCATGTATACTGTATCATAGATATGTGTCATGTATATGTATCATGTATATGTATCATGGGTATGTATATGTATCATGGGTATGTATATGTATCATAGGTATGTATCATGGATATATATCATGGGTGTGTATCATCTATCCTTGATACGTATGATGGATATGTATCATGTATATGTATCATGGATATGTATCATGTATCATGGATATATATAAGTTTCATGGATATGTATCATGTATATGTATCATGTATCATACATATGTATCATGTATCATAGATATGTGTTATGTATCATAGATATGTATCATGGATATGTATCTTGTATATGTATCATGTATCTTGGTAATGTATGATGTATCATGGATATGTATCATGTATACGTATCATGGATATGTATCATGTATATGTATCATGTATCATATATACGTATAATGTAACATATATCATATATATGTATCATGTATTATAGATATGTATCATGTATCATTAATATGTATCATGTATCATAGATATGTATCATGTATCATGGATCCTGGATATGTACCATGGATATGTATCATATATATGTATCATGTATCATAGATATGTGTTATGTACCATAGATATTATCATGGATATGTATCATGGATATGTATCATGTATCTTGGATTAGTATCATGGATATGTATCATGGATATGTATCATGTATCAAGGTTATGTATCATGGATATGTATCATGTATATGTATAACGGATATGTATGATGGATATGTATCATGCATCATGGATATGCATCATGTATCATTGATATGTATCATGTATCATGGATATGTATAATGTATCATATATATGTATCATGGATATGTATCATGTATCATGGATATGTGTCATAGATATGTATCATGTATCAGATATGTATCATGTATATATATCATCGATATGAATCATGTATCACGGATATGTTACATGGATATGTATCATTTGTCAATGATATGTATCATGGATATGTATCATGGATCATGGATATGTATCATGTATCATAGATATGTATCGTGAATATGTATCATGGATATGTGTCATGGATATCTATCATGTATCATGGATATGTATCATGTATCATGAATATGTATAATGTATCATGGATATGTATCATGGATATGTATAATGTATCATGGATATGTATTATAGATATGTATAATGGATACGTATCATGTATCATGGATATGTATCATGTATCATGGATTTGAATCATGGATATGTATCATGTGTAATGTGTCATAGATATGTATCATGTATCATAGATATGTATCATAGATATGTATCATGTATATGTATCATGTATATGTATTATGTATCATAGATATGTATCATGTATCGTAGATATTCTTAATACTTTTCAATCCCCTCATGATTTTCTACATTATTTTCAATCCCCACATGATGATCTTCATCATTTTCAATCCTCTCATGATGTTATTCATCATTTTCAATCCCCTCATGATTTTTTTCATCATTTTCAATCCCCTCATGGTATTCTTCATCATTTTCAATCCTCTCGATATTCTTCATCATTTCCAATCTTTTCATGTTATTCTTCATCATTTTAAATCCCCTCATGATATTCTTCATAATTTTCAATCCCCCATGATATTCTTCATCATTTTCAATCCCCTCATTGTATTTCTTCATCATTTTCAATCCTATCATGATATTCTTCATCATTTTCAATCCTCTCATGATATTCTTAATCATTTTCAATCCTCTCATAATATTATTCATCATTTTACATCCTCTCATGATGTTCTTCATCATTTTCAATCCCCTCATGGTATTCTTCATAATTTTCAATCCTCTCATGATATTCTTCATCATTTTCAATCCTCTCATGGTATTCTTCTTCATTTTCAATCTCTTCATGGTATTCTTCATCATGTTCAATCCTCTCATGATATTCTACATCATTTTAAATCCGCTCATTATATTCTTCAGCATTTTCAATCCTCTCATCGTATTCTTCATCATTTTCAACCCGAACATGATATTCTTCATCATTTTCAATCCTCTCATGATATTCTTCATCATTTGCAATCCTCTCATGCTATTCTTCATCATTTTCAATCCTCTCATGGTATTCTTCATCATTATGAATCCTCTCATGATATTCTTCATCATTTTCAATCCTCTCATGGTATTCTTCATCATTTTCAATCCTCTCATAGTATTCTTCATCATTTTGAATCCCCTCATAGTATTCTTCATCATTTTCAATCCCATCATGGTATTCTTCATCATTTTCAATCCTCTCATGATATTCTTCATCATTTTCAATCCTCTCATTGTATTCTTCATCATTTTCAATCCTCTCATGGTATTCTTCATTATTTTCAATCGTCTCATAATATTCTTCATCATTTTACATCCTCTCATGATGTTCTTCATCATTTGCAATCCCCTCATGGTATTCTTCATAATTTTCAATCCTCTCATGATATTCTTCATCATTTTCAATCCTCTCATGGTATTCTTCTTCATTTTCAATCTCTTCATGGTATTCTTCATCATGTTCAATCCTCTCATGATATTCTTCATCATTTTAAATCCGCTCATTATATTTTTCAGCATTTTCAATCCTCTCATCGTATTCTTCATCATTTTCAACCCGAACATGATATTCTTCATCATTTTCAATCCTCTCATGGTATTCTTCATAATTTTACAACCATCTCATGATATTCTTCATCATTTTTAATCCTCTCATGATATTCTTCATCATTTTCAATCCTCTCATGATATTCTTCATCATTTGCAATCCTCTCATGCTATTCTTCATCATTTTCAATCCTCTCATGGTATTCTTCATCATTATGAATCCTCTCATGATATTCTTCATCATTTTACACCATCTCATGGTATTCTTCATCATTTTGAATCCTCTCATAGTATTCTTCATCATTTTGAATCCCCTCATAGTATTCTTCATCATTTTCAATCCCATCATGGTATTCTTCATCATTTTCAATCCTCTCATGATATTCTTCATCATTTTCAATCCTCTCATTGTATTCTTCATTATTTTCAATCCTCTCATGGTATTCTTCATTATTTTCAATCGTCTCATAATATCCTTCATCATTTTACATCCTCTCATGATTTTCTTCATCATTTTCAATCCCCTCATCGTATTCTTCAGCATTTTCAATCCTTTCATAATATTCTACATCATATTCTATCCTCTCATGGTATTCTTCAGCATTTTCAATCCTCTCATTGTATTCTTCATATTTTTCAACCCCCTCATGATATTCTTTATCATTTTCAATCCTCTCATGATGTTCTTAATCATTTTACATCCTCTCATGATGTTCTTCATCATTTTCAATTCTCTCATGATGTTCTTCATCATTTTCAATCCTATAATGATATTCTTCATCATTTTCAATCCAGTCATTATATTCTTCAGCATTTTCAATTCTCTCATCGTATTCTGCATCATTTTCAACTCGCTCATGATATTCTTCATCATTTTCAATCCTCTCATGAAATTCTTCATCATTTTCAATCCTCTCATGATATTCTTCATCATTTTCAATCCTCTCATGATATTCTTCATCATTTTCAATCCTCTCATAATATTCTTCATTGTTTTCAATCCTCTCATGATGTTCTTCATAATTGTCAATCCCCTCATGGTATTCTTCAGCATTTTCAATCCTCATGATATTCTTCATCATTTTTAATCCCATCATAGCATTCTTCATCATTTTCAATATTCTCATGATGTTCTGCATCATTTTCAATCCCCTCATGGTATTCTTCAGCATTTTCAATCCTCTCATAATATTCTACATCATATTCAATCCTCTCATGGTATTCTTCAGCATTATCAATCCTCTCATTGTATTCTTCATCATTTTGAATCCCATCATGGTATTCTTCATCATTTTCAATCCCATCATGGTATTCTTCATCATTTTCAATCCTCTCATGGTATTCCTCATCATTTTCAATCCTCTCATTGTATTCTTCATCATTTTCAATCCTCTCATGATATTCTTCATCATTTTCAATCCTCTCATGATATTCTTCATCATTTTCAATCCTCTCATAATATTCTTCATCGTTTTCAATCCTCTCATGATGTTCTTCATAATTGTCAATCCCCTCATGGTATTCTTCAGCATTTTCAATCCTCATGATATTCTTCATCATTTTTAATCACATCATAGTATTCTTCATCATTTTCAATATTCTCATGATGTTCTGCATCATTTTCAATCCCCTCATGGTATTCTTCAGCATTTTCAATCCTCTCATAATATTCTACATCATATTCAATCCTCTCATGGTATTCTTCAGCATTATCAATCCTCTCATTGTATTCTTCATCATTTTGAATCCCATCATGGTATTCTTCATCATTTTCAATCCCATCATGGTATTCTTCATCATTTTCAATCCTCTCATGGTATTCCTCATCATTTTCAATCCTCTCATTGTATTCTTCATCATTTTCAATCCTCTCTTGGTATTCCTCATCATTTTCAATCCTCTCATGGTATTCTTCATCATTTTCAATCCCCTCATTGTATTCTTCATCATTTTCAATCCTCTCATGGTATTCTTCATCATTTTCAATCCTCTCATGATATTCTTCATCATTTTCAATCCTCTCATGATATTCTTCATCATTTTGAATCCTCTCATGATATTCTTCATCATTTTCAATCCTCTCGTGATATTCTTCATCATTTTCAATCCTCTCATGATATTCTTCATCATTTTCAATCCCATCATGGTATTCTTTATCATTTTCAATCCTCTCATGATATTCTTCATCATTTTCAATCCTCTCATGGTATTCTTCATAATTTTACAACCATCTCATGATATTCTTCATCATTTTCAATCCCATCATGGTATTCTTCATCATTTGCAATCCCCTCATGATATTCTTCATCATTTTAAATCCCATCATGGTATTCTTTATCATTTTCAATCCTCTCATGATGTTCTTCATCATTTTCAATCCCATCATGGTATTCTTCATCATTTTGAATGCTCTCATGATATTCTTCATCATTTTACATCCTCTCATGGTATCCTTCATCATTTTCAATCCTCTCATGGTATTCTTCATCATTTTGAATCCCCTCATAGTATTCTTCATCATTTTCAATCCCAACATGGTATTCTTCATCATTTTCAATCCTCTCATGATATTCTTCATCATTTTCAATCTTCTCATTGTATTCTTTATCATTTTCAATCCTCTCATGGTATTCTTCATTATTTTCAATCCTCTCATAATATTCTTCATCATTTTACATCCTCTCATGATGTTCTTAATCATTTTCAATCCCCTCATCGTATTCTTCAGCATTTTCAATCCTTTCATAATATTCTACATCATATTCAATCCTCTCATGGTATTCTTCAGCATTTTCAATCCTCTCATTGTATTCTTCATATTTTTCAATCCTCTCATGATATTCTTTATCATTTTCAATCCTCTCATAATATTCTTCATCATTTTCCATCCCCTCATGATATTCTTCATCATTTTCAATCCCATCATGGTATTCTTTATCATTTTCAATCCTCTCATGATATTCTTCATCATTTTCAATCCTCCTATGGTATTCTTCTTAATTTTACAACCATCTTATGATATTCTTCATCATTTTCAATACTATCATGGTATTCTTCATCATTTGCAATCCCCTCATGATATTCTTCATCATTTTCAATCCCATCATGGTATTCTTTATCATTTTCAATCCTCTCATGATGTTTTTCATCATTTTCAATCCTCTCATGGTATTCTTCATCATTTTGAATGCTCTCATGATATTCTTCATCATTTTACATCCTCTCATGGTATTCTTCATCATTTTCAATCCTTTTATGGTATTCTTCATCATTTTGAATCCCCTCATAGTATTCTTCATCATTTTCAATCCCATCATGGTATTCTTCATCATTTTCAATCCTCTCATGATATTCTTCATCATTTTCAATCCTCTCATTGTATTCTTCATCATTTTCAATCCTCTCATGGTATTCTTCATTATTTTCAATCGTCTCATAATATTCTTCATCATTTTACATCCTCTCATGATGTTCTTCATCATTTGCAATCCCCTCATGGTATTCTTCATAATTTTCAATCCTCTCATGATATTCTTCATCATTTTCAATCCTCTCATGGTATTCTTCTTCATTTTCAATCTCTTCATGGTATTCTTCATCATGTTCAATCCTCTCATGATATTCTTCATCATTTTAAATCCGCTCATTATATTCTTCAGCATTTTCAATCCTCTCATCGTATTCTTCATCATTTTCAACCCGAACATGATATTCTTCATCATTTTCAATCCTCTCATGGTATTCTTCATAATTTTACAACCATCTCATGATATTCTTCATCATTTTTAATCCTCTCATGATATTCTTCATCATTTTCAATCCTCTCATGATATTCTTCATCATTTGCAATCCTCTCATGCTATTCTTCATCATTTTCAATCCTCTCATGGTATTCTTCATCATTATGAATCCTCTCATGATATTCTTCATCATTTTACACCATCTCATGGTATTCTTCATCATTTTGAATCCTCTCATAGTATTCTTCATCATTTTGAATCCCCTCATAGTATTCTTCATCATTTTCAATCCCATCATGGTATTCTTCATCATTTTCAATCCTCTCATGATATTCTTCATCATTTTCAATCCTCTCATTGTATTCTTCATTATTTTCAATCCTCTCATGGTATTCTTCATTATTTTCAATCGTCTCATAATATCCTTCATCATTTTACATCCTCTCATGATGTTCTTCATCATTTTCAATCCCATCATAGTATTCTTCAGCATTTTCAATCCTTTCATAATATTCTACATCATATTCTATCCTCTCATGGTATTCTTCAGCATTTTCAATCCTCTCATTGTATTCTTCATATTTTTCAACCCCCTCATGATATTCTTTATCATTTTAAATCCTCTCATGATGTTCTTAATCATTTTACATCCTCTTATGATGTTCTTCATCATTTTCAATTCTCTCATGATGTTCTTCATCATTTTCAATCCTATAATGATATTCTTCATCATTTTCAATCCAGTCATTATATTCTTCAGCATTTTCAATTCTCTCATCGTATTCTGCATCATTTACAATCCCCTTATGATATTATTAATCATGATATTATCAATCATTTTCAATCTTCACATGGTATTTTCATAATTGTCAATCCCCTCATGGTATTTTTCAGCATTTTCAATCTTCATGATATTCTACATCATTTTCAATCCTCTCATGGTATTCTTCATAATTTTCAATCCTCTCATGGTATTCTTCAGCATTTTCAATATTCTCATGATGTTCTGCATCATTTTCAATCCCCTCATGGTATTCTTCAGCATTTTAAATCCTCTCATAATATTCTACATCATATTCAATCCTCTCATGGTATTCTTCAGCATTATCAATCCTCTCATTGTATTCTTCATCATTTTCAATCCCATCATGGTATTCTTCATCATTTTCATTCATCTCATGGTATTCCTTATCATTTTTAATCCTCTCATGGTATTCTTCATCATTTTCAATCCTCTCATGGTATTCTTCATCATTTTCAATCCTCTCATGATATTCTTCATCATTTTCAATCCTCTCATGGTATTCTTCATCATTTTCAATCCTCTGATTATATTCTTTATCATTTACAATCCCCTTATGATATTATTAATCATTTTCAATCTTCACATGGTATTCTTCAATGGATTCTTCATTATTTTCAATCCCATCATGATATTTTTCCTCATTTTCAATCGCCAAATACAAGGAGGCCTCTAGAGCTATACTAAAATAACTCTCACTTATTCCCATCCCTTTTATCAGGGCAATAGTCCGAAGAAAAATGCAAAAAAACAATAATAACGTGACGATAGCATAAAATAATATCCGAACCTATCACTATGACGTCATGTACCAATCTATGTGACGTCATGTGCACAAGATAACATTAAAAATCGTGATCACATTAAACGAAAAAATGGCTATTTGACCCCTTAAAAATGAATCTTTTAAAAAAAATGTTCGATATTATTTTCTCACGGTTATGCCGGTTAAAATAATACCTAATTCGGAGGTGTTTGTTTAGTATTTTAAAAGCCTTAGCGTTACATACATATCACAGATTTTTGCCTTATATATATTGAGATGAGATTATTTTTATTTACACAGACATATACAAAACCTGTAACACTGGCATGTCGATGTTATCGATCAACAGCTATTATAAACTGATATCTCATCAGGCAGAGTTAGAATCCGATCTTAACCGTAGGTCATATTTGGAAAGATTCTTTCCAAATATGACCTACGGTTAAGATCGGATTGTATATATATATATATATACCTAAATTTAGATATAGAAAGATATCATAATGAGAACTGGCCATTTTACCTAGTACAGTGCTCAACACACTAGATTAGGGCATATATAATATTCCACAGACAGATATATATATATATATATATATATATATATATATATATATATAGAGAGAGAGAGAGAGAGAGAGAGAGAGAGAGAGAGACTTATATATATATATATATATGTATATATATATATGTATATATATATATATATATATATATATATATATATATAAATTACTTCTCCATGAAATGTCTCAGAATGTTATTTCTATAAAGAATTTTGTCTTTTAAGGTGCAATTTTGCAACCTTTCATTTCTTCAGATCCATCACAGGCACTCAACCTTTGCCGTCACTTGGTTCTCAAATTAATTTCTTCTTTCCTAGAATGCGCCAAAGAAAACATTATGATGTCGAGTTAGGGACCTTTAAAAAAGGAAACGAAATAAGTGCCCTCATAGCGATAAATTGTTGTGCACTGATGCTCGGTATGTTGACAGAAAATAAAATAACAAAATGAATTGTAGTCCTCTTTTGGCCACGCACTTCTTGCGTTGGGCCCTCACACACCTGCCTCTGTATGCATGTGATAACTAAGTTATCATCTATCATTTTATTGTTGATTAAATATAGAAACAAGTGAACATAGAGAAAAAGGTGTATGCTCCACCTAACCAGCTGACACAATAGTTCAACTTTTAGATATTTAGTATGTAGTATACCACCCGTGACCCATTATGTCATTATTTGTTTTATATATTATTAAATATTTTTTATATATTATGAGATTATCTGCATCTAATGATATCATCAGCTGTTAATCAACTAGAAGGAGCTAACAGCAGAAGTGACATTCATATCAGATGATGAATGACTAAATTTGTATGATTTTCTTTTATATTACAAATGTAATGCAGGTAAAGGACAGGTGAAGCGCACCTTAACCGTGGTGGACAATCTCCTAGAGAAAACACTGGTCCCCATCACCACACTTGGTTTGTGCCAGGAATGGCATCCGGCCTATAAAAATATTGCTTCAATTAAGAGAAATGACTTTCAAAGGAACCTGACCAGAGATTAGTTTGAACGTCAATTTCTAAAAAGCAGCATGTAAAACGGACGTTAAACCGATGATGATGATGATGATGATTATTATTATTATTATTATTATTATTGTTGTTATTGTTATTATTATTATTATTATTATTATTATTATTATTATTGTTATTATTATTATTATTGTTATTATTGTTATTATTATTATTATTATTATTATTATGGTTATTATTATTATTGTCATCATCATCATCATCATCATCATCATCATCATCATCATCATCATCATCATCATCATCACTATTATTATTATTATTATTATTATTATTATTATTAAATACTAGCGGGAACCGTGTCTTGGCGTTGCCCAGGAAAACTGAGGACCCCAAGGAACTCCTGCTTCCATCCTTGAACCCGTATTAGTAATTTTAGTCAATATCGTTTTAGGGTTGATTAAGAGTTTATTTTATCTGTCTTTATTCCATTCATTTTATTTTATAAGATTGAAAAGTTTCAAATAGAATAACAGGGTAGAAGCTGGAAATAGAATTTACGTCGCTGAAAGGGTTGTAGGGAGTATAATATGAGCACAATCTCCCATTTGAAAATTCAAATATTTCAGATTTGCATTAAATTTGATCCATAGCCATTAGACTCCAATAAGCAAGGTTCCTTGAATTTTAATTTCTTCTTAAGACCCATTAAGCAATAAGCCTTAAATTTTAAACATTTTCTGGAATTAAAATAATGTAATGGATTTTGATCAAAATTGGAATGAGGATTATAGACATAAGGTTTAGTAGGATTATATTTTGTTTTTAATCTTTTGTAAGGGGACATAAAATGGTGCAAAACTGTTCTTTGTAGTTTTTTATGCGTCTTGAGATGGTACCTTCTAGTTAATTTATAACTAATAAAGAAATGATGGACTGAGGTTTCATCTTTAGTGTTTTACTTGACAGAAGAAATTTAAATGATAAATTAAAACAAATGAGTCCTATACGTTCACCAATGTTTCTTGATTTACACTAAAATATTTTTTGCATAAATATATCATTTTTAAATGAAATAATTTGATTAAATAAATATGACACTTTACATCGTAATAAAACATAAATGAATAAATTAAATTGAATCACATCGGGATCACCATTGAAGAATGTAAATATTAGACATTTCCATTCATACAATAAATCTGTGTAGTTGCAGTAGTACTAATAGCGCATAAATCAACAAAACGTAGAAGGTTCCATGTTCAGCTCACATCGGGATCACCATTGAAGAATGGGAATATTAGACATTTTCATTCTAGACAAAATGCAGCTAGTGAATAATAGCGAATCTCCTAAACGTATACCAATACACATGTATCGGCAACAAAAGACGAAAAAAGGGGCCTCGTTAAAGAATACACATTTTTGTTTATGGAAGTCACTACAGACAAGGCATGAATCCACTTGATGTAAGGAGCTAAAAAAATATTACTTCAAGGGCAAAAACTAGCCAACAATAAGCGTTAGATGGATAGATTCCGACCCAGGAAACAGCAATTCTTCCACCTTTGTCAGAAACATCGCACATGGAATGTGAGGACTAAAGGACAAAATAAAGGAAGCAAAAGTAACAAAGCTGCCGTAAGTAAACTCATAGTCCACTTTCTACTCTCCTAATTTATTAATAGTTTGTCTTAATAAACATGTATTAACTGTATGCACTCTGTAGAATTTGGAATATTCGGACTACTGTTCTCATCTTTGGTGTTTTTATCACAACGTTTCGGCCGATATAACCTCCGACCTTCTTCAGGTGTACTTTGTAGAACTTGGGAATCTTTCTGTCGAACTCGGGAATCTGGACGGAATTTCGAACGAAACCCTTTATTAAATCCATGGGGGTAGCATGCTTTATGTATGCACTCTGTTATACTGATAGTTTATGATCAGCAATGAAGTGCATGATGTGGCTTTGGAAATTTTCTACTTTCTGACGTAATTTTAGGGGCCAGTTGATACATTCAAGTCCGTATAAAACTACAGGATGGAGATATGCGTTAGAGATTTTCGCTTTGATTTTGTATGATATGCGTTTAGAAGTAAGGGTTGTTTTGTTTCTTGCAAAGGCGGCCAAACTTAAGCCGAATCTGTGATTTACAGCTGTTTGCCTGTCGTTAGATGAAGACAGCTTGTGCCCAAGGTAAACAAACAAAGTTAGTACACACCCCAAAATAATTGAATGCACATAATTGTAACAAAAGTAAGAAAGTCATGTGAATCACACAAGGGATAACTTAGAGTCGCTCCATGGCATATTAGTCTTGAGAGGTCAGGCCGAAACCTCGTAGGTCAGTTTAGCTCAGTGACCAGCAGGCAAATAGAGGAAGGCAAAAAGTCTAACTGTCGGACCTCGTAATCTCATGAGAACAGAGACGAGGTCACATATTCTGACTAAATGTGTGGTCTGTCTGGCATCTTTCTCCGAAAAGCACAACTCTGACCACAAAACTCCATTCTTCCAAAGAGAGATAACTTTGAAGGGAGATAACTTTGTTGTCCCTTCAGTGCAATCGTTAATACTCAGTCAATTCTGCCTTTCAAAAGCAAATGGTTACTTTATTAAATGTATGAAAATAAAATAATAAAGACACAGGTATTCCATTCACTCCCATTTCATCGGTATTTACTGACTTTAAGTTTTTAATAAAGAAATACAAATTACAGTTTTTGTTAAATAAGACTCTCTAGTATATAATTTCGTTAGTTGAAAATAACAAGAAATGGAAGTTCAGTCGGGTCAACATGCTGAACTCGAAGGTTAGTTTTATTCAGCTGTGGGAATTTATGGGGATAGATGTGACGTCACATGGTTAAAAGGGAGAGTGAGTGAAAGAAGTAGTGAGTTCGATTGGAAGCCTAAGAGTGCGAACATCTTATTTTCAAATGTCCTGATAAAATATGATTAAACAGTAATTATCGACATCTCTTTTTCTTCCCCACCACCTCACGGGTCAGTGATTTAGAACAAGAACAAGGCGAATAAACCTCTTATGTCTTCAACAGTTCTGTTTTGACTTGTCGCTTTTCTAGCAGTATAACTCAATTGCAGGCAACGTTTCCTCAGTCTGGCAAGATCACATGGAAGCACATACAGGAGCAAACAGCACAAGTTAAGATTATTAGTAGTAGTAGCGTTTGAAACCGTAAAGACTGTGTTGTTGTTGTTTTTTTATAAGGCTTAAATACATCACTCGGTCGACTCCAGTTTCCAGTAATGCAATCGTTAATTCTTGGTAATTTCCGTTTTTCAAAGCAGATGGCTGATTCTTCCATTGTAACATCAACTGAATTTAATTTTTTAATTAAAGTAAGTAGATAATACGAATCAGAGTTTTGTTTCATTACTTTCTTTTAAGATTTATCCACGAAATTATTTCTCATATGTATTAAAATGGAGACTCAAATGATTCGCCAGTCTTGCAACCCGACGATTAGCTATCAATTTGCAACTACAACCAACAGTCCTGGGCAGTTTGTCATGATCTGCACTGAAAAGACACTGATCGGCGATAAGAAATTGATTTCAGATTTCAATAATAACAAACATATATTGTGTGTATTTAGGCAGCATTCTTCCATTTAAGCAAACATTGTTAAAAATAGCATAATTCTCTGCTTGATTATACCTTTTTTTATTTTTTCGATTTTTCTAATAATTTTTTTGTGTCAAAATCAGAAATATTAATGAATCTTCCATAAATATGAACAAAAGGGAATATGACCAGTAGAAGTAATATAATTTAATCTATAGTGATAGAGAGAGAGAGAGAGGGGGGTAATTTTTATTTTGGATTTTGTCTTTTTGATGTCTTTCTATTTAACTGACTTTGCAAACTAACTTTTTCCTGATATAAACAATGTAACCCGAGCTCAATGGGTGATCCAACGAGACACATTTTTTCTAGTATCTACATAATAATATTCTTGCTCCTACATTAGAGGCCTTCTTTCAGTCTCGAGAGACAATGGATACCTCATGTTAGGATGCTTGTGCGGGAATGAAATTAAGCATGCAATAAAGGTTTTAATCGATGATGACAGTGATGTTGAAAACACTCTAAGAAAATGTCTACGAACTCATTCCAAAAATTTCTCAGCTGAAGAAATGCAAAACCTTGATAGGAAAAAGAAACCGTTGCAAGATTGAATTTATTAAAAAAGGCCATGTTTTATGCAAATCGAAAGACACCTATCAACTTTGAACTACAGTTAAAATTTTCTACAATGCAAAGCGACTGAACAACCTGAATGCACTCGTAGTAAACATCCTAAAAGATTATATTAACAAAATGATTATGGCTTGGAAGACATATATATTCTATTAGGCATGCTTAAAACCAAGTAGGACACATGTGTCTCACTAATCTTTAAAGGGCTAAAAGAATTTAAACAAATAACACCTGCCATTAAAATTTCCCACAATGCACAATGACTGAATTACCTGTAGTAAACATCCTAAAAGATTAAATTAACAAAATCATTATAGTTTGAAGGACATATATATTCTATTAGGTATGCTTAAAACCAAGTGGGGCACATGTGTCCCTCTAATGGTGAGAGGTAAAGGATGGATATTATATTGAAAAAGTGGGTAGAATGTTAATCATTTTATTGCAAAATTCACTTTATTTATTGAATGACGGTCGCATATTGAGAAGATTTTCAGGGGATTAAGAAAAGATAGATGGAAAGAGAAAAGGTGGAAAAGAAGGTCTAAAATGGTGTGAAAGGTGGAATGTTTCTGAAGGAGGAATGAGAAGGAAAATGAAATAGAAAGTTAAAGAAAGGTACAGCAGAAAGAAAGAATGAAAAAAGTTGACAAGGGAAAACGAGAAGGAAAAAAGAAGGAGCAAGAGAGAAGAAGAACATCAAAAATTAAAGGAGATGAAAGAAATGGAGAAAGCAAAAAAACAAAAAGGCAGAGAAAGTCTACAACGGTATAAAAAACGAGAGAATTTTTTTTCTGCTGGAAGAAGACGGAGGAAGGGCAAACGGAAAGAGAAAGTTAAAGAAAAATATAGAAGAGAAAAGGAATTAGAAAGATGAAGAAGGAAAACAAAAAAGAAGAGAAAATCAAAGAAAGTGAAGAATAAGAGGAAAGAAGAAGAAGAAGAATCTTCTTCTTCTTCTTCTTCTTATTATTATTATTATTATTATTATAAGAAGAAGAAGAAGAAGAAGAAGAAGAAGAAGAAGAAGAAGAAGAATTATAATAAAGGCTTAACTCCACAAATGAAAAAAATCTGTTAAGCACATTACACGTAACTTCTGGGGGATTTTCGCTCTCTTAGTCTGGCGATATTTCAAGTTGGAAAGACGTGTCTAGGGCGTTGTCCCCAATGGGATATATACTCTTGATAGTATACATATATATTCATAGAAATACAAAAGAACAAGATAAATAAATGCATATATTTATAGACGAAGAAAGGGCATAGAAGGAAAGGATTAGAAAAAAGAAGAGAAATATAAAAAGATTAAGAAAAATAAAGAAGGAAAGTCCAAGAAAGAGAGAGAAGAGAGAAGAAACAAGCAGAAAGCCTAAGAAAAAAATAATAGGAATATCTTTAACTTTGGTCCACAAACGAAGAACAATAATATAGTTACCACATTAAGACTATTATACTCTGAATAAGTCTATGTTTTTGATGGAAGAATGAGGATGAAAAAGGAAAGAGACATTTAAAGAAAAGTATAGAAGAGAAAAGGAATTTTTTAAATGAGGAAGGAAAACAAGAAGGAAGAGAGAATCAAAGGACGAGACGAACACGAGGAAAGAAGGACAAAAAGAAAGAAGGTTATAGAAGAAGAAGAAAGAAAGAAGGAATTAGAAGAAAAAAGAGAAAAATATAAAAAGATTAAGAAAAATAAAGAAGAAAAGGAAAGTCAAAGAAAGAGAGAGAAGAGAAAAGGAACAAGCAGAAAGCTTACCTAAGAAAAAGGATCATGAGAATATTTTCAACCTTGGTCCACAAAAGGAGAACATAGTTCCCCCATCCAGACTATTATACTCCGAGTATGTCTAGTTTTATTTTGCATTCATTTATATACCATACTATTAACTAAAAACATTCTATGATCATTCATTTAGTACTAATGGTCATTTTTATGGTCAATCGGAATCACTAAGAACTAAGTGTATTCGCTACAGGAGTACAAACACTAATAGGCGTATATTTATATCAATACCACATACTTGGGAACGATCAAAGGTTAAATGTAGAAAGAAAGAAATAAAAGTTATGTTAATACTTTTTATTTCTTAAAATTATTTATAATGGTGTTCTCCAGTGAAAGTGATGAAAAAATAAAACTGCTCCAATCAGAATTATTGAAACACGAAGCGAAAAATCGTCAAAAAAGAAGAAATCAATAAAAATCATAATTTAATAATCAGCAGGACACAAGCTGAGCAGATGATATCCGAAGTTATGACTGAAATAGAAAAAGGAAAAAGATGAAATTAGTTTTCAAAATGGCGGATAGGAAGGCTTGAATTTAATTCTCAAAAGTGAAAATATTTCAAATTAATTTTTTTTAAATGATAATTTTCGAAAAGATAAATAAAATATTTAAAACATCTTCTTTAAAAAAAATTAAAATATCTTTTGTAAAAGGTTTTATTATTTATGACCGTCGGCCCGAATTATAAGTGTTGGCATGACAACTGCTGCTGCTTCTCCAATACCTGTCAGTCCATTGATTAGCTGGAAAAAAAGTGAATAACACTGAAAAATATTTAATTAGTGCCGATCCTGGAGAGACACTAGGAAACATATATAATGTTGTAATTGTAGTTGATCAACGGACTGGCATGTGTGACGGGCATTGGAGAATAAGCAGCAGCTGCCATGCCAACGGACATACGACAGTCTGATGGGCATCAATAGTCAAACCGTTTTGTAAATATCTTTTTTAAAGATAAATTGTTTGAATGACAAATTATGGACATAGATGGATTTTTTAAAATTTTAAATTATAGATTGAGAACTTATAGACGCATGTGAGGTATGTTCCGGTGTTTTTCACCTACCCCCTTTTCTTGCTTCAACCCAAAAGTGAGTCATCACTCAGGGCTCTGCATCTCTCTAGTCGAGATCTGGGTGATGAACGGCACACTTATATGCATGACACTTAGTTGCCTGATTATCCGAGGAACTCTGGCCGCTTTCGCACACAAGGTCCCTTTTCCTCGTTGACAATTTTCGTCATATGAAGGATTTGATTTTGATGATGGAGAAATTATGTCTGTATTTTTATTGCTCATCTATGAGGGGTTGATTAGACTTTCAAGCCTTGCTTGAGCAACTAGTAAAAGAAGACTCTGAAATAAAACTTGCGACCAAATAGGTGTTCTCCACAATAAACACCTGACATTCGCAGGTAACATGAATTGGAACAACTACATAGAAGACATTACCAAGGCTGCTGCAAAGAAAGTGGGCTCCCTCTACCATGCTAGAAAACTTGTCACACCTGACAGTATCCTATATCTCTACAAAGCCACCATCTGCCCATGGATGAAGTATTGTTGTTACATGTGGGCTGGTGCACCATCCACCAGTCTCTCTATCTCAGAAAAGGTCGAAAAAAAGAGTCTCTAATCTAATAGGTCCTTCACTATATACCAAGCTCCAGCCCCTGTCCAATCGTCACAATGTTGCATTTTTGTGCTTGTTTTACAAGTACTTCAATTGAATGTGATCCGATTAACTTTCTGTTCTGGTGCCCCCCCTCGACGTAAATACACTCGACCAACCCGACAATCAGTTAAATCCCATCCATTCACTGTGGAGGTCCCCAGATGCCAGAGAGCCTTCTACTTCAATAGCTTCTTTCCTCGAGTTGCCGGCCTTTGGAATTCCCTCCCTGTTTCCCCGATTGTACCAACATGCAGAAATTTCAAACTAATGTGAACAAACATCTCGCTGCATAGCTCCCAATTTAGGATGACCTCCAAAACTTTCACCCTAATTCTCAGTAGCCTCTTACGTCTACAGTAGCAACTTGTCTTATTTAGGGTGAACTAAGTTTTAAAAAAAATCTTTTTTAAATAAGCAATAATAAAATGTTATGACTGAAATAGAAAAAAAACAAGTCTATCTAAGCTAAAAAGCGAAGTTCTTTCCCTTGGAAATATAACACTCTTAAAAAACTTACTATTCTTTTTATGAGTTTATTTCTCTCTCATTTTATATGGCTGCCATGGCGGCTGCATCGATGAAAGCGTTTGGATCTTGACATTCATTGGTGACTGGGGTCCGAGGTTTCAATCATGCGACCGACAGAACGCCTGTATATATAGTAACACTGATGATTCTTTGTGAAAATGAAACATATATGTATATGGATATTATAACATATTTATTAAAAATAATAATTAATTGTTTGGTTTTGGTTTGTTTACGGTATATCAACCAGCGATGTGTTATTTAATGCTGAATCAAATTGTTGGATAGAATCCTATATTTAAGATATCTTATTTTATTTATTTTATTTTATTTATTTTATTTATTTATTTATTTATTTAGTTAGTTGTTTGAAGATAGTTTTAATTTAGATTTTATTGAAGAGTAATTTTTTTTAATGAAGTTTAAGATGTTGTCGGTTAGTGCTTTTGAACAGGTCCTTTAGCTATTCAAAACTACTAACTATATATATATATATATATATATGTATATATATATATATATATATATATATATATAAATTCCCAAAACAGTTTTTCATGGTAAACAACTGATGATCCCTTAAATAATGTTAGAAGCAAACTAATATAATAACTGAAAAAGTTAAATTGACTTACATCAGTGATTTTCCACTAAACGACTTGGGACTTAAGATTTTTTTTGTTTTTTTTGGTTTTTTTTAATATAGTTTTAATGGTTGAGAAACTTCCAAGACTATATATATATATATATATATATATATATATATATATATATATATATATTATATATATCATTATTTATAAATAATATTTTCAAATTAACCCATATACACATGTGTTTCATACCAAACCTCCAATCATCAGTATGGGAGGAGACCATCCGTGCCAGTTAAACGGCCTGAACCTCAACACGAAAGTCATATTTGACTTAGTAGTTGGAGCGCACACTATGCATTGTCGTGAAATGAGAGAGTGAATTAATGGCTAAATGGGAAATTCAGCAGGCATCTAGCAAGTCGTAAACAGAACTCAATAGGCGGGGCCTATTGTATCGCATTACGCTATAAATAACAGCTTGTTGTTATCTTACTTAAAGTGCTCAATCTAGCGACAGCTTTGAATAATAATTTATAAATAATATTTTCAAATTTAGCTATATACAAATGTCTTTCATGCAAAACCTGCAATCATCAGTATGGGAGGAGACAAATCCTGCTGGTCACACGGGCCGAACCCCAACACAGAAAGCAACATTTGACTTAGTAGTTGGAGTGCACACTAATGTGCCCACCATGCATTGTCTGGAAATGGGTGAGTGAATTAACGTATAAGTATATATATATATATATATATATATATATATATATATATATACAGGGTGATTCATAAGTCATTTAGCTATTTATTTTTGAAATTCTTAAGTTAAAAAATACGGTAATACAAAACAGAAAGTTTATTCAACAAATTCATTTATGGGAGTTTTAAATTACAGCAAATTTTCAAAATTTCCACCGTCGTTCTGCATGCATAGCTCTATTCTTTTTTGCAAGGAATTTACGACTCTTTGTAGCATATTTGATTGATTAATTTTAACAAACTCGGCAGCGATTTTTGATTTGAGGTCGTCATTGCCTTTCAACAAGTGTGAAAGATTCATCAAATTTGGCCACATGAATAACAATAAAAATTCGCTCTTCAATTGTAAATGACATACTGCCTGAAAAAAAAGCACATATGATGATTTACACAAATTTAAATAAATAAAAATAAATATATATAGAAACCCATATATATAGGAACAAATTTAAAATAACAAATAGCAGTAATTAGAGAGTAAGATAACAATTATCAAAAGTTCATAGTATGTTTGTGCTTCATATGGTAATCATTTAAAATAGCTAAGTGTCTTATGAATCACCCTGTATATACAGGGTGACCCCCCCAAAAACGGGCCCCAAATATAATTACGTCGTCTTTCTTAGTGTTTCGTCCGAATGAAATGAATTTTGGGGCATAACTAGTTTATTATATTCACAACATCATATCAAAAGACTAGGGTATTTGACCTTTTTTTCTCCGTTCTACAGCATGTGTTCTAGATGGACTCCTTTTAGCTCTGTGCATTTCTTGAGGCGCAGAACGAAGTTGTCCATGACGTTCTTACTGACTGAATTGGGAATGGCTCTCATCTCCTCCCTGATGGCTTCCCTGAGTTCCGTGATGGTTCTGGGTTTCCTTGCGTACATTCTGTCCTTAAGATAGCCCCAAAGGAAATAATCTGGGGGGCTTAGGTCCGGGCTATGGGGTGGCAACTCAAAATTAGTCTTGAGACTGATCACTTGGCCTCCGAAGTTCTCTTTCAGCCAATCTCAGGACAGGTTTGAGGTGTGAGAACTTGCTCCGTCTTGCTGGAACCAGGACTTGCTCCTGAGCGACGGGTAGAGGGTCTGGAGCTCACTTGAAGGTTTTAAGGACCTCCACATACCGCTCCTTGGTGACTGTCACTGCTGCGCCAGATACTTCGATGAAGATTGGTCCGATGATGCCTCTGACCGAGATTGCAGCCCACACAGTGCACGTAGGAGAGTGCAGGGGCTTGGTGGCTACTTCATTGGGTCTGGAGGACCTCCAGAAGTCTTGGAGTTCGCCTTTCCGTCAAGATGAAAGTGGGCTTCATCTGAGATCCAAAGGAGGTAAACGAAACCTGGTGTCTCCTCGATCTTATCGAGCATCTTGACTGCCATAGCGCTCCTCTGCTTCTTGTCTGGGGCTGTAAGGGTCTGCAGCGTCTGTATTATGTATGGGTAAGCCCTGATATTGTTCACCAGCACTCTCCTGCAAGTTACACGGGAGATACCGAGGGACTGACTTCGCTTACACAAAGAGCGTTTCGGACTCTCCTGGAGAGACTCTCTCACACTTTCGACCAGCTCGGCTGTCCGCTTCTTGGGACGTGCCGAGTGGCTTGGACGGTTCTCACTGGCAGCGTTGAGATTCTACACGGTCCCATACTTCTCGAAGTGGTCAACCCAGTTTTGAATTCTGCTTTTCAGTGGAGCCTTTTAACATCCGAACTGATGCATGAAACTGTCCTGGGTTTTCTTAAACGAGCCTGTCTTGTAGTAAAATTTAACACAATGTATTCTTTGTTCCAGCTCCCACTGAGGGATTGGTGTACTCACGGTCGTTGATTCTGCCATGTCCTGTAAAATAAGGGCAATTGATGAATAAATAAAAGAGATATCACATAAAGTGTACACGGGGCCCTTTTTTTTAGAGTCACCCTGTATATATGATGGCTGCCAAGTTGTGTTTACACATTCCTATTGCTTCACTAATAAAAGTGTTCAAGCAATGCTTGTGTGTGTTTTTTTAGTGACAAAAAGCACAGAACCAATATTCTCTAACTAACTGCCATCCTGACCCAAAAAGGAAAGAAAAGAAAGTCTATATAATTGGAAGCTGACAGTCGTCGCAGGTGTTATAGCAAAGTTTTCCTTCTCCTGATGCCTGATTTAAACGAAGGCTGAAAGAGGCATCTCTACCGGTAGTTTTATCATGCCATTAGATACTAACCGGACGATTTCTACACACACAGACATATATATATATATATATATCGACATCAATGTTTCATGCTAACACAATCTTCAGTGCAGGAAGCTAATTCCCAACGGTCGGCGGGCGCGAACCCCGATCACAAATCGCTGTGAACTAGTTATTAATTAGGGAGGAATTTAACTTTGTAAATAGCGAATCGGCGGCTAAATTTACACAAGCAGTTTAGAGTGATCAACGAACGTATTCGGATCGTGCATTTCCCTATTAGTACTGCTTGTTATTAAAGTCACTCAGAGTGCGCAGCCTTTGGTGAAGGGAGCTAATAATAATATTTATAAATAAATATTAATTATTTTAATACCTACAGACATCGATGTTTCATGCTAACGCAATCTTCAGTGCAGGAAGCTAATTCCCAACGGTCGGCGGGCGCGAACCCCGATCACAAATCGCCACTGATCTGTAGTCAAGACTCTTAACCCCTCGGCCATAGTGAACTAGTTATTAATTAGGGAGGAATTTAACTTTGTAAATAGCGAATCGGCGGCTAAATTTACACAAGCAGTTTAGAGTGATCAACGAACGTATTCGGATCGTGCATTTTGCTATTAGTACTGCTTGTTATTAAAGTCACTCAGAGTGATATATATATATATATATATATATATATTGTGGGTATTTAGGCAGCATTCTTTCATTTAAGCAAACATTGTTAAAAATAACAGAATTCCCTTGCTTAATTATACCTTTTTTTATTTTTTCACTTTTTCTAATGATCTTTTTTGTGTTAAAATATATAAAGAAAAAATGTATGTTCCCTATGTATCACGAACGTTTTCGATTCTTCATCGATTCATCTTCAGGTGACTAAAACAAATGAACAAAACAACTGGAGAAAAGAAGAGAATTTCAAATGATAGCCGGGTAGTGTAGTATCTGTTCTGTTGCCATCGCAGGCATTACCTTTTCCTTTTCTGTGGAATACTTCCAGGTATTACCTCCTCTTTTTTAGAGTGGGTAATGTAGTATCTGTTCTCATATAATACCATCCTATCAGGCATTACCGCCTCCTTTAGGGTGTAGCATAGATTATGTTCGTTCATTTATCATGATACCACACCTCAAGCATTACCACCTCCTTTTTAGGTGGTATGAATCATCCCAAGCTTTACCTTTTCCTTTAAGTAGTGTAGTATATTTCTCCCAGGCATTACTTCTGCTTTGGGATTGGGCAGTATAGTATATATTTGTTTGTCATGAAAACCTCCTCCCATGATTCTCTTCTCGTTTTTTATTGGGAGGAAGGTAGGTGGTAATGTAGTATCTGTTCTATTGTCATGATATCATTATCCCAGGCATTAACTCCTCCTTTTTTGGGGGTGGGGCGAGTAGTGTAGTATATGTTTAGTCGTCATGATACAATCCTCTCAGTCATTTTCTCTTTGTTTGGAGGTCAATGTCGTACATGTTTTTTGTCACCTGAAGATCATTCGAGGAAGAATCGAAAGTGCTCGTGATACTTATGTAACATTTATTAATCTTTTCGATTTTGACACTCAAAAAAGATTATTAGGAAAATCGAAAAAATAAAAAGGCATATAATCAAGCAAGAAATTCAGTTATGTTTAACAATATTTGCTTGCATGAAAGAATGCTGCCTAAATACACACAATTCAAATTACATTACTCTGCAGCACAACACGAGACTGCTACTTTAGAATTCAAAGTCAATTTAATTAAAAGGCAAATTACCATCGCCCATGAATTAGTTCAGAAACATACCGTTGAACTGCATGAACTTGAAAGCAAGCTGAAGGACTTCATCACTAATGCCCAATATAACGACTTGTGGATATCATTAACAATTACGAACACTCGTACAGAATAATTATCCCCAAAATTAAAATATCTAAGTGCATTACAACTTAACATTGTTTCTTTCTAATGTGGGGAGGAGTTGTTATCTATAAGTTCCAATGCCCTTTTGGGAGAATTTAACTTTTATAATAAAACTACTACTACTACTACTACTACTACTACTAATAATAATAATAATAATAATAATAATATCACTATTATTAATAATAATAAAAAGGCTAATAGCTACATTAGTTTAACTACCACTAGCTTTCCCGTAGGATTACTATGCACCTGGTAAATTCTAGTTGAATTTACCAACATTCAAATAAATATAGTATAAATGCAGAAATTCATACTAAAATATTGACCTGTCGAGGTTAAATTGATCCACAGCAAGAACTGAAATATGTCTGCAAATGTGTAGTCGAATATATTTGTATGAATAACAATTTTTATACCAAATATGTATAAAGTTCTATCCATTATTGAGCAGTTGTATGTAAACACAGTCAGGAATCATTGGATTAAGCCCGGTAGACATAAACTTGCTGGAATTATATATATATATATATATATATATATATATATATATATATATATATATATATATATATATATATATATATATATACGTGTGTGTGTGTATGTGCATGTAGGTGTGCAGATGCGTGTAATTGATGTAAGTGACAAGGGTGGTATGGTGGGTTAGATGTTTAGCCATAATCAAAAATTGCTTTGTTAGTGTTTATCTAATGAAGGGTCACTTTGACAATGATATGAATGTTTGATGACACATCATTGGTGTTGAGGGTGACTGTTCCGGTGAAAGGCACAACTGACAGCTCCAGTGGAGCCGTTAATGGTTCATATTTATATTCATTTAAAAGTGGAGTGAGCCGGGGAAAAAGAATACAAATACTAGAGAAAAGAAGAAAGAATTAATGAGTGGAATAGAGAAGAAGAATATAATAATAATAATAATAATAATAATAATAATAATAATAATAATAATAATAATAATAATAATAATAATAATAATAATAATAATAATAATAATAATGATAATAATCATAAGACGAAGAAGAAGAAGAAGAAATTATGGTCAAGGTATCGGGAAAGAGAAGTCTGAGACCACCAAACTTGTTGGCTCGTATGCACCTTCAGACTTATATACAGACAAAAAAAGGACACCATGAAGTCATAGAAAGAGAAATTTGAGAACAGTCAAAGCGAAAGGAAGATATAAAGATGGTCATTGTGATTATAAATATCATGATAGAAAATTATAATTCTTTTCACAAAATGTGGATGATGATTAAGACCTTCTGCAAGAGCTGGGAAAACTCTGTCATATGGGGGTGATATTTCTACTCTTAACCAATCAAGTACTGAGATGAGTCTTTTGGAAAAAAACTTGGGATTGAAGTTCTGATAACAGTGAGTAATAGGGATGGATTCAAAAGATGGGGGCAAAAAAGATGAAGAAGAAGAAATTTGGTTTGGTTTGGTTGTTTTGTTTTACGGCATATCAACCCTTTTCGGGTTATTTAATGCTGAATCAAGTCATTTTGGGAAAAGTGTTTATGCTTCAAGTGATTTATGTCTTCAAATATTTATTCATCGTGTTTGGTTTGGTTGTTTTGTTTTACGGCATATCAACCCTTTTCGGGTTATTTAATGCCGAATCTGGTCATTTTGGTAAAAGTTTTTATGCTTCAAATATTTATTTATCGTGTTTGGTTTGGTTATTTTGTAGAGGAAAATTGTTGTTTTTGTTTTTGCTCTGCAGAAAATGATCGAGTTTTGCAAAGGGAAAGGAAAAAACAATAACATTAATGTTTGGTGCATTTTAAGTCAGGAAGCCAGTATTTTCAGACAGCCTGATTTGGTAGCACCCAGAAGAAGAAGAAGAAGAAGAAGTCAGAATGATGATGATGATGATGATGATGATGATGATGATGATGATGATGATGATGATGATGATGATGATGATTTTATTTATAGTGGTGGCATTCATGAAAGCATATAAGAAAAGATAGAAATGTTGACGATAATGATGATCATCATCATGCTAATGGTGGTGGTGGTGGTGGTGAGGAGAAGAAAATAAAGAATGATGGAAATGATGATGATGGGTTTGTGAATTAGGGTTAGGGTTAGATGGTGGTTCTAGCCATGAAAGGAAATACAGAAAGATGAGCATGATTATGACGTTGATAATGAGAATAATGATACTGATGGTTTAGAGAGTTTTAGTTGGGCTGTCTATTGGTTAGGCTGTTCATGGGAATTACTCTATGCTGATGACCTAGTTACCATTTTCAAGTCTTTGGAACAGTTAAAGGATAAACTGGAAATATGGAGAACGGTCTGGAGGTCAAGGGTTTTAGGGTGAACTTGCTTGAAACAAAAATGATAGTGTATGGCACTGGTTTACAATCCCTTAGGGACTCTGGTTAGTATCCTTGTTCTGTGTGCCAGGAGGGTGTTGGAAGCAATGCGATACAGTGTAACCTGTACTTATTTTAGGTCCACAAAACGTGTAGTAAACTGAAAGATAAGTTAACACCGAACTTCAAGTGTAGGAGATGCATAGGGCAGGCATATCCCATTGATGTCGTCTAGTAGACAAAGAAACGTTACTATATGACAATACCCCATTATACTTAGTTATCATTGCCGAGTCTTTGGAACAGTGAAATGATGAACTGGAAATATGGAAAAAATGTCTGGAGGTAAAGGGTTTGAGGGTGAACTTGCCTTAAACCAAAGTGATGGGGTGTGGCTCTGGTCTACAATCCCTAAGGGACTTTGGTCAGTATCCTTGTTCTGTGTGCCTGAAGGGTGTTATAAACAATGAAATACAGTCGGACCTGTGCCCATTATGGGTTCACAAAAAGTTTGGTGACATGAAGGTTAAGTTAGCCCCGAACTCCAATTTCAAGTGTAAGAGATGCATGGGACAGGTACATCCTATTGACGGTCTTCCTCTTAAAGAGATGTAACTAGATGACAATACTCTGGAGGTAGTAGACTCTTTCTGCTATCTAAGAGATATGCTGAGTGCAGGTGGTGGATGTGAAGTCAGTACGTCCGCAAAAATTATGGACGTACTGGCGGCACGTGGGTGTTATACATCAGATAATGATGATGATGATGATGATGATGATGATGATGATGATGATGATGATGATGATGATGATGACAACCCGGTGTAGATAGGAAGCATCTGGTCACAGATGAAAAGGAGGTAAAGGAAAGGAAATAACATGAAAAAAGGTAAGAAAAAAAGGAAGAAAGAAGTAGGAAGAGGGGAGAGGAGGAGGACAGTATGAAGAAAATTTAAATGGCTTGCAAGAAGATAAAAGTTGAAAAAGAAAGAGAAGAAAATCTGTTGATTTATCCTAAAAGAAAAAAAGCAATCTACTCAGTGACAAGCAATATGGATTTCGTCCTGCAAGATAAACAGCTGAGGTGTTGACTGAAATATACAGAATCAGCGAATCTATTGACAAGGCCTTCGTTTTGCGATGGCAATAGCTCTTGACATATCAAAGGTCTTAGATAGGTTTTTGCACAAAGGTTTACTTCACAAAGTTGCTAGCTATGGAACATCTGGAAATATTTTCTCAACCATCAAATCCTTTCTTTCTGATAGGTTTATAAAAGTAGTCGTTGATGGGCAGAAGTCTGATGCACATAGTATCAATACCGGCATGCCCCAAGAATCTATTTTGAGCCCAACCTTCTTCCTGATCTTCATCACTGATCTCCCAGATCACATTTTAATATCATTCGTTGACATCTATGCAGATGACACAACCATCTATGGCAGCACCTCGAAGAGCATTAATAATCAAGATCTTTCTGAATCTCTCTCTTCTCATCTGGAGCACGTGGTGTAATGGTGAAAAAAGAGGTAGGCTACTTTTAATACATCTAAAACCAAGATTCTCTCTTTTCACCACCAATGCTCAGGTCCCCAGGTAAAATGAATGGCTCTCTCCTCCAGGAAACGCCTGCTTTGATAGGCTTCTATGACTGACTTTCACTCCAGACATTAAATGGAAGACTTACATCAAATCTGTGGCTAAGCTTGCTGGAAAATGGTTTATCAGGCTACCGTTGCAGAAGATATCTCACTCCTGACGCAGTACTCCACCTGTATAAGTCAGATACGTTATAAGATGGAGTACTATTGCCACATCTGGAGAGGTGCTGCTTAAAGGACTCTTTCTTACATTGACAGAGTACAAATCGACTTCTGAATCTAGTGGGAGCATGTCATCTTCTCTACCCTACAGCCTTTTTCTCACAGAAGAGACGTTGCTAATATTTCTCTACTCTATCGTTATTTTCATGGTAGGCGCTCGACTGTAAAACATTCACAACAATAACTGTAAATAATTTCCCTTTTCTTCCTCTTCCATCAGTAAAGTTTCTTTCCAAGAACAACCCGTCTGTGGAAGACAATACTATAGGCACTGCTTCCCAGCTGACTACAACATAGTCGTCTTCAAGTCCAATGTTAACAAATTCTTGTCAAGCCGTCCTCTTAAATAATCAAATTCTGCCCAAGTTTCAACCATCGTTTCCAATCGTCAAAGTGTTGTCTCAGTGTAAATCTGCCAAACTCATGAACCCTTATCCTCGAATGGCATTTAGGCCTTGATAAGCAATGACCTGTTAGTACCAAAAAACAACAAAAAAGGAAGCTGAAGTAAAGATAGGCAAACGGTTATGCATGGGGTTGAGTGTTTATGGGTGCTCCTGCTTTTTATACAATTCGAGGATGAAGAAACTTACAATGACTGTAGATAATCGGGAATCATTTGTGAAGCAATGGAGAACAAAATTAGCAAAACCGACCAAATAAAAAAGATAAAATTCAAAGAAAACAATTAATAATAATTTCTTAAACCAGAAAAACTAAAAACAACAAAAACATTTTATTTTATTTTATGTTATATGTCGATATACATATATATGTCAGCTGTCTCTGTCTCTGTCTTGGTCTCTGTCCTTCTCTCCCTGTCTCTGTCCCCGGGGATGAAATTAAAAACAAAACCCTAAACTAAGATAAAATATAACCTTTCTTGAGTAAAATTTTATGACATTTTACGATATTTTACTTTATATGATTTTATTCATAACTTTAAAAATGATTAAAAATGCCCTAATGTGAATGTTTCAGATGAAGTAAATGTGTTGGACAAAAACGACATTACTTTCTTTCCAACCTGATATTTTAAGTAGCGAACTAAATAAAGCCAGCTAATAATAAATAAACGTTCTCATAGATATTATTTCTTGTGCTTACCTGTTGTGAATGTGTCATGCCTTGTCTTCTGAACGGGAATTAATCTTTTTTACTTGATAGCGTTTGTTATTCAAACTTTTTCACCATGAGAACTGATGTAATTATTGATCATATATAGAAATAATTATGTCGATTTAAAAAAATCTTTAATATACACTTGTTTTCCCAAGGTCGCATTCTGACAACTGTAATCTTGTTTAAGAGTTTTTCTCTATTATTGTACGATATTATTGCTAATACATCATCAAAACTAGAATAGTTTCCAAATATATTAACAATTCAATGTTCATATATTTTATTTATGAAAGTCATCAAGTTTTTTAATACTATACACAATCCTTTTATTACACATTGAATTATATATATATATATATATATATATATATATATATATATATATATATATATATATATATATATATATATATATATATTGTGTGTGTATTTAAGCAGCATTTTCTCATTTATGCAAACATTGTTAAAAATAACAGAATTCGTCTGTTTAATTATACTTATTTTTATTTTTTCAATTTTTTTGATGGTCTTTTTTGTATTAAAATAAAAAAATTAATAAATGTTCCATAAGTTTCACAGGTTTCACGAACGTTTTCGATTCTTCGTCGAATCATCCTCAGGTGTGAAAACAGATGAACAAAAAAGCTGGAGAAAGAAAAGATTATTTAAAAAGACAGCGGAGAAACGTGCAGAGAACGTTTTTGCATTGTTCCAGGAAGTCATTGACGATTTAAATTCAGCAACACTGGATGGCACTACAGAACAAGTGCTACCTTATCCCACCACCTCACCATGCATCTTGTAAACTCTAGCTCAATTTACCAACATCTACAAAAAAATAACTGCCCTCCCTCTGATTTAAGACAAATTCTAGTTAATAACACTAAAATTATACATTCCGAAACCAATTTAAAATCATTACAAATACTGGAAACTATCTACATAAAAACACAACAACCTAAAATTAATGACATCACATATGGAACCAGTGGTAACATTTTAAAATGCTTAACGTAACGCGATTTTGTTCTGTTGATCGGGTTCAACTTGCTTTTAGAAAAAAAAAACTACAGAGTTGTATTGTTCGAAATAGTTTTGCGCGAACGGAAGTAATGCACACAACAAAGACGTTTTAAGCTTAAGCCTTGAATTTGAGTTATTTTCTAGAATTAAAATCATATAATTGATTTTAAACAAAATTGGAACAAGGATTCTAGATAATAAAGTTTAGTAGCATTATATGCTGATTGTAATCTTTGTAAGGGGACGTAAGAGTGGTGCAAAATTGTTCTGTTAAGGGAATAAATTTTATCCGTCCTCTTCTAGACTACTATAAATATAGGTCTATCCAATTATTATTTGCCCAAGATCTTCTGTCTTAATTCAGTTCTGATCCGATTTCGGGAGGTTTGTTTACTCCTTTGAGCTTATTTGTAAGGATATCGCCAACTGCTATTAACTTTAAGGCATAGCTCATTAGGTAAAACTAATGTAAAATATATATATATATATATATATATATATATTACACTGATGAAGACCGAAAGATCGCGACCGAAATTTTTGTTCTCCTTTTTAAAGGGACAATTGATATTCTTACACGTCAAAATATAGAAAATAAATAAAAGATATATTAAAATACATATTTTTCATATTAATTTTTTACACACACACACACACACACACACACAGACACACACACATATATATATATATATATATATATATATATATATATATATATATATATGGGGTCGTAGTACATGGTATGACTATTTGTATACAATTGTTTGCGAGATGCATGAAATTCCAAACTGTTTTTTTGCACCAACACAATGCATTGAACCAGAAATGTCTACAAGACCCCTCCCACCACCCACACGCACACAATTTTATTCATCTCTTTGCATTAGATCCATGGACATTTTTTGGAGAGTCCATTGACATCCGATTGTTAGAGACATTAAAAGAATATAAACAAAAAATTTCATCTGAAATAATCTATGCATAGCTAACGATTTATCTTCGACGAGTTGGTATATTTTAGCTAAGAGGTCAGGGGTCAGCGACGTGTCCTTTGGAATCCAGATGCCATTCTTTTAATGTTAAATAGAAATTGGTCATCAGGAGTGGAAGTGTGGATGAGTGGTAAATGACAAAAAGATATTCTTAAAAGGTATATATTCAATCTATATCGTTAGCGATAAAAGTGCTATTTTAAACTTAAGCGTGACAGACCAACGGAAATTCTATTTCAAACCTCAGTATGGCAGACAGACTTGTGTACAGAGCCTTTTTATTGAAATACTTAATTGATTTTTGTTAAAATTTCAAAGTTTTTGGATTCGAAAGGACACGTCGTTGATCCCTAACCTCTCAGCTAAAATATACCAAGTCATCAAGGATAAATTGTTAGCTATTCATATTACATGTAATATACGTAGCATAGTTGGCCAGAGAGGGGTGTAAATAGCACCAATTGTGGACAGACAGGCAAAAGTGTTATTCAAAAGATAAGCATACAGATACAAACACAGCAAATCATCAGCTAAACATGTGCTATATTTGGTGTAATTCCCACCAATAGTTCTTGAGCCTATAATTATTATTAGTAGTAGTAGGAGTATGGTAACTTTAGCTCAATTATGACAAGGGTTCTTCATACTAAAATGAATGACATTCTGACCAATACGTTTAGGCAACTTTTTCACAGTCTATTAACAAGAACACATATCCTTAATATGTGTCCATTACATCTGCTCTTAAAGCAATGAAAATGCTATTTCCAACTTTAGCATGACAGACTAACCAACTGACCAACTGACAGACGAAGCCACATACAAAGATTGATGGACGCATATAACATGCCATTTCTAATTTAAGAATGACATACCTTAAAGAGAGGCTTAGATCTGATTTCTTCAGAGGAACATTAACTCTGAACAGTATAGGTAGGTGTGTGCAGAACAGGAGACTTCGTTGGTATGGTCATATTAAAAGAATGGATGAGAGTTTTGGAATGAGTAAATGTAGAACAGTTGAAGTATCAAGGTACTTAGGAGGGGAAGACCAAGGGAAACATGGGAGGAAGTGATAAGGATGGACTTGAGAGAAAGAGAGATAAATAAAGACCTGGTAGAGATAGGTTAGTTTGAAAGTCAATTTCTAAAAGCCGTCCAACATATGCCAGCATGTAAAACAGAGTTAAACCGAGTCTGATGATGATGAAATGATGAGAACAATGAAAATGCTATTTCAAACTTAATATTGATGGAACTGCTTCAGTGTAGATCAAACATTTCTGATCTGCAACAGCTTCAGATTAAGGATCAGATTGATGTAACATTGCAAATGGGAAGAAAAGATCCCACGAATGGTGCTTCTTCAGGAAATTGGTATTGGTCAAATTATGGATGCCTTACACGGTTGTTGTCTAGGGTGGTTCGGTCATGTAGAGCGTGCTACCTCTTGCTTCAACTGCTTAACATGTCTTGGTATCCAAGACACTAGGGAGCGTGGTAGACTAAGGAAGACATGGCTCGAGTATATAAGAAGTGATATGACTGCATGCAACTTGACTGTTGTCAACCCTTTGGACCGAACTACATTGGAGCCTGGTGTTGAACATCCCGGAGTCTGGGACACTAAATACCAAAACCGGATGAAAAAGAAAAAGAGCCAACAGACAGAGTCTGTTATGAAGATGCTTGGATGTATCTTATTTGAGATGCATTAATTTAATCTGTGCGTTTAGTGATGAAAACGAAATTTCAAACTGAAAATAAAACGGGCAGACAGCGCCTCTTGTAGAGATGCATGGACGTATCTAACAATACTATTTCAAACATAAGTGTGACAGACCAATATAAACGCTATTTCAAATTTATGATTTACAAACCGCTCATCGAAGAGAGCCTCTTATGGAGATGTTTAGATGCATCCAAAAGAATCTCCTACCTAAACAGGTTGCATGCAGTCACATAGCTTCTTAGGCACTCGAGCAATGTCTTCCTTAATCTACTATGCTCCCTAAACTGAAGCATGACAGACCAACAGATCTACGAAAGGGACAGAATCTCAGACAGATATGCTTGGACATATCTTAAACGATCGACATGCTGGTTTGGTCGGTACAGCCTTGCTTTGGTTCTTGAAGAGATTGTCTGACTGACAAGCCTGTAGACAGACAGATAGACAGACAGACCAAAGTATTATTGCAAAGATAAGCATTCCGCTACGGACGGCATAATGAAAATCATCATCTAACCAGATCAAACATTTGCGGATTTAGGCTAAAGACACAAATCATAAAATCTTTCACTCTTTGTCAATTCGATTAATGCCTGCAACGCAACGTATCTGTCATATATCGAGAAATCTCCGATATACGATGAATATCCCGTTATCTTGCAATGGCAAATCTCCAGCGTTGATACTCAGCTGTCCGTAATGAGTGCAATGGGACATAGAAGCATCAAGTCCGTGTTCTTGTTTTGGATCATAAATCTATTAATCTCCGTGATTACCCACTATTTTCCGATAAGTACTTTGTACTTTATTGTGAGAACAGTCTAGCCATTGCTGGATACAGTGCTGAGCTTGTAATTAGGACAAAACTAGATACGTTTATTTCTATTCTAAGTATTTAGTGGGCAGTTTCAGCTGGAGCCAGGGAGGCGAATACCTACCTATATAAATAAAAATGAAATGTATCTGTGTGTTTCGTTGCTTGTGTGTTTGCAAAATATTCTGATGAAAGAACGTTAAACATGACATTGGTCGGAACTATGATGTTGTCATGTATCATTATGTATGATGACCACTGAACTGGCAGCATCCATCACCTCGACTGCAGTCATCTAATGTAAGAAAGGTTGCATCCACTTTGATTAAAATTAAATGGACTACTACGTGTGTATATACATATATATATGTTATATAGGATGGGTTTTATTTACTCCTCCCCAGGAGTTAGGCACAAGGCCAGTTTTATCTTACTCCCACAAGTAAGATGTGACCCAAGATCAGGTCAGGAAAGTGGGGTTTGAAAAGCCAGTGTCCGAGAGGTGAGCACTCTGGCCATTAAAAATTGCCTGGGCAGCCCCGTCGGCATTCCCCGGCAGGGGCGCCTCAGACAGTAAGCAATAAACTTACTCCTCCCCAAAGAGGGGAGGCAAAGCCTGGGAGGGTGGACCTCCTAGAACTGCACAGGACAGACCCATAACCCATAGACCGGCGTAAATCAAGTCCCGAAGGCCAAGACAATACAAGTCTATGGGGTGCAGTATCCATCGGAACAGGATGGGTATAAGCAATAGATATAGCATTAGTTTTAAATCTTAATGCTTTTCTTTCTTTGTGGGATATTGTACGGTTTCATGTTAGTTTAAATGGTAAAGTTTAGAACAAAAAAAATAATTTGACCACATTACTCCATATATGGAATACATATTCCATAATTCATAATAAGTTCAAACGTTTAGGATTTGACCAAGCACATACATATTATTGACGATTAAACGCATGCACCAATCCTTTTAAAAATATATTACTTAATATAATTCAAAATTTGATATAGAGCAATTCTTTTCTCTATTTAATTTTTTGTATCTAACTTATTTTCAAAGATTTTGGAGGCAGATATGAGTTTGGGCGTGTGCAGCCCCTAAATGTTGAAGTTTACAAAAATAAAATAATGTACCTATGTTACTCACCGAGTTGCCGAGAATAGTTATTCCAAAATTCATAATAATCGATTCATAAAAAACTTTATATATATGCACACCCTAATATATATATATATATCCACATACCTTACTAATATATATGAACATCTAAGTGAAAGATCAGAATTTTCCACCTGATGAGATCTTAGTTTATAATAACTAATGATCAATAACATCGACATACCAGTGTAGCGTCTTTTTGTACATGTCTGTATAAATAAAAATAATTATATATATATATATATATATATATATATATATATATATGGGAAATGAAAATAGAAAAACCAAGAGATATTTTTTTGATATATTCATCAACGTTTTGTCTTTATTGTAAGACTTCCTCAGGATGATAATTTGAAAAAAAATGTCATGCAAGTACATCGAAATATTTTTCTTCAAATTATCATCCTGAGGAAGTCTTACATAAATTATCATCCTGAGGAAGTCTTAATAAAGACGAAATGTTGATGAATATATAAAAAAAATATCTCTGGGTTTTTCCTATTTCATTTCCCATTACCTCGGATGATTACCTTCATCCTTCCTTTCTCATATATATATATATATATATATATATATATATATATATATATATATATATATATATATATATATATATATATACTTAAAAATTCAATTCTAATGCATTTTATACAGCCCACATAGAGCTTATTATAAGGTGTGTTAAATGCAGATTATATTGAATAAATGATTTAATGTATAGATAAATAAATGCAAAGTCCGTAGTAAATAGTTATAAATGAATAGAATATTTTTAATTATATCCGTTTCATTTCCATTATAATATACACAAGTAAAGGGTAATGAAAAATCTTAGAATTTTTAGAGTCTTCAATAGTGTATTATTCAGTTATGAGATTTGATTTATGTGAATGTGAGTTTAAATACATATGATTTTTATAATTACGATTGTAGAGAGGTTGTGGTATTTTGGTGTGCTTGGTTACCTTATTTGGCGATTGCTGAATTTTGTATGTGTTGATGTGGTCCCTCTGGTGTATGTTTTTGTAATTATATGATTATTTTAATTGTTGACAGTAATATTTTATTATGATCATCTGGTTTAAATAATAGATATTAGTTAATGAATAAAATAAATAGTTTGATAGATACCATTCTAAATTTATTATTAAGTACAGGTAATAAAAAATAGATAAGTAAACTCCCAGTTAACTGTCATTAATAGATTAATATGAAGAGGTAATTGAATTACTTGTACTTTAAATGTGTTATATATAGGTTAATTTCAAGTAAAGGAAGAAAAGTTCTGTCTTATTTTTGTTGACTGTTTTTAATGCTGAAATATCTTTTATTATATTATGTAAGTGAGTGTGTGTTGAATTTTATGGCAGTGGAATAATTGCTGTGTATATATCTGCTTATATCTGGCACCACTGTAAGTATATTCGCCTGTAAATTGTGTGTCAGTGTATTATATAGTGAGTTTATGAGATAGTCAGTGACATATGTGTATGTTTATATGTTATCGTTATTTGACGTGTGTATGTATGAGAGAATTTTAAGAAGTAATAAATGGATGTGTTTGCTTGCGTGCCTATCATAGTTTTATGTGTATAAATGTATAGCCTGCTATGCATGTGTGCTGCTTATGTCTATGTGATTGCCATGATGTGTAAGTTTTTTTAGGATAGTAGAGAGGGGAAGAGAGAGTCTTGAATTTTGCTAGTTGTGGTTAAAGATTCAAATGACATGTTTCTTGACACTTCTCCGCTTCCCACTGTCATGAGTTTAAGCCAAGTAAATGTGTTTGCATGTCGGCTAGATACTGCTGCTAATTAGAAATATTTCTTCTGTGTCAATCCTCGACATCTGATTTTCTGGTTTTTGAGGGTGAGAATTTGATTTCAGAGCAAAATTGTGGTCCCAACCAGGTACCCGGTAGTACCAAAATATTAACTGATTACACAAATCAATTCATATTTCGGTAGATCCTTTTAAATGTTTATAAACATTATATTTTTGAAGCTCTACCTTGTATTTAACATTTTTGAAAAAATATTGGTTCATTTTATCAATACTTTTGAAATTGTTCAATTAATATATATATATATAAAATGAAGTATAATACCACGAAATTACATTGCTCTGTTTATCACATTGAGCTCTCATACCTGGATCTCCTCCTGGAATTATTCCATTATAACACACACACACACACACACACACACACATATATATATATATATATATATATATATATATATATATATATATATATATATCGAAAAGAGGGTAGTGCAGTATTAGTGCAGTTCCAACGAGAGAAAAGTATATATGTAAAGGAGTAAGGCTACCAACATTTGTAGAATGTTTTTTTCAACATTTATTTATTATTTTGTTGTTTTACCATTTTATAATTTTATATAACGCGTTTCAAGCGGTGGGTCCGCTTTCATCAGATATGAAAATTTCATATCTGATGAAAGCGGACCCACCGCTTGAAACGCGTTATATAAAATTATAAAATGGTAAAACAACAAAATAATAAATAAATGTTGAAAAAATGAACCTAAAATAATTTTTTTTTCCAAATTATTAACTACAAAGTAGCGCTTCAAAGATATATTTCATATAAACATTTAAATTGGTCTATACAAATCAATCTATGTTTCGGTGCTAACTTTAAATGTTTATATTAAATATATATAATAATTTTTAATGAATAAATATTTATTACCTACAGATATATATGTTCCATGTTCATTAACAATCATCAGTGTGGCTATATGTAACAGTACTGCCGGTCGAACGATTCGAAATCTTGACCCCAGTAATAATTAGTTAACGCCAATCCAACATCTTTATCTGTTCGGCCACCGTGACAGACATATTAAATGAGAGAGAAATAAACTTTATATTTTATTTACGAATATAGTAAGTCTAAGAGAGTGTTTGATCTGTCATAAAGGGAGGGAACTTTGCAGTGATACTTAATTAGAAACTTTTCATATTTCTCTTGAAGTACTCGACTTGAACGAAGCTTTCATAATCATTTTTATACCCACAGACATATATATTTCATGTTCACTAACAATCATCACTACCACCGGTCGAACGATTCATGTCACTATTAGTTAACTCCAAACAGATATCCAACAATATATATATATATATATATATATATATATATATATATATATATATATATATATATTATTAAAAATAACCGACAATTTTTGTCTGGTTATTTTAGTATTGATCCTTTCAATTTTCCGGATTAAAATCTTAATCTCGGAAGAAAATTGGCTGATGAAACTGCCGTAATGTACATGTTAGTCCAGAGTACTTTCTGACACGTCTGGGTCCATCGTCAGTGGAATAATGACAAACAGGTAAAGACCTAGAGTGAGATTTATAATTAATTATGGCGGGAAAATTTAAATATGAAACTATGTTTATTAGGTATTATAAGCATTTAAGTATATTAGTACTAGTGTTCAAATTAATCTTGTTAATAGCAGGTTTTTTAGTTTTAATGAGTAAAGCTTCTAATATGTGGAGTTTTTGTGTATTAGTATTATGTTCTAGGATTTTAGTATTGTCTACGAGAAGTTTTCATCAGCCTATTTTCTTCCGAGATTAAGATTTTAATCCGGAAAATTGAAAGGATCAATACTAAAATAACCAGACAAAAATTGTCGGTTATTTTTAATAATACGTGTCTTAAAGAAAAAAATGCTGCCTCGATATATATATATATATATATATATATATATATATATATATATATATATATATATATATAAATAAATGCCTCAAATTTAAGGCTTAAGTTTAAGGGGTATTAAGATAAAATTGAAATTCAAGGAATCTTAATTAGTGTCTAATGACTACGTATCGAATTCAATGCAAATCTGAAATATTTGAATTTTCAAATGGAAGGTTATGTCCATATTATGCTTCCTAAAAAACGCTATAAAAATTTCCCAAAAAACTGACATTTGGAGAATATTTATTAATTAATGTCAAAATTTCACAAAAAATTGGAGGTGTCTGAATGTTAATGAAACGTTTCCACCTTCCTTTAAACCCCTTTGCATGAAACTAAATTAAACTAAATAAAGCCCACATGTGGACCTCTTACTCATAGCAGCTGTATTCCAAAATTCATAATGATCGATTAATTTGTTTAGGAGTGAATCTTGTACATATAAATATATAAACATATTCACATACGTAACTTCATATAAATACTAGAAGAATATCCGCCCTAGGACGGATAAAATTAAGTCCCCGAACAGAACAGTTTTGCACCACTTTTATGTCCCCTTACGCAGATTACAATCAAGATATAATGATACTAAACCTTTTGTTTGGAATCCTTATTCTAATTTTGATCAACTTCTATTGTATTATTTTTATTCTTGAATATCTCTAAAATTTAAGATTTAAGATTAAAGGCTATTAAGAAGAAATTAACATTCAGAGAAGCTTGCTTAATTGACTATGGATCAAATTCAATGCAAATCTGAAATATTTGAATTTTAGGTTTGCTTATATTATGCACCCTAAAAACCCTTTTAAATACTTAAAAAAAAACTAAAATTTGGAGAATATTTATTAAATTTTGTCTAATACCTGTTGTGAAAATTTAACAAGAATCGGAAGTATCTGAATTGTCACTCAGGCTTCTACCTTCTTTTTATTCCTTTGTAGAAAACTAAATTAAAGTAAATATAGCCCACATTTGGACCCCTTACGCCTAGCATCTGTGTTCTAGAATGCATACTGATCGGTTAATTAGTTTAGAAGTGAATCATATAAACATCCCTAACTTTATAAATCTCTCTCTCTCTCTCTCTCTCTCTCTCTCTATATATATATATATATATATATATATATATATATATATATATATATATATATATATATTGATTCACCTTAAAACAACATTATGAAGCACAACGGAATGGATAAATATATGAATTGGTTTCAAATAAGGCGCCATTAACATTGAAAAGAATTTCCAAGAGAAATGGTAAGTCAGTATCAGCAGATTGAATTATTATCAAGAAAGCATTTACTTCAATTTTCTAACTTTTCGAAGATAGAGAAAATTGGAAGTTGGAACTGGAAAGAACAAAAAAAAGTGATTAATTGTCTCCTGAAAAACGACTTTGCTATCTTCTGCTTTATCTCAAGCGAATGAATGGAGTGATGTCGGTACAAATGCAGGGACAATAGTAACATTAAAAAAAAACTTGAAAAAAAAAACGAATTTTAGTTGTTGCTTGTCTGCCATCGTTAAACAGCAAATTTGTTATTTATTTTTTTAATACTTATTTTACTTTATTTCTTATATATTTCTTTTTTCAAAAGGCAAATTATAATTTCTTGGGTTAGCATTGATTTTAGTCTCGTTTTCTATTTTTTCGTTACTTTTTCTTCTGAATTTTTACTATTTTATTATTTGTTTCCTATTTTTTTTCCACTGCAATATTTATTTTCATAGAATTCATTATTTTTGTTGTTTTAGATTTTCTTCATCAATTTCAGTTTTACAATCATTTATTTAGAGTTTTTTCATTTTTTTTTCATTTCTATTTTTTCATCCACTTTTTCTGTCTAATTCCCAGTTTTCTTGAAATATTTTTGCTTTGATTTTTAGCAATTTTTTTCCTTCACTGATTTTAGATTGCTCCTGTTCACTTGTCGTTGCCAAACTTCTTTAATTTCAAACTCATTTCTGCTTTTTCTGCCATATTTTACTTCTTTTGATATGTTTATCTCGACATTAAGAATAGTATTTCAGTATATTTATTTTTCTGTGTTTTATTTTCTGCATATCTATTTAACTTATTTGAAAATGTCTATTTTTCATATTCCACTGTAATAATTTAGTTCTTCTTTTCTTTTAATTTTGTATTGTCTTCTTTTTTCATTGATCCTTCTTCATTGACGAAACGTCAAAACTACATGATCCTAGCTGCAGCAAATCGGATGAAGAAAATGGTCGTCAGTCACTATAAAGACTTCAATGAGAAATTGTATCGCATAACGAGGTCTTAACTGGTACGGCCACGTCGCCTACTGTCAGTCATCCAAAACGCTCCAAAGTGTGTCCCACAACGATATCGATGGCTCACGGTTGCACGGTATGCCAGACATGGAGGGGATCAGTTGATGATGACTTGCTCCTAGCTCGTGCCACGAGCAACATAACAACAGACAGAAGTTGGAAGTCATTCTTAAAATGTCTAACCTTAGTTTAAGACACAAAGACGAAAAATGAAAATATTTTTTTATTTACAACTCCTATCTTTTGTTTTCTGAAAATTTTCTTTCCTGTTTTTATTTTACTAATGGATCACCACTTATCAAGACCTGGAGGCTACTCGAGAATAAGGGTTAAAGAAATTGTCAGTTGGACGATGAACGACACCATTAGAAAATTGTCAACAATGAGTGGAATGGGCAAAATTTTATTACTTGAGAAGACAGCTCAACAAGTATTTGTTAACATTAGATTTGAAGAAGACCACGTTAACGTCAACTGGCAAGCAGTCCCGTGGTATTGCGTTCCACTTTTGAAAGTTCTAGTAGGGGTTGGACGTAATGGGTGAAAATTTCAGATTCATGCGAGTAGTATTTTTTTGTGTTCATTTATACATTAATAACACTAAACAATCAAACATTTTGAAATTTTTGCAAAATTCAGAAGGTGCAGGCCAAAAATAGCCGTTAGGGCTCCACGGGACTCAAAATCCATCATTTTTCGGTGAAAAAGTGGTTTCATGCGACATTGCGGTCCTAAAACATCCTCAAAAGCTATGAATGGATATAGATGGTTAAATCTGATATAGTACTTTAATTTAGGACCATTTTCAGGCTGTGAAAGGGTTTTCATGAATGTAAAATAGCCAAAAACTAGTGGTCTGCACCTTCTGAATTTTGCAAAGTTTTCAAAATGTTTGATTGTTTAGTGTTATTTATGTATAAATGAACACAAAAAAATACTACTCGCATGAATCTGAAATTTTCACTCATTACGTCCCACCCCTAGTTCTAGGAAAGTTTTTAACAAATCCTTTCCGTCTTTTTGCTATGTTTTATTATTAATTTTTTTCTTAGATTTTCTAGTAGTAGTAGTAGTAGTAGTAGTAGTAGTAGTCCCTTTCTCAGCCTGAACGGTTCTTAGGGTCGATGCTCATCATCCCCACTCTCATCCCTATTAATCAGAACCGATGGCCTGAAACATCTCTGTGACAGTATGCTAATCTGTCACCTTCTCAGTAAGGATGGTATCCATCTATACACCTGGATTGTTTCTTTTTGCTTACAGCACCTGGTATTTTCAAATGGTTACCCAATCTAAGTATAACCAAGTTCAACGTCGCTTAACTTTGATGATCTGCTAGGAACTGGTGTCAAGCGGTAAATATGATTGATAATAGAAAAAAAAGCTGGTTACTTGTGAGAAAAACGTATTTTGACTTAAACTCATGGTTTATGATGTGTTTGTGTTAAATCGGTTACATTAAAGTATCGAATATTTTTTTTAACAAAATGCCGATATTTCCAGTATGCCATGTTTAAAATTACCCATAATCCAATTGAATCGTACGTCATGAGTTTTATCAGAAATAGCCAACAAATACATGCACATGGCCCTGAAACAGAGAAATAGAAACACTTGACAAGGGGGTGATATCCTCGAAATATCATTAAATCCCGGAGTCACATAAGACCTTGTGATCGAAGAGGAGGACAGTTAAGAGCTAGTGAGCTTTATTTTTTAAACAAAAATAAAATAATGAAACAGAGATCGCCTTGTTTTAAGTTTTCTTCCTACAACCGTCAGTATATTCCGGCATTATTAGAGTCTTCTAATAAGTATTTATAAAAATAAGTTGTTTTCGACTAATGACCAACTTAATTTATTTTTAAATCGGTTTAATATCTAAAGGCGTAGACTACAGATTTTCTTTTGATAAAGTTTAATGAACAAAATTGTTTATTCTACAATTTAAATTAACGTATTTCACTCTAATTAGGCGAGGAAGAGGTATAAATGAATACAAAAAAGCATATGTGGACTTAAAAAGAGACCAGGTAGCGCCAGTCACTATTCCGTCATTGGGTAAGCACTTGTATTTCACTCCTAATCCATGATTTTAATATACATATTTGTTTGAACGAAAAAAAAAATTGACAATTTTCTTGTTTCTTCTTGAAGATTTTTGTTCACATTCTCTTTGATTTTATTTCTTCTATCGTCTTTTATTTTCGAATTTTTATTTTTTTATTCTTAGTTTCTCGAATTTTTAATGTTTCCGACCACTTCATTTTTCCATTCTTTCTTTCCTTCAATGTTTTTAGATTATTTATTTTCACTTTTTAAATTTCAAACTCATTTGTTTTATTTATTTATTTAGTTTTGCTACTGGGGACCTATGTCGATCCGAATGTGTCCGATTGCGATTAACTGAACAGACTGGAAATGTCCGAGCCGTCGCCGGGAAGTCAATAAGTACTGACATTCAATGAAACAACTTTTTCACATTTTTCCCGACTTAAGGTTAGATTCAATTAACACCTCCCCTCTCAGTATTAAGAATGGGTTTAATAATGTTCTTCAAATCAATAAGTGAATAAACTGTCTTTTTTTTTTGGGGGGGGGGGGGTAATTTTTTTCAACTTTATTTACTTTTTGGGTTTAACTTGATTTTTTTTGGAGGGGGGGGGGGCTCAATTTCTTTTTAAGCTTAACCCTAATCTAACCTGATTTTGTATTCGTATGCTTTAGTGTCGTCTGCCTTTTTACATTTTTCTTTCATGGCTTTCAAATCGTAAACTCTTTGATTTGTTCCAATCAGAAAATCTGAATCAATATGGGCCAAGGATATAGAAGCACACTTTTTTCTTCTTCTACGTTTTAATATATATTTACTTCACCATAAATATATATTATTCATTTCATATGACTTTGTTTCTTTTATATGACAAGGGTCCGTGAAAAATGTATGTTTTCCTTCGGTCAGGAGCACAAATAAACACATTTCATCCATTTTAAAAACTATTAATTATGGATTAAAATGTCTGACTTGTGTTTATTATATCTATCGTGAAACTTTGAAATTTGGAAGTATTTTTATGCCTTTAAATAGTCGATTTGAAAGTAATTTATGGTGTAAAGTACAGTTTAAATGCAAAAGTCAAGTATTATGGTTGAGTTGTGATCTTAAAACCAATAAAAGCAACATGATCTCATGCGCCCCTGTCGTATAAAAGGATAATGTTTTCTTCTTTTTTTTAGATTTTATCTTCTCTTTCTTACTTCAATTTAATAATTTAGTTATTTTTACTTTCTTTCCTTTTGTTATCTTTTTTATGTATTCTTCATTTTTATAAATTCTTTCACCACAAAATGTCTTGTATTTCTTGCAATTTTCCCTTTCGTATTTGTTGTTTGCAACTTCTTTTCTTTCTTCCATTATATTTTTTATTTCTTCTTTTTCCATTTTTACTTTCCTTTTTTATTTCATTTTCATTTCTTTATTTCAATTATTTTTCCTCCTATTTTAATCGTTTTCATTTTACTTCAGTTTCCCTTAAACTTTGTTTTCTATACTTTTTGCTTCATTTCATTTTTTTACGTTGTTCTTGTTTCTTGGTTTTTCACCTTCTATTTTTCATTCTTTCACTCAAATCATTTTTATTCTTCTTTGTTTTGCATTAACCATTCTTTCTTCAATGATATAAGGTTTTTAAAAATGTTATTGTTTTCTATTCTTTCTTCTTTTTCACTTTTTTCTTTCAATTTTGAGCTGTACCCTTTTACTTACGTTATTTGTTGATCCTTTTGTATCATTTTCATACTTATTTGTTTTTCTATAACCATTCTTTCTCCAATGATATAAGTTATATTTTATTTTATTATTTTTATCGTTTTTATTCTCTCTTCTTTTTCGTGTTTCCCTTCTATTTTTTCATTCCTTAACTCTAATTATTTTCCCTTCCATTTTAAAATGATTTCATTTTCTTTAACATTTATTATTATACGTTATAATTTTAATTTTATTGTTTTCTTTATTTTTGCTTAATCTTTATTTCTTTTTTCTATTTTTCCTTCTTTTACCAAAATAATCCCCCGTCTTCTCTTTTTCTGTAACTTTTTCCAATAATAATTTTTTTTTTCACAATCTTTATTTTTTAACTTTTTTTTTACTTATTACATTTTTTCTTTACTTAATTTAAAAAAAAACATTTTCCCGCCTTCTGTTTTATAATACTTCTTCTTTTTCCAATTCCTCTTTCTATTAGTTTTCATTCACTTTCCACTTCTTTTATCTTCTTTTCTACTTATTACCTACTTTCACGACATTTTACTTTAATCAAACACTACAGTCGTCATCATCTCGTTTCCCAACTTTTTTTTTTGCCTTAAAAAAATATTTTTCTAATCAATTTTTTACAGAGTTCAAACCATTTTTTTCTAACCAGCATAATCATTATTTTAATTCCCATAACAGTCTATACAGTAAGAAACCTGAATACCTTTTTTTTTTATCTCGTTTACTTTTGAAAATCTGAACAAAACGCACAAAAAAAACATACGTGGTGTAATGAACGTTTAACAATGAAAGCCATGTGACAACGAACAGACGAAACGAAATTTACTTTCACTTTCGCTTTCAGCTTCTAACAGGGAAAGGGTAATGGTTAGGGTTAGGGTTAGGGTTGATGCAAGGGAAACGATAAGAGAAAAAGATCTTGTCGGGTTCGGGTAGAAGGTGGATGAAAATGGGCGGTGGGGGGACGGGCGGGGATAAGTAAAAGTAGAAATATGCACTTTTTGCATTTAAAAGGCCACAACACCACCTGCTATTCCCTTTTACAACACGCCAACACAGTAGACTGGTCAATTCTTACACTTGAACATGGCATTTGTGTTTGCGTCTGTATCCAAAAGGTCTAAACGCCATCAAGTGGATACATTTTTAAGACAAATGCTCTGGCATGGACGGCAAAAGTAGATGTGGAGAGCCGGTACCAGGCCGAGAACAGTTATTTGACCAGTGGCGTGGAATTCATATATTGAAAATGTCTATTCGTGTAAATGGTCTTTTACCACTTGGCCTTTCTATTTTAAATTTGGCAGATGTTTTCCTTTGGGAATATTGGTCTCAAGTGGGCAGTTTGTGTCCAATGAGTTTGACCCTTGCTGCCGCCGCCGCTGCTATTGCGACTGTAATAGCGAAGAAATACTTCATGACGGGGAGCCATTTGAATTGAGTACAACAAATGGATGAATTCTCTTGTCCTTTTGCATTGCTTTTTTTAATCCACTTGCTAAATAAACAATTGCATCCAGAGAGTAAAACATATGTGGAAAAGAGCAAAAAAGAGAAAGAAAAGATGGCAAAAGAAAAGAGCTTAATGTTTTTGTGTTTGTTGTTTTTCTGTTTTAATGTCAGAGTATTCACAGACTTTTTTTTCTCTATAACGTCATGCTAGTTTTAACCGTCAAAAATCTGTTTTCAAATAGCCTGTAAAAGGGGAGCAAACAACACAAAAATAAAAAAATAAAAAAATTCCTGGAACTACTGACCACTCTAAAAAATATTTTTATACCAGCTTTAAGAAAACTTTTGAAAAATCTTTTACTATAATCGCATGGTGCAGTTGTAAAATATACAAACAGCTCTATTCACAACGTTTCGGTCGATGTAATCGCCGACCTTCTTCAGGTGTATCTTTTCGAACTTGGAACCTTCTAGTCGAACTTGGAAACATTTATATCAAACTTGGGAACCTATACGGAATTTCGAACTGAACCTATAATCAAATGGGATAGATTGTTCTCATTCTGTCAGCCATGACCGGGTAGAAGTGTTAATAATTTTATCTTATTCTTAGTTATTATCGCCTGTAGTAAGGATTGAACCTTCACCCTCCAGAAGACTATCACATAGAACTGATTGTTAACTAACGTTATTAACCAGCAGGGAATGGGACCATGTTCGACTCGAAGGTTTCCAAGTTTGAAAAGATTAATTTTAAGAAGATCGGAGATTACAGCGGTCGAAATATAACAAAGAAGATGAGAATAGTAGTCTGAATAATTCAATTAATTCAAATTATCAATCATCATCTCAAAAATTCTGAAACATAAAAACATTTAAATAAAGGATTTCGTTCAAAATTCTGTACAGATTCGTGAGTTCGACATAAAGATTCCTAAGTTCGAAAAGATGCACCTGAAGAAGGTTGGAGGTTACATCGGACGAAACGTTGTGAGAATAACATCCAAGATGAGAACAGTAATCAGAATAATAATAAAAAATACAAACATTTATTTACATTATTTACCTGTTACGAATTCTTGTCCTCCTCATCTTATTGGGTTTTATTTTCACAAATGTTTCGGCCGTTCTACTCTCTGGCCTTCTTCACATGCCTTTTGTTGTAGGTCACTAACCGTATGTGAATTTCGAACTGTACCCTTAATTTAATCCACAGATCTAATTCTTCCTTTTATACCTTTGAGGCACCTAGTGTCAGCCTTCTTCTTGGCTGTGCATCCAATGAATTAAACTAGTGATTTCGATCACCCATTGATTATCTATTCAATACACAACTATAAAACAAAGTAACGACAATAATGGACATAAATTCTAAGGAAAGTAATTATTAACAGCACTCAAATTACATACTAAAATATTTGCAGAAAACGCCTTCAAATTTTGCAAACCATTAAAAAAGAAAACCCTATCATAAATAAAATCCAATACAGGCAAGAACATACTAAATATATTCAATAACTAACCCTAAATAATAAATAAGCTACCTCTCCTTAGCTGCTGCTGCTGATGATGATGATGAAAAAAAGCTTCATGACTATAGCTGGAAACTAGAATAATAAATTAGCTACCTCTCCTTAGATGATGATGATGATGATGATGATGATGATGATGATGATGATGATGATGATGAAAAAAAGCTTGATGATGATGATGATGATGATGATGATGATGAAAAAAAGCTTGATGATGATGATGATGATGATGATGATGATGATTATGAAAAGGCTTGAACCATGAATACATGTATGAAAGCAATAAAAATGGCAATTTAATATTGTGCACAGAAATAATTATGTAGTCTTTAAAAATACCTGTCAAATATATATATATATATATATATATATATATATATATGCAAACATTGTTAGAAATAACAGAATTCGTCTGTTTGATTATACCTTTTTTTATTTTTTCAATTTTCTGATGGTTTTTAACAATGTTTGCATGTATGAGAAAATGCTGCCTAAATACACACAATTCATATATCTGTGTATATATATATATATATATATATATATATATATAATTTTATTATCTATAGATACGTGTTTTGTCGTTTATGACTCATCAGCGTGTCAGTGGATTATTAAATCTTTAAAATTCATATGCCGTTCCCCAATCTGAGACATCACATTAGTGAAGGGAAAATTATCCCCAACCAGCATTAAGGTAAAAATTCTGTTTCGGAAAAATAATTGAATTCGTTTTAAAGTATCACAAACAAAAAATGGTATCTCTCTCTCTCTCTCTCTCTCTCTCTCTCTCTCTCTATATATATATATATATATATATATATATATATATATATATATATATATATATAATGCTTATTACATAATATTATGAGTTGATATAATATATTGTGTATAGATTTCTAGTATTTACTTAAACAGAGCTCAATACGCGAGTAGAGCTTAGTAGTAGTAGTAGTAGTATGAAAACATATCTATGACAAGTAAATTTTATGATTTTCTCTGTGTAGCTTTCTTGCTATAGATATATTTTTATACTATTACTACAACTAATATATATATATATATATATATATATATATATATATATATATATATATATATATATTTGTTTTTATCTACATACGTATGCGTTTCATCCTTTCCGGAATCGGTAGTGTAGAGATTATTATCAATACCGGTCGGCGGACTTAAAACCCCAGAACTCGAGTCATGTTTTAAACTCAAATTCCAACGTCTTAGCCCACACGGCCGCTATCAAGAACTTGGTAAATCAGCAAGAGATTACACCTATTTAAAGGCAGCCGTCATCAAAGTGTTCGTCTACTGAAAGGAAGATATCTATATATATATTAATATATATATATATGTCACATTAAATTATATTTTTAATATTTTACCTATGTACAACGTCGTTTCAAGCTTATGGCCCTCATCAGGGAAATAAAAATCTCAGACGGTCACAGGGCATGAACGCGGTTCACAGAGACACCTTGAATCTGTAAGCGTTCATTTAGTCCCATAGGCCACGGGAGATTGCCACGTGATAATGGAGAAATTAAGTTATATTTAACACATTCGATATAAAGACATTCTATAGGACTTGACGACAGAGCCGAAGTCTTGCACTGGAGCTTCAGGTGAATGTCTATTTTTAATCTCTCCAACAGTGTACTTACTTTAATTTTACTTAAAGGAGCTTCTAATAATATTAAATTATATTTTGAATATTTTACCTACGTACGACATCGTTCCTAGCTTACGGCGCTCATCAGTGCAGGGAAATCCCAATCTAAGACGGTCACAAGGCACGAACCAGGTTATCAGAGACACCTTGAATCTGTAAGCGTTCATTTTAGTCGCATAGGCCACGTATGTATGTATGTATGTATGTATGTATGTATGTATGTATGCAGTGGCGTAGCTAGACCTTTTGCCGCGCGGGGCGGTAGTAAAATTTGCCCCCCCCCCCCGGCATTTGGGTGCCCGGAAAATTCGTCCATGGATAATTCGCCCATGGATAATTCGTCCATGGAAAATTTTTTGCTAGGTAGGAAAACTGGTCCATTATTATTAAGTTAACATTATTCTTAATTTTCATACCTTGCGAAAATTAGTTCTACGGTATCTAATTTTCCTAAATTCAATTAAATTAAAATTAAAATATGAAAACTGATTTTTAATATTTTTTATTCATTTGAGATTTTATCTGTTTTCCTTTTGTTTTAAGTAGATGGTGGGGGTTGCCCGGGGTGATTTTGTCCGATTCCCCAGCTAGCAATTGTAAAGTTTACAAGGAGTTATAAAAAGTATGCTACAAAAACAAACGTTTGGACAGTAATAAAATTAATGAATTCAAACTTTCGCATCTAATGTTATTTCCTCTTTGATGTCGGTGTATATACACCCAAATATCCAACTTTCTTTTCGCACCTATTCGATAAAAATTTCATATTTTTTGTTAACTTTTGTTTTTTTTAATTTTTTTCTCTACTTTCTATTTTTACCCTCTCAAAATGCTGCCCCTCAGGTGTGCCGCCCGGGGCGGCCCGCCCCCCTCTCCCCCCCCCCTAGCTACGCCAGTGTATGTATGTATGTATATATACCTCAGTAATCAAGAGGCCCCTTCAGGGGCTAACACTTGATCTCTATATGAGATACATAGATATTCGAATATTCCATTAAAGTTCTCCTTTACCTGTCAAACGTTGAGTTAGTACAGAAGTTAAGAATATTATTTTTCCTCTCATTAATTGACTAGTTAACTATGTTATAGTATATCTTTCTTGTGGCTCTTGGTCTAACCGGATTCCAGGACAAGAATTCATCTAGTCTGGTGGAGTATCCAGCTAAGTGCTGTTACTTGAAGTAACATTACTTGGAGAAGGTGCACCATTCCTCGTATGATCCAGTGTATAGCCGTATTGAGGGTATGTTATTTGGGCTTCGAATACTATGTTATTTTGAATATTTGGTCAGGGTTTACTTATAGGGTGAAGTATCCTCATGGCAGGTTTTCCTAACAAACCCTTGTACAGAGAGACTAAAAACACTTGATGATGGTGTCTAGACGGTAATTCAAACTCTCCAGTAGGTAATTCAAACTCTGATGTGTGCGTATGTATGTGTATGTTTTAAAGTAGTTTTAAAGATAATTTATTAAAAAAAGTTCATAGCGAATTAGTTAATAATCATTTTGGAATCATTTTAATTTGCATCCGGCATTTAATAACACAAGATTGAAAAATGTCGTTGTTTTCGTTTTGACAGTTTCTGAATTAAAATAACCCGTCTTCAGAAAACGTACAAAAACAATATATAAACACCTACACAGAGAGGCAAACGAATTAATTGTGACATAATAGTTTCAAAGAATGTAGTTACGAAATACAATTTTTTTCTTTGAAGATTTGAGTAACAGAGTCGATAACGCTTACATCTTAAAAACGGCAACTTTGCAATAAGAAATATAGAATTATAGTCAAGGGAGGTAATTATATTAAGAGAACTTACTATATTTAATAAAGTTATCCTGTCAATAAGGGAAAGGAAGTATGGATTTACCAGATTTTATGGGGAATTGTGATTTCATAGAATTAGATAAATTTGGTAATATATACTATTAGTTTTTTATATAAGTATTAAATTATTTTTGGATATTTAATTAGTCTTAACTATTTGAAATAAATACTAAAATAAAACAAAGTAACATATTTTAGTCCTAATTATATTTTAATATTTGAAACAATTTCAATTTCAATAAATCATTCTAGTATTTAAGGCATCGAAATTTTTAAAAGTGCATGAAAGAAACAGTGAAATTATGTAGTATAATTATAAGTATAATTAGTATATACACTGATTGCATGTTCATAATTTATAGGTATATTATGTATTAAAGCTATTTATGCTAAATTATATTTAAATGTTATTCTCATTTCATTATTATTAATATTATATTTATATATTTATTTTACTAATAAGTTCAAATTCATTTCAATTTTCATTAACTTATCTGGAACTGGTCATATTTAAGTTATCTTTTAAGGAAACAGGACGAAATAATTTAACATTTTTGTTATGTAGGTTAGTATCTGTTTTCATAATAGATAAAGTTTCGGCTACACAAACATTACAACATTTAGAACCTGGTTTATAGGAATTAGCCCTTTTTTCGAATTGATGATTCTATAAATTATGAGATTTGCCTATTTGTAAGATCCCTAATATGTTTGAAGAGACAGGTTGCATTAATGTTTCTATCGTTATTAAATGAATTATTATGTGAATAAATTATTTGTTGAATCTTTTGTTGCAGTAGAATCAATATCAGTAAATATCGTTTTTTCATCATCATCATCATCATCATCATCATCATCATCATCATCATCATCATCATCATCATCATCATCATCATCATCATCAATAATGTTATTTGTACTCACTAGGAGTTCTCACACAGATCATTGTCAGTGATTGCTCACCGACAACAACTAATGGTATTTCTTGGAGTCTGAGTGACAACAAGCCTCCCCAGATTTTCAGTATTCTTCACTTCTTTTCGATAATCACCGCAAATAACCTTGTGGTATTGCAACAGCCTCTTAACATTGATTTCTCGCTGGTAAGAACCATTGGTCTTCTCTGGGATTTGGGTGACAATAAGCCTCCCCAAGGTCCTAGCATTCTCCGCACTCTTCCAGTGGAAGTCTGGTTTGTGCTGTCCTTCCTAGGTCTTCGCATCCTCCTCGACCCCCTACAAATATTTCGTTTTATGTCAGCCTAGGCCGGCACGATTTTTATTTTTTATTTTTTGTAATATTTTTATATATTTTTTTAATTTATTTTTTTAAATTTCATTTTTTATTATTATTATTATTATTATTATTATTATTATTATTATTATTATTATTATTATTATTATTATTATTATGTACTCACTAGGAGTTTTCACACAGATCATCAGTGATTGCTCACCGACAACCAGTGGTATTCCCTGGAGTCTGAGTGACAACAAGTCTCCCCAGATTTCCAGTATTCTCCATCTCTTTTCGATAGCCACCACAAATAAACTTGCCGTATCACAACAGCCGTTTACCATTGCTTACTCGCTGGTAAAGACCATTGGTCTTCTCTGGGATTTGGGTGGCAATAAGCCTTCCCAAGGTCTTAGCAGTCTCTGCACTTCCAGTGGAGGTCTGGTTTGTGCTGTACCTCCTCGGTCTTCTCATCCTCCTTGACCCTATGCAAATATTTTGTGTGCTGTCAGCCTAGGCTGGTACTATTTTTTTTTGGGGGGGGGGGAGATAGGGGGCGTGTAGCTGATGGTGTTTCTTGCTATTTCTGTTCATTGGTTCATTTTTGTGTTAGTTGAGGCCGGTGTAATTTATTGGGGTGGGGGGAGCTTATGAAGTGATGTTTCTTGAATTTTCTGTTCCTTTGTTTGTGATGTGTTCTTTCTGTAGTTTTGTTTTCTTCCTGTAGTAGATTCCATATGACCCTTCGTAGCTTATGCGGGTTGGTTTCCGCATTCCATGATTTTTCTTAAGATTGTAGCTGTTTTGATCATTGCCGTCCTTTGTATAGTTCCAATGATCCTTTTGATTCCAATTTCTCCCAGTCTTTTTTCCAGGTTTCTTGGGATTGTTCCTAGTGCTCCTACTATTATTGGTATTATACTGACTTTCTTCATGCTCCATATTCCTTTCAGTTCTATTCTTCTTCTTCTTCTTCTTCTTCTTCTTCTTCTTCTTATTATTATTATTATTATTATTATTATTATTATTATTATATTTGTGGTGTATTAAATTGTTCGTCTGCAGATGCAATTAAAAACAGAGCATTATACTGAAATCAGTCACAACTTTTTTCGTGTAAAATTTTACCAGGAATCTAATGGTGGTATTCCTTTTGTATCAGGGTCTTTGTTCACGACAGACATCAATAAACGGCAAATATAGGGATTTCTTCTTAGTCTTTTGTGTTATTTTTGTTTTTTCTACATTATTAATTTAATTAATTTTTTCAGTTTCTTTGTGTTTATTTAATTTTGAATTCTCTCCTCAAATTTAATTTCAGCTGTTATTTTTTCCTTTCTGTCCCTATTTACTTGACAAAAGGTCAATTTTAATGTGCGATAATACCAGTTCATTAAAAACGAGCACTCTGGATTGGAAAATATATATAAATTGCCTCAGTCTAAAAGGATTTGCCTCCACTGACCTAGAACAGAAAAGATCAAGTCTAGTCTCAGAACAGATACTGCACTTTGCTTCTAGTCAAAAGACCCTTATAGGTTAAATTAATTTCATTATTCTTTCTTCAAGAGATTTTAAAGTAATATTTTTCTTAACACTCTTGTGTTGATCAAATAGCAATATTGTAAAGTTCGTAATACAACGTGTGTGGGCAAAGGTGCATTATAGTTAACAATGAAAAAATGGTAAAAACTCCAAACATTAAACAAATGACTGTTACCAAAGGTGATAAAAATTACTTTTCTACCAATCTGTATAATTCTTTTGCGTTTTGAAAGGTTTCAAAGCGTTTTTTTATAATTTCAATATAAGATTTCGTTCAAATAGGATATTGTTAGAGTCCTAATCTAAAAATGTCTGCCGATATCACCCAAAGTTAACTGAAAGCATTTTGTCTTTTTGGGTGGAGAAACAAACAAATATACAACAAATAACTGTCTCAAATGCAATAAAATTTACTTTTCTGCCTGATTGAAAGGAGAAATGACGGAAAAAAAAGTAATCAGACTTTGGTGATTTCTGGAAAGCTGGCCTCAGCCATTTTTTGATTATGACTCTAACGGTACTTGATTTGAAAAGAAATTTTATATTGAAATAAAAAACGCTTTAAAACACCAAATAATGCAGGTAGATAGTAAAGTAACTTTTATTGCGTTTGGTAACATTTATTTGTTGAGTATTTATTTTTGAACCCCTTTTTTCGTTGTTAACTATAAGGTACCTTTGCCCTTGTGTGATGTTTAACACCCAATACTTGCACCTCTCTGATGTCGACAATGCCTGTAGCAGACTTTCTCTTGGATTCATTATTAAATTGTTGATTAATCAGAACACCCCTCCCCTGTAATCACCTCAAAATGTTCGCTTGGCGGATGAATAATCATGGGGCCGCTCTTATCTCCACTTTATTTGGTAGTTTGAATGCCGCGCGAAGGATTACCTCGATACATTGGGTTTTCACAACTGATCTCACACTTTGAGAAATGTCAAGAAAATTGCAGAGAGAGAAAAACGTGCAAAATAAGAAAAATTAAGCGCAATAAGTTGGCAAGAATACTGAAAGGAGGAAAATAAAGGTTTCTTCGGAAAACGGAAGATAATGAAGACATTCATTCGGTAAGGAACAATAAAATAAGAAAATATACGAGATTTGGGATTTTCTGATGAAAAGCTTTCATTTTCATTCATTAATGTTTCCATTTGTTTTTACTCATTTTATTCTGGACAAAATTAGAACAAAATACTTCAAAATTTCTTTCTTTTTTATTTTTATCATTATTTGCTATTTTCTTTTACTTTCTTACTTAGTTCTGTGACCATGCATCTCTACAAGAGCCTCAGTCCATCAGTCGGTCCATTGGTCTGTCACGCTTAAGCTTGAAATAGCAATTTTATGATTGTTGTTTAGTTGGATAGTTTTAGATGCGTCCAAGTATCTTTATAAGAAGCTCTGTTCGTTTGTGCATCGGTTATGCTTAAGTAAGAAATAACAGTACTTATGCAGATTAGGACCCATCCTAACCCTAACCGACGCCAAGTAGATTTTAGATTAAGCTTGGGTCCTAATCTGCATAAGTACCGAAATAGCTTTTTCGTTTGTCTGTCATGCTTAAGTTCGAAATAGCTATTTTGTTTGTCTGTCATAAGAAGAACAAACGAAGCAGTATTAACCCTAGGCGGGTTAAACCGGCTTCCTCCAAAAGAGGAAGTTTCTAAGAAACATCAAATTCACAAGCGGTCCCCAGTTGCATGTATATCTCGAGCAATGAAGATGACAACGTTAGATTGTTGCAGTTCTTGCAAGTAGGTGTGGACATCCTCCTACATACAGCACCTGGTATTCCCAAATGGTCACTCATCTGGTACTGACCAGGCTCAACGTTGCTTAACTTAGGTGATCTAATGTGATTATGTCGTATAGTCACCGTGATTATGCCGTTGGTCTGTCATTCTTAAGTTTGAAATATCATTTTCCTTGGTCTGTCATGCTTACGTTTTAAATAACTTTTTTTAAAGAATCCACACATCTCTTATAAATGGTTCTGTTCCTATATCGGTCAGTCCATCGGTCTATCATCCTTGAGTTTAAAATAAAATTTTCATTTGTCTGTTACGCTTAAATTTTAAATAATATTCTGTAAGTCTGTCACACTTGAGTTAGAAATAGAATATATGTAAGTCTGTCAGGTTTAATTAGAAAGAGTATATTTGCTGGTATATCACATTTAAGTTTCAAATGATATATGTGTAAATCTGTCACGGTAAAGTTAAAAATTTTAGTTGGTCTGTAACACTTATGTTTGAAATATCATTTCTGTAAGTCTGTTATGATTAATTTTGAAACAGCATTTCTGTAACTCTGCCATGGTTAATTTAAAACAGCATTTCTGTAAGTCTGTTATGGTTAAATTTAAAATAGCATTTCTGTAAGTCTGTCAGGGTTAAATTTGGAAATAGCTTTTCTTTAAGTCTGTCAAGGTTGATTTTGAAATAGCATATCTGTGAGTCTGTCATGGCTAATTTTGAAATAGCATATCTGTGAGTCTGTCAGGGTTAAATTTGAAATAGCATTTATGCAAGTCAGTCATGGTACGATTTGAGATAGCATTTCTGTAAGTCTGTCAGGCTTAAATTTGGAAATAGCTTTTCTTTAAGTTTGTCAGGGTTGATCTTGAAATAGCATATCTGTGAGTCTGTCATGGCTAATTTTGAAATAGCATATCTGTGAGTCTGTCAGGGTTAAATTTGAAATAGCATTTATGCAAGTCAGTCATGGTACGATTTGAGATAGCCTTTCTGTAAGTCTGTCAGGGTTAAGTTTGAAATAGCATTTTCATTGATCTGTCACGCTTACGCTTGGAATAACATTTTCATCGCTAAATGCACAGATTGAATATGTGCATCTTAAGAATATCCGTTTTCTGTTTCTTTAACTTATTCTTCTTTCTCTTTCTTTTATTTTCTTTGAGTTAAAAACGTACTTTCACTTTCGCGATTATAGAATTCTCATTTGTACTCGGCAAACAACAGATCTAAGAAAGCAATGAACACAAATAAAAAAGACAAGAATAAAATTGCAATCGAGGAGGACAACAACAACAACAGCAACAACAGCAACAGCAACAAACAACAATGGCCACTATGACTATGCTGGAAAAAGATATCGATACATTTTGCAGGCGAATATGAATATTTATTCTGCAGCTCAGTGAAGCAGGAAGTGAAAAGCCATCTACTATCTTGCCGAAAAAGCTCGGCTCAATAAAATGAAACCAGGTTAAAGATGAAATATAAATTGGCTGCTTCTTGAAATATCTATTATTTTCAAGTCGGGTCTTTGTAGTCTTTTGTAATTCCCCCTCCCCCTCATCCCCCTCACTCCTCCCCCTCCGCCAAATTCATAATGTAACTCAATCTCTGCAAACACAATTTTCTTTCCTTTTTTTTCCATTCTTGTTTAACACAAAGTTTTCACCTAATAATATCTCCAACTGAATAATGCACCTCAGAGTTATTAGCTTTGTGCATTATGCCTGGATGCAAAGAGGATGTTAGCGCGTGTATATCTACGCCGCGAGATAAAAGCGGGAACACAATAACAGTGTAGAATTCTTCATCAAAAAAGATCAAATATTAGTGAAAATATTTCCCAAAAACTGGTTTGGCTTATCTTCGCCAACAAAGACATTTTTATGAAGAAGAGACACGGCATGCAAGATGTTTTAGTGAAAGGATTATATTTTGCCACATTGTTGAAGTTAAAATTCGCTTGTTCCTTTTTCGTCATGTTTTGTTTATCTTTATTCAGTGCTGAATTCATTGGTAAACATAAATCTTATATGGTTGCTTCTGATTGGTCAACTAAGTCTTTTAGGTATTTTATTCAAAAAGCGTTTGGTTGATTACAGAGTGATTGAAAGTAACTCCTTATTATAAAGGAATTTATAAGAAATGAAGCAAAAATACAAACAAACAAAAAAACTAATTACATACTTTCTCTAGTGAGCTTCGCATCATGATTGATAACAAAATTTCCGTAAAGATTGTTGTTGTTGTTAACGAATGTGTGGATTAGCCGGTTACACTGAAATACTTGCTAAAGACATTTTCAGGGCTGCATTTCTTTTCAGGGAGATTTAACTGTCTTTTTTGCCTGGTTCTATTTATCTTCCTCTCACAAGGTAAGATGTAACACAAGGTCGGGATTTGAAAAACCAGCGCCCGAGAATTTGGGCGCTCAGGTCATTTAAAAATTGCCTGGGCAGCCCCGTCGGCATTCCGCGGTAGGAGCGCCTCAGGCGATTAGCAATAAACTAACCCCCTCTCAAGGGGTGAGAAGGCAAAACCTGGGAGGGTGCACCTCCTAGAACTGCACAGGACGGACAACCGATAGACCGGCGTAAATTCAGGCCCGAAGGCCCGGACAATACCGGTTTATTAGGCGGGGTAAAAAACCCTGGTTTTCCAAGTGGTCACCCAATTGGTACTCGCCACTTAACTTTACTGATCTAACGAAAACCGGTGTGTCAAAGCGATTATGCCGTAATGTATTACTATAATATAATTATTAAAAGAAATGAATATCACAAGGAAATGTATAGCATGGGATCGTATTTAGAATTCAATATGGGCGCCAGCATTCGCCACCAGTTGGAAGCCGCATCAACTTATTTCGCAAGGAACTCTTTTTAAAAAATTTACACAAGTAAATCACCACTTATTAAGGCCAAAATACATTCCAAGATAAGGATTAATGAGATGGATAGATTGACTGCAATTCTTTTTCCTTTGCCAGAAACATAGCTCATGAAATGTGAGAATTAAACTACAAAATAAGGGAGTGGGGAGCTTCGTAACTCTCGCTTGCTCCTATTTTCTCCTTTAGTCATCACATTCAATTCAATGAGTGGTCACATCACATGTCCATTGTTAATTCAATTATTCAGATGGCCTTGGAGAAGAGTGTCCCATATGGCCATCTGTATTCTAGCTTCCTGCATCAATAACTGTTTTAACTTAGTTACGACAAAACCTTCTTTATTTTCTAATCCATCACGTGATTATCATGACCAATCACAGCTTAGCATTGGTCGCCCCCACCTCTTTATTCGCTATCATTTACATTAAGATATTTTTTTTTTATTTCAAAGATCATTGATTCTCATTAATACTTATGTACTATAAGATAAATTTCCAAATCAATATACTTATATTATTTACTCAATAAAACAGACACTTGTTTATTTGTTCCTCAAATATTCATGATTTTTCTCGAGAATATTTAAAACAACAAAAAGAAATGGCAAAAATTGTTCAAGACACTCAAAAAAATCTTATTTAATTCATACATTTTTGATCGACTGAAAAATATCTTTAACAGTTTTAAGAGATTGATTTTCTTCTTTTTCTGTACAGAACTAAAATGGTGGAAATGTTACGATACCAGTCTTTAAACATGGCAAATTTGTTTATTTAAAAAAATTTTAAACATAAATAAGTATAACTTTTTATTCATAGCATTTCATGTTTGAAACGGAAGCATTTATTGAGATGGTGAAGAATAAAATGTATAACATTTATTAGTTTATTGTCAGTAATAGATAATAAAGAAACATATATTATTTACTTTCATCCACACGAGGGAAAAGTTTTTGTTTTCTTCATCAACCAGACGTAATCGGATGACGTCATAATTGGCATGACGTTGCTTCGGATGATAGCTAGGGAGATGTACTACAACATCCAAACGGTCTCTGAGAGCTCGTTTCTACATTTATCCATCAAATTAGTTTCGAATCACAGCATCACAAAGGCATAGAATTTTCTACCTATGTTTTAATTATTACAAACAAAATTTAATCAGTATAAAAATTTAATTACAAACAAAATTAATGTGAATATTATTATAATAGACGACTTTTATCGTGTAATGAATGCGTAGAATAACTAATAATGAATGAGTAGAATAAGTTTAATGAATGAGTAGAATAATTTGTAATGAATGAGTGGAATAACTTGTTATGAATGAGTAGAATAACTTGTTATGAATAAGTAGAATAACTTGTTATGAATGAGTAGAATAACTTATAATGAATAGGTTGAATAACTTGTACTGAATGAGTAGAATAACTTGTAATGAATGAGTAGAATTACTTGTAATTAATGAGTAAAATAACTTTAATGAATGAGTGGAATAACTTGTAATGAATGAGTAGAATAACTTTAATGAATGAGTAGAATCACTTGTTATGAATGAATAGAATAACTTGTTATGAATGAGTGGAATAACTTGTAATGAATGAGTAGATACACTTGTTATGAATGAGTAGAATGACTTTAATGAATAAATAGAATCACTTGTTATGAATGAATAGAATAACTTGTTATGAATGAGTAGAATAACTTGTAATGAATGAGTAAAATAACTTGTAATGAATGAGTAGAATAACTTGTTATGAATGAGTAGAATAACTTGTTATGAATGAGTAGAATAACTTGTTATGAATAAGTAGAATAACTTGTTATGAATGAGTAGAATAACTTATAATGAATAGGTTGAATAACTTGTACTGAATGAGTAGAATAACTTGTAATGAATGAGTAGAATTACTTGTAATTAATGAGTAAAATAACTTTAATGAATGAGTGGAATAACTTGTAATGAATGAGTAGAATAACTTTAATGAATGAGTAGAATCACTTGTTATGAATGAATAGAATAACTTGTTATGAATGAGTAGAATAACTTGTAATGAATGAGTAGAATAGCTTGTTATGAATGAGTAGAATAACTTGTTATGAATGAGTAGAATAACTTGTCATGAATGAGTAAAGTAACTTGTAATGAATGAGTAAAATAACTGATAATGAATGAGTAAAAGAACTTGTAATGAATGAGTAGAATAACTTGTTATGAATGAGTAGAATAACTTGTTATGAATGAGTAGAATAACTGATAATGAATGAGTAAAAGAACTTGTAATGAATGAGTAGAATAACTTGTTATGAATGAGTAGAATAACTTGTTATGAATGAGTAGAATAACTTGTTATGAATGAGTAGAATAACTTGTCATGAATGAGTAAAGTAACTTGTAATGAATGAGTAAAATAACTGATAATGAATGAGTAAAAGAACTTGTTATGAATGAGTAGAATAACTTGTTATGAATGAGTAGAATAACTTATGATGAATATATTGAATAACTTCTACTGAATGAGTAGAATAACTTGTACTGAATGAGTAGAATAACTTATGATGAATATGTTGAATAACTTCTACTGAATGAGTAGAATAACTTGTTATGAATGAGTAGAATAACTTATGATGAATATGTTGAATAACTTCTACTGAATGAGTAGAATAACTTGCAATGAATGAGTAGAATAACTTGTTATGAATGAGTAGAATAACTTGTCATGAATGAGTAAAGTAACTTGTAATGAATGAGTAAAATAACTGATAATGAATGAGTAAAAGAACTTGTAATGAATGAGTAGAATAACTTGTTATGAATGAGTAGAATAACTTGTCATGAATGAGTAAAATAACTTGTAATGAATGAGTAGAATAACTTGTTATGAATGAGTAGAATAACTTGTTATGCATGAGTAGAATAACTTGTAATGAATAAGTAGAATAACTTGTTATGAATGAGTAGAATAACTTGTTATGAATGAGTAGAATAACTTGTAATGAATGAGTAGAATAACTTGTTATGAATGAGTAGAATAACTTGTTATGAATGAGTAGAATAACTTGTTATGACTGAGTAGAATAACTTATAATGAATAGGTAGAATAACTTGTTATGAATGAGTAGAATAACTTGTAATGAATGCATAGAAATCAGATTATGCTTGAAGAAGTTTTATTCTATCAAGATCTACATAGGGATCGAGTCGATGCGAAAATAATTGGTTTCCGTAGGGAAAATAAGCAAAGTAAAAAAAGGGTGATGGGCGAGTTCTTTCTTTTTCATCACACATAATATTTTAGATACATTTTATTTTGTTATTAAAAGTACGTTTTCATATCAATCTGTATAATTTACTGTTAATAATAATATTCCTTTTGAAATAATAAATGTTTGTCAGGGTCAGTAATACTATTAAGAAAAAAAAACTGACTTTCTTCCATAAAACTAATTTTCGTTGTCAGCTAAATATTTTTTGAGTAAATAAAACGAATATGTCTCTACTTTCTGTCTTTCTTTCTTTATTTATTTATTATTTATTTAAAATTGTAGCAATTTGACTTTATAAAACAATAAATATTCTTTGAGTAATGAAACGAATGGGTCTCTTCTTTCTGTCTTTCTTTCTTTCTTTATTTATTATTTATTTAAAATTGTAGCAATTTGACTTTTTAAACAATAAATATTCTCTGTCTTCTTAACAAACTTGGTAGCTATGGAATATCTGGCAATGTCTTCGCAACTAGTTGTTGATCAGCAGCACTCCGACGTACATAGTATCACTGCCGGCATGCTTCGAGGATCTATCCTGGGCCAAATTCCCTTATTGATCTTCATTAATGATCTTCCAAATCATATTCTGAGATCATATGTTGACATCTATGCAGGTGACACGACTGTCTATGGCAGCACCACGAAGAGCACTGATGGTCAATTCTTGCTGATTCTCTCTCTTCTGATCTGGAACACATCGGGCAATGGAGTAAAAAGTGGCTAGTTACTTTTAACGCCTCTGAAACCAAGCTTCTCTCCTTCCATCACCAAAGCTTGGATCCTTGCTTTCCCTCAGTCGAAATGAACGGCTCTCTCCTTAAATAACCCCCTGCTTTTATAAGCTCCTGGGACTGACTTTCATTCCAGATCTTAAATGGAAGACTTACATACGATCTGTTGCTAAGTTTGCATGAAAAATGGTTGGATCATTCTACTCATGACACAATTATCTATTTCCATAAGAGTCAAATACCCCCTAAGATGAAGTACTGCTGCCACATCTGGGGAGGTGCCGCTCAGAGAAATCTTTGTTGCCTTGACAGAGTTCAAAAATCGATTTTGGAATCTAGTGGGTAATGATCTCTTCCGTTTCTTACAGCCCCTTTCTTACAGTCTCTCTCTGCTCTAGCGTTAGTTTTATGGAAGGTGCTCGACTGAGCTCCATCTGTTTTCTCTTGCACAACATTCACAGAAAAAACTCGTTTTGCTGTCGCATTCACTGGCAGACGAGATTTCCACAAACAGAACTTCTCTGTAAGGTCCTCTCGTATGTGAAACACGTTGCCACTGAACTACTTTTCTGCAGACTACAACATAGTCATCTTCAAATCACATATCAACAAATTTCTATCATATGCCGCCCCTACACATAACCAAACTTATTTCATTCCATTAATCATTCTTAATCATCTTATGAGGTTCTTCCCTTTCAACTAGCTATCATTCTATCTATCATTCCATCTATCATTCCATCTCATTGACCTTTATCTTCGAGTGTCTCATTGGCCTTGATAAGTCGTGACCCTTCAGTAAAAAAGAAAAGAAAAATGAGAGTGTATAAAAAGAAATCATATATTTTGATTTGCACACAGAAAAACAGGATACTGGTAAAGAAATACAAATTATTTTAGAAAAAACTAGAAAAAAAGAAGAAAAGAAAAGGAGTCTTTTTCTTGAATTGAAAATAAATGAAGTCAATGTAAAACTATTTAATCACCCAGAGTTGGAATGGTTGGGAAATATCTCGCAAAACATTTAAATCAATAAATTAAATATGAATCAAGTCTGAGTGAAAAATTGGAAAGGAAAGAGAAGATATATTCTTTTGTTTTGTCTTCAATTAAAAATAAACCTTGTCTATACAAAACTAATTAACACACTTCGAACTGACGGTCAATATATATATATATATATATATATATATATATATATATATATATATATATACATATATATATATTATTCACCCCAAACAAGGTGTATTGTCACTGAAGCATAAAGGGCTACTGTGGTAGATGCAAGATTTATAGAAGAGGGGAGGCAATGTGCGGTGGAAGTTGGGAATGAAGATATTTGTTCAGATTACATTTAAATTTCTGCATGTTGGTACTGTTTCGGAAACAGGGAGCAGAAAAGGAATTCCAAGGATAAACGGTCTGCAGAATCAGAGTAAAAAATCTTCCAGCATCTAGGAACCTCTACAGTGCAGGAGAGGGATTTTATAACTAATCTTATGGGATGGGCTTTTTTTCGTTTAACGGGTACAAGTGTAGTAAGTTCATCAGAGCACATTTCGTGGAAGTACCTATAAGACAAGCACAGGGATGCAACTCTGCAGCGATGTGACAGGGGCTGGAGCTATGCAGACAGTGCAGGGCCTATTAGGTTAGACATTCTTTTTTGCAGCCTGGACAAGTGGGATCTTGTAAGATACTTCTTAACCACTGAGAAGCCTTGCAAAATAATTTGTGAGAGAATTTGGTGGTCAAGGAATGTTGACAGGATGCATCTCCAGGGTCATCTGGGTATTTTAAGCTGTCCGATATCTAATCAAGTCATGACTGAGGGAAACTTGGCAAGTAATCTGAAAATAAAATCATTAATAAAACAAACATATAATCTATACAATAATATGCTAAGCCACTTTATGCCCGTACATACGTTATCACCTTTCACACACAATAAAAAGATGATTGCGATTGGTGATTAATCGGATGTCATTTTAAAATGAATTGTTCAAAAAACAAATTATGTTGTCCCATCGACTAAAACACTACAATTTTAATAAATACATTTCAAAAAGTGGCATTCGTTTTATTGATTTGAAGAATATTTAGATGACAATTATTTTTAAGTTAAGAAGACAGGGAATATTAATTGGCTAAAAAAGAATGAAATTGCTACAATATTTATTAAATAAATAATGAATGAAGAGACATATTTGTTTTATTTATCTAAAGAAGTTATTTTTACTGCAAAAGAAGGGTCATCTTTTTCTTAACAGTGTTAATCCTTCCTTACATTTATTCTTTTAAAAGGAACATTATTATTAACAGTAATTTTTACAGATTGATGTAAAACGTACTATAGGAGTTCCATGTGTGCTTGCTAGTCTATAATAATATGAGAAGTGACTGTATGTCTGTCTCTGTTAAATATTGCCTTCCCATGTAGGTGCATTCATTCATTTCGTATGAATCAGATGATTATGTTGTTGGCATTGGTTTCCCTGATATATTTCTGGATAAAATTGTTGGTGCTTTCACATATTAGGACCAACACTAACTTTGACCCCATCATTAGGGTTAGGGTTAGAGTAAGGGTTTAGGGTCAAAGTTAGCGTAAGCCCTAATCTGTGAAAGTACCAAATTTTTTCAAGAAAGACATTAGGTACTTCTAGGAAGGACCACGTGAAGGTTGCCAACATCCTAAGTGAAAGTGTTTCTGTGGAACGAACTGGGTTCGAACTTGAAACACCAAGGTTGTCAGTCCATGTTGTTAACTACGTAGCTACCGTCACCTGCCCCCGCATGTAGGTTGAAAGGATCAATCCAACTTAGTAAGTTGAAATAATGAGAAGACTTCTTCTTGAAGTGGAAGATCTCGGTCTTAATGCACCAAAGCCCTTGTTAGGCTCGTAAAAAAGAAGGTCAGGTGGAATCCAAAGAGGTCAATCTCAACTTAGTATTACAAAAATAAACTGATATCTTTTTTATGCATCCTTAAAGAGTAATTTACTCCTCTCCAGGAGTTAGGCACAAGGCCAGTTTTTATCCTACTCCCACAAGTAAGATGTGACCCAAGCTCGGGTCGGAAAGTGGGGGTTGAAAAGCCAGCGCTCGAGAGGTGAGCACTCTGACCATCAAAAATTGCCTGGGCAGCCCCGTCGGCATTCCCCGGTAGGGGCGCCTCAAGCAGTAAGCAATTAACTTACTCCTCCCCAAAGAGGGGAGGCAAAGCCTGGGAGGGTGGACCTCCTAGAACTGCACAAGACAATCCCATAGACCGGCGTAAATCAAGCCCCGAAGGCCAAGACAATACCAGTCTATAGGGTGCAGTATCTATCGGAACAGATACTACACTTTGATCTCGACCATCCTTAAAGAGGCTGATTCTATTTTCGTTCATTTCTTCTTTTGTCGCACCTGCACCCGAATGTAATCGCTTGATCTGTCAAATCCATCTGCTTGTGTGTAGCAATATATAGATAGATGTGGATGTGTAAGGATAAGATTAAAATCAGAAATTTTCCCCAATTTAATTGAATTAAAATTGAAAAATCTCATTCAGAAGTTAAAAGTTTAGAATTCGGATTATGTGGCAGGATATGACGTCATAGGAAGAAGTGTGTTGAAGAAAAGTGAAAGAATCCCTGCCTCTGGGAATTTGGTGTTGAAGAGATCAGACGTAGGTGTCGGATCTTCTTCCACCCTATGGGTGTTGGAAGAGAAAGAGATGCAGAGGTACTTGCTTACAAATTACTGTAAGAAGTAAATCGAGCATGGGACCCATGATATCGTTAATGTAAAGTTTAATATTAATTTTGCAATTTTGCTTCACAAAAATGAGAGGAGACCTCCATGAAGATTAAATGGTTGCCTAAACCATAACCAAAGCCGGTTTCATTGTGTGACAAACTCTCAGGGTGAACACCAGAGGCTTTCTCATCGATGACCCGATCATGGCGTCAGTTTTGAGTCAATTCAACAGTGAACAACTTCTGATTGCCATGTCCTTTCATTTCTGTCATCAAAACTTTACTTCTTTCTGATCGTTTCTCCATTGAATTGTCTTCGTTGCAGCGTTAAAGGAGACATCTTCTTCATTATTAATATTTTTTTCTTTTTGCTGAGACTTGTTTTGCATTACTCTGCCATTTTGGGATTGACCTCTTTGGATTCCACCTGACCCTCTCTTTAACGAGCCTAACAAGGGCTTTGGTGCATTAAGATCGAGTTCTTCCACTTCAAGAAGAAGTCTTCTCATTATTTCAAATGTTTCATATTATTTCAAACAGTAATAGTTGATATTTACACAACAAAGCATATTTTCACTCACCTTATTGTATAACACTCAGTGAAATAAAAGTGTATTCTAATAAGTCCATATTTATTTGCCTCCGAGGACACAGTTTCTTGTTTTCTTCATATGACTTGGACGTTGCAGAATGACGTCATAATGGACACGACGTTGCTTATAATGATCAGTTGATATCGAAACAGTTGATATCGAAACCTTAAAGCTCTTTGCGATATCTGAGTTAGATGTTTCTGCTCCGTGCATCGGAATTATGGTGTCATGTTCTTGAGTCCATTTTATATCTATTAATATAGAGCAATAATTCTAAAATTGCTAACTATAAATTAGAGAATCTATAAATAACAAGAAATATGTGATTCAATATGAGTAAATGATTTTTAATTAATATTAAACATTGTGTTTTCACATTGATGTTCTTCCCTGTATAAAGTCAGCCCTACCATCATGAGGGTGACAGTCTGAAATTATCACACGACTTCCAAACATGCATTTGTGTCAAGTAGAACGTGCATTGTCAAGAAAACAACATACTCTCTCCACTAGGTATGTGGTTACTGTTCAGCAGCCTAGTGTATGTCAACTGACAGAAATCTACCTGCTCACAGGTATTATATTTCAGCATATATAACTTTAGAGTAAGTAAATTTACTACTTCCCTACAGACTACAACATGGTCGTCATCAAATCCAATGTCAACAAATATTTATCATAAATCGTCCCCATGAGTAATCAAACTTAGTTTATTCCATTAATCATTCTCAATCCTCTCATAATATTATTCGTCTTTCAGCTGCTAATCATTCTCAATCCTCTCATAATATTATTCGTCTTTCAGCTGCTAATCATTCTCAATCCTCTCATAATATTCTTCATCTTTCAACTGACAATCATTCTCAATCCTCTCATAATATTCTTCATCTTTCAACTGACAATCATTCTCAATCCTCTCATAATATTCTTCATCTTTCAACTGACAATTATTCTCAATCCTCTCATAATATTATTCGTTTTTCAGCTGACAATCATTCTCAATCCTCTCATAATATTCTTCATATTTCAACTGACAATCATTCTCAATCCTCTCATAATATTATTCGTCTTTCAGCTGCTAATCATTCTCAATCCTCTCATAATATTCTTCATATTTCAACTGACAATCATTCTCAATCCTCTCATAATATTCTTCGTCTTTCAGCTGACAATCATTCTCAATCCTCTCATAATATTCTTCGTCTTTCAGATGACAATTGTTCTCAATAGTCTCATAATATTCTTCGTCTTTCAGCTGACAATCATTCCATCTCATTAACTCTTATTCCCGAGTGGCTTTTGGCCTTGATAAGTTGTCATTCATTAGTGAAACAAAAAATGAAAGCAAAATTCACACATAGAGACAAAGCAAAGTGTTCATGAGTCTTGAGGTGAATATTTCTCCATCTGTTGCTGAGGGAATTGAACGAGATGCCGATGTGCGACTTGTCCTTCACATCAACCATTCGGCTGACAATTCGTGATCTATCGTCATTCGTTCGTCATTCACTTATTCATTCTTAATTTTATTCTCTCACTTTTTCCATCCCGTTTTTCGCCTTATCTCATCTTCTTTATTTCGTTTCACACGTTCATATTCTCTGATAGTTGTCTCCTTATCTTGCCTCCTCATTATGAAACACGTTTTTCAGACTCTTTTATTCTATTTCTTTTGTTGTTCACGCCCACTTTCTTTTCCCAATCTGTCATTGGCTGACACATGGATTACCTTATTCTTCACTTCATTTTAGATTTCACAATCTCTTTGCATCCTTATTCCATCTTGCTTTTGTTTTATCGAGCTTAAACCTCATTTGTTCAATTTATTTTACATGCGTCCACCCATCTCTATAAGAAGCTATAACCATCCGTCTTTGAGAAATTACGTTCTCTTTTGGTCTGTCCTGTTTAAGTTTGAAAACATATTTTCGTTGGTCTGCTATACTAAAAATATCATTTTAAATGGTTTCATCTGATTACGTGTGAAATCACAGTTTTAATTGTTTGCTACGCTTAAGTTTGAAATGGCATTTTCGTTGTTCTGCTATTCTTACGTTTGAAATAGCATATTGGTTGTTCTGCTATTCTTCAGTTTTAAGTAGCATCTTCGTTGTTCTGCTATTTTAAAGTTTGAAATAGCATTTTGGCTGTTCTGCTATTCTTCAGTTTTAAGTAGCATTTTGGCTGTTCTGCTATTCTTCAGTTTTAAGTAGCATTTTCGTTGTTCTGCTATTTTTAAGTTTGAAATGGCATTTTCGTTGTTCTGCTATTCTTCAGTTTTAAGTAGCATCTTCGTTGTTCTACTATTTTTAAGTTTGAAATAGCATTTTGGCTGTTCTGCTATTCTTCAGTTTTAAGTAGCATTTTCGTTGTTCTACTATTTTTAAGTTTGAAATGGCATTTTCGTTGTTCTGCTATTCTTACATTTGAAATAGCATATTGGTTGTTCTGCTATTCTTCAGTTTTAAGTAGCATCTTCGTTGTTCTACTATTTTTAAGTTTGAAATAGCATTTTGGCTGTTCTGCTATTCTTCAGTTTTAAGTAGCATTTTCGTTGTTCTACTATGTTTAAGTTTGAAATAGCATATTGGTTGTTCTGCTATTCTTCAGTTTTAAGTAGCATCTTCGTTGTTCTGCTATTTTAAAGTTTGAAATAGCATTTTGGCTGTTCTGTTATTCTAAGTTTACAGTAGCATGTTCGTTGTTCTGCTATTCTTAAATTTGAAAGTAGCATGTTCGTTGTTCTGCTATTCTTAAGTTTAAAGTAGCATTTTCGATTGTTAGTTATGCTATTTCCATTGCTAAACAAGCCGATCGAATGAAAGCATTTAATGTAAAATACGTGCAAACATCTCTATCAGAGTGTCTGTATATGAATATTCACCGCGTCCAATTTGTTCCATCCAAGTCAAGCCATCTTCCAGCTACAAGTAATTAATTTCAAGATGGCCACGTGATGTTCACAAAGGTGTATACAACTGTAAAATTATTGGAGGCCCTTCGTCGAAAACGTGTATTCAGCTAGTACGAATTGGGACTGTGGTCGAAATTATATGGCTGAGTGCATGTCGGGCTGACACAAACTTTTGGGAAACGAATATGTTTTCCCACGAGTGAGTAACAGACAGGTGGACTTAAGATCAAGGGAACAAAGCATTTGAGGTCAATAAATGTCAGAAATAGTGGCCGACAGATTGAGGCGCGATTACGTAACTTCTTGTTGTCGCACAAAATAAAAAGAGAGTTTTGAGAGTCTGCCATAAATTTCAAGCAAACTAGACGTGAAAAAAATATGTGCTCAAACTTTAAATTAAGTTGGTATGGGCCGAAGGCAGAGCCCTCTGTCTGTCTAGTCCTGTAATTGTCCTCTACTAAGGAGCAAGTTAAAAGATGACCAAAGTTAAGGTAAAGCAGTCTCTCCTCTGCGTGTCTTTAATTCAGAGAAAATAAAAACACCTTGAACTCTTGAAAAAACTGTATTCAGACTCCCTTTTTAGGTTATTATTTTTAAATGGTTCATAGTAGCAGTCATCTGGGCCGACTTAAGTAATTTAAAAAATAAATTGTCAATGCAACGCTTCACAAAAATAAATGCGGCACTTTCTTCTTCTGTTCGCTTCCTTGAACGAGTTAACACAACGTTTCACAAAAATAAATGCGGCACTTTCTTCTTCTGTTCGCTTCCTTGAAAGAGTCAACACAACGTTTCACAAAAATAAATGCGGAACTTTACATATCTTCTGTTTTTTTACAGACAAGCTCTTCTATGTATGATAGACAGAATGTGCTGAGTTTTGTGTTGTACCAGCCGAGCCAGATGTCACCATTTATGATCATATTATGGGATATTTGACAGTTTCAGTCCCCTCAGTTTCGTGGAATATTCTTTTTATATTTTTTGTTCTGTTTCTATTTCAACTTACATATAAGTGGTCGGCGTTACTTGGTTATGTGGGTTGGTTTCCACACTCGAGGATTTCTCTTAATATTTCAGCTGCTTTCATCAGTGCTATGCGTTGTATGGTGCCAATCTCCCCTTTTAATTCAAATTTCTCCTAGTCTTTTTTTTTCTTTTTTTTTAACTGTTCTTAGCATTACCTAAATTATTGTTATTACAGTAATTTCATTAAGGTTCCATATTCCTTTCAGTTCTCTGGCAAGTTTCAGTTTTTCTGCCTGTTTGACCTTCATCATGTGATCTGCTGGGACGACGAAATCTACAATTTGGTAGGGATTTTCCTCCTTGTTGATTATTATCAATCTTGATCTTCTTGTTTGAGTGAGTTTGTCCTTTTGTACTTCCAGGTCCGAGAGGATTTTATGATTTCAATTCTCATCTACTAGCCTCGGTTTGCGTCTGTACCATTTGTCTGGATGCTTAAAGTGCAGACGTTTTGCATAGTTCCCAATGGTTTTCCTTCCCCATACAGTAGTGTTTGTTTTTGTATTGCTTTGGGGCTAGTTTAATGCATTCATTTATTATGTGATTTACTGTTTCGTCGCTTTGTCCATAGTTTATATTTACTGTTTTCCTGTGATTTGTCTATCTTGGTTTTAATAATTCATTCTGATCGCATTGTTTTGTGCAGCTGTCATAAGTGATTCCGTTTCTCTGGTCAAGTGTTCTTTTTCATAGCCATATGCATATATTTTTTGTTGATCTCTTCTTTGGTAAGTATCATAAATTGTCCATGTAGCTGCTTCTCTTCCTGTTTTTCTTTTCTCATCTTTTTGGTTCTAATTTCACTGCTCTTTGCATTGTTTATTTTGGTGCTGCTTTTAGCAGCAGGAATCCTTTCTGTATTTGAATTATGTTTTTTTTTTCTAGTTCTTTTTTCTAGTTCTTTTTTCATATCATCCACACGGTTTCCTATGCTTACCATCACTCTTTCCCCTTCTCTCCTTTTTACATAGAGTAGATTAGTATCATCCTTCGAGTGTAATACATGATCATTAGTTTCCTATTTCTTTTGTCCAGCCTATGAAGGGTCCAGAATATCTTACTAGAAATACTGCCCAGTTATGTATTCTTTTATCATATTTCTACTATATAATTTGCTTTCAAGGAGTTTTCTTGTTCTTCTTGGGTATTCTCTTTCAATATTCTCTTTCATTTGGCGCCCACTTTCAGAACTCTCAGATAATTTTATTATCATTACTAGAAGAATACCCTCCTATGTTGGGTAAAATTAATTCTCCAAACAGAACAGTTTTCCACCACTTTTATGTCGCCTTATGAAGATCAAAAGAAACATATAATAGTACTGAACCTCATTTTAAATGATTTCGATTCTAGAAAATGTTAAAAACATTAAGGCTTAAGTTCAAGGGGTATTAAGAAGAAATCTAAATCCAGGGAATCTTGTTTAATGTCTAATGACTAATGACTATGGATCAAATTCGATGCAAATCTGAAATATTTCAATGTTCAAATAGGAGGTTGTCCCCATATTATACAGACTAAAACTCTTTTAAAGTACTCAAAAGAAATTAAAATTTTGGGAATATTTATTAATTGATGTGTCGTACCTATTGTTAAAGTTTCACAAAAATCAAAGGTATGTGAATTTTCATGAGAGGCTTCCACCGCCTTTTTGCCCCCTTAGCATGAAATTAAATTGAACTAAATATATCCTACATTACCCTCGTACCTACACACGCCTTACAACTGTCTTCCAAAATTAATAATGATTAATTAATTAGTTTAGGAGTGAATTCTGTATATACAAATATGTAAACATATACACATACCTAACTTTATGTAGATAGACATCATTATTCATATATTCGGTAATACTTGGTGTGGTGTTCGTCCTGGACAAGCATCCGGCTTCCACTGAAAGAGGAAGTTTCTAGGGAATACCAAATTTACATGCAGTCCCCAGTTGCATGTATATGCTGGTCAGGGGAGATGATATACAGCGTCTAGTATTCCCAAATGGTCACCCATTTGATACTGACCAGGCTCAACGTTGCTTAACTTTGGTGATTTATAAGAACCAGCGTTTCAACATGATTATGCCGTACAGATTATTATTTTTATCATTATTATTATTATTATTATTATTATTATTATTATTATTATTATTGTTGTTGTTGTTGTTGTTGTTTCTTTAATTTGATTATTCAGTTTTTAGCTAAAACACCTTAGCAGTAAAATGCATTTTCTGTGTGCTTCTCATGATCATCATCTTTTCAACATGCTTTCTCTTTTTGAATAATGTATCGTTTTTCTGTGTGTTCTTCCTTTGTTTGTTCACATGATTTTTTATTGCGATTCTCTCCTCCCAATATTTTTTACTCCTCCTTTTCCTCTGTTGCATCCCTCCCACTCCTTACTTTAATGCCTAAAAACAATCACCGAAATTCGTAATCAAATATATGCACTTTTTTTTTTTTAGAAACCTGATTTAACTTGAAGGAGATCACCAATTTATCAAATTTTCAGTGGGGCTGCCCAGAATATTCCGGAAGCCCGAGAAAAAAATAGAATAAAATAAAATAAATAATATGTAGTAAATTTAGAGCATTGTAACAAAAAAGAATCTTGCGGAAATATAGTTCTTGTGTTTTTTCTTTTAATTCAATATAAAAAGTATGAGGAAAAAGTATGAGGGAAAGATATGGAAAAAATATAATAAAAGTTATATAAAATTACGAGGGAAATAAATTAAATAATACCTGATAAAAAGGGGGGAATTTACATTTGTTCAGTTGTTGTGTTCCAACCCCAACCCTAACCCTAACCCTTACACCATACTTCCCAGTACTTCTTGTGGCAAAGTTTTTTTTCCTCCCAATCTTCAAGAAGAATACTTTTAGTTAATTTCATAGTAGATCTGGGAGAAAATGTGGTTTATAAAATTAGCAAGCCCAGAATCAGAGAAGTATTTATTATATTCAATTAATTTTCTAAGCATTTTACTTCAGTGTTACTTATTTTTTTGGAGAAGGAAAAGTGTACAAGATTTTATTTCTTGATTTTATACTAGCATGTCTACACGACGTTGACCCCCGGGGGGCATGGACAATAAAATAGAAGAGTTAAAAAGCGTGTGTAACATCTTTCTTTTAAAATTTCACTCTCTATCCGCCATCTTTATCTCAATATATATATCCTCTCAACTCTCTCTCTCTCCTTCTCCCTCCTTCTCTCTATCACCCCTCGCTTTCTATCACTACAACCATTTCTACTCCAAATTTCGATGGAAAAATCACTCTAAATGTCGCCCCCCAACTAATTTCGTTCCTGTTTACCCCGAAAGAATGAATAGTTTTATGTAGTTATAGATCACAGCTTATCAAGACCTGGGAGACACTCGAGGATAATAGTTAAAAAGTATTTGTTTACATTAAACTTGAAGACGACCATGCTGTAATCGATTGATAAGCAGACTCGTGGTATCTTGTTTAACAGGTGGGATGTTTTAGGAAAGAAACTTTGTTCATGGAAGTTCCGTTTGTTTTTTGGCACAGAGAGAAAGAGAGAAAAGAAATGTCTATGTTGTGGTTGTAATATACGAGTTCTTGCTGTGAATGTTTTACAGTAATTCTTGTTACACATTTAAATGTTTCCATATCCTGTCCGAAGCAATGATGAAAAAGAATATATCAGCTTTGTGAGTGTGTCTTGTATAGTTTCTGACTTTTAAGTGAACACAAACATGCATAAACATACAATTGCTCTTTATATAATAGAAGATAAGAGGAAAAAAGTTGTTTTCTAACAACAGAATACACATATAAAACAAATAAATAGATAAAGTGTTTTAACCCACGTTTCTTTTCCATCTTGTTTTCGATTTTCTTAATTTAATGCCCTCATCCGACCGCCACGAAAAATTATTCATTGATGATTTGCCTATGAAAGAATGCAACCTAGATTTTGTTTTCGTTGGTTTGCTTTGAAAAAGATAAATAAGTGAAATGAAGAAAGAGAACAGTTGTTATGTTGACGGTTTTGTTTGGGATATTTTTCTGGCTTTAATTTGATTGGAGATTAAAGTTTTGAAAACATATCTTGAATATATAAGACAGTTGAAAATGTGTATTTTGGAATGAGCAGAAACTGTTGTATGAATAACGATGTTTTTTAAAAAGTAAACTCGGAACATATATATATATATATATATATATATATATATATATATATATATATATATATATATATATATATATATATTAGCAAATATATGCCCCCTCCGGTCACATATGTTTTCTAATCTTGGAAGATGATATGAACGAACATATCCTTAAAGGACGAAGTAATGACTGAAAGCATAGTATCACAACAAACGCTCCCCTTCAAATGAGGAGTTAATGCCTGGGAGGATGATATCATGAGAACAGAACAGATAGTACACTACCCCCCCCCCCAAAAAAAAAAACGGAGAAGATAATACTATACTGTCTCCAATAAAAGGAGGTAATATCTGGGAGGATCGTGGCAATAAAAGGAGAAGATAATGCCTGTGAGTATGGTATCATGGAAACAGAACAGATTCTATGCCCCCTCTCCCCCACCAAAAAAAATAAGAGACGATAGACTCTAGGAAGATGGTCTCACGACACCAGAACAAGTATTACTCCCTCTCCAAAAGCAGGATGTAATACCTGGGAGTATTACCTCACCTCCTTGAAAAGAAGAAGGTAATTCCTGGGAGCAACAGAACAGATACAACGCTACCCATCACCATCAAAAGATAATATGACAATAGATTTTTTTTTCATTCATTTAAAAATGCCAAGCCATAGAACATTAAATTCATGATTACTTGGCCTTTTGGCTAAGATCAAAGTGTAGTATCTATTCTCAATATCTGTTCTCACATCCCAGAGACCTCAGACGTTTTACTATCGACGGAAATATAACGTATATATAAGAAAATATGGCAAGGCAAAATTACAACTGTATATTACAGAATATTAATTTATTAGAAGCTGTTTATATAATAAATATGCAATTTAAGAAGACCTAAATGTGTCTGAGCGTATTTGCAGTTTCCTATATATATATATTTCAAAAGTCTATCATAGAACATTATAAACACAACCTGTTTGATGTCAATATAGTTAAGATAAATGGAAAATTCTTTCGCATTTATTAATTTATATATATATCAGTAGATTTTTCGAAGCTTGACAGAGATAACTTTGAATCTGACGAATTGATATTGGATGCTGACTAGCGATTTCTTCTTTTTTATTCTTGCACCATGTGCTTAACACTAAAAATGTAATTCGCTTTGGTTTATTTCAGAAAATACTAATTTCAGCTAGGACAATTTTTTAAATGGGTTCATTTTTGCTTATGACCTATACAGCACCAACCGCATACGAAATTAATAAAAGAAAATTCTCGATTGTTCTACCTGTGACCGATTTCCGATAAACACTTATATCTTTTTACAATAAATTTTACCCTATTTATTTTTTTAATTACTTTTATATCATAATAATAGGTAACTTAATTTAGGAGGCACAATTATTTACAATGTTGTTTAATTGAAATAATATATGCGACTGATTATTAATCATGAGAAATGGATTTGAAGTGATGCACGTGACTGAATTTTATGGAAAGTGTATTATTGTATATTTAACATATTCCTTCCAAACACATTTGGAATGTGTCTTTCTCTAAAACTAATTAAAAAAACATTATCTTTAAAACAAAAATACTTTGATTTTCCGAGTCAGGATGTTTTGCGATATGAAATCATAGGAATGGTCTACTGAAATACTTGGGGAATTTAATTACCGTTTTTTACATAAAAAAATAATTACTAAATATGAATGCCTCACAATAACATCCGTCGAAATGCAAAAAAAAATATTCGTAGATATTACAATTGACTAACATTATTATTGCAACAAACTTACATTACCTCGCAACAAACTGACGTTTGTGCATATTCGAAATTTAACAAAATGCTAATGTTTCCCAATACACGTTGTTTATTAGATGCCCAAACGTTGCAGTATACATTGAATTTAACTTTTAAAAAGACTATTGCATTAAAATAAATATTTTGTTAATATAATCCAGTTTACAAATAAAACAGGTTGCTGGCTGCTTTGAAAAAACGCGCACCACTGTCCTGCTAACATGAAGTTGAACTGTTATTCGAATTTTTATTTGTTTAACAATTTCATAGACACATCATACATTTCTCTCTAATCGACAGTCTAAATGATTCCAAATCAATTGTGTTTGCCAAGGCCGAAATTCATAAGTTTTCTTACATCCTACAATCCGTCGGGGTCAAGTGGACATAATTTATTTGATTGTCAATAGATTTCGACTATGTATATATTTCTACGTATAATTTTACAAATTTCCAGTACTTTTAAAATGTAATTCGCTTCAGTTTTTTTTTCCAGAAAATACTTCTTCAATTTGTTTTTTTGTTTTTTGGGGGTTTTTTTTTAAATAAAAAAGTATATAAGGTTCCATTTTTATTACTTTCAAAATAACTGCAGAAAAACATAAAAGAAGGACATCGTTAATGAACAGACAACCCGCAGAATCCCCGTTTACACATTTACTACGTACATTGGATTATTTATATTATTTGTTCTCATCTTGGATGTAATTCTCACAGCGTTTCGACCGATGTAACCTCCGACCTTCTTCAGGTGTGTCTTTTCTTTTATACTTATATTCACTTATAGTGAGTATGTGAATGTGTACATTGTACGATAGTGTCTTGTCGATCTTTGAAATCTATATGAAATTCCAAACCGGACCGTTTTATATAAACAATGGAGGGTCGATTTTTCTCGTTACGTCAACCGTGACCGGATAGAATTCTTACGTAATTGTTATGTTATGCTTAGTTAGTATCGCCTGTAGTGATGATTAAACTTTCAACCTCAAGAAGACTTAGAACTGATTATTACTTAACAACGTTCTTCGTTTACTATTTTCATTGTATTATTTAGATAATTAGGAATCTTGTTCACCCGGGTACTTGGTGCAACGGATCTAAATGACATAATTTTTGTTTACAAAATAGTTTATGATAAGGGCTCTCAATGATGTCGTCCGACGAGCACCAGACATCGCTGGCTTCCCGTCGATCCTCGAACCGGTTGGCCTTCACAGAGGGGATGGCAAACGACCTGATGGCTTGACGAGGTTTCCCCTTACAAACGGTAAGTCACTGATATTGGATGTAACTTGTATCGACACTTTTGCGCCCTCGTCAGTGATAGAATCGGCAACAAACCCTGGACATGTAGCAACGTCAGCAGAGAGCCGCAAGCGGTCAAAATATGTTGATCTTCTCGACAGATTTGTATTTCAACCGATCACTGTGGAGACGAGTGGAGTGATTGACTCTGCCACACGCGACTTCCTCGGCAACCTTGGTCTATTAATGACGCGCAAGACCGGAGACAATCGCGAATTTTCTTGGCTACGAGCGCCTCTTTATTGCCATTATTCGTGGAAACGTCTTGAGTCTGCTCTCGGCCTGCCAAACCATCCGGAAATTCGACGAAAACTATTAACTGTGATACGATTATATACAAGGAATCGGGATTTCTTGATATTGAACTAAACAATGTCCAAGTGACGAATAAGGGATTTATTAGTTATTTATTGAATTATTAATCTTATAGTTTACTTTTTCACCGAATGGGTCAGTGTAATATATTTGTTTCTTAATTTTTATATTTTGATCATAAACTATTTTTGTAAAAAATATTTTTATTATAATGACATAATTAATTATGCTGTTAAAATACAGTAAAAAGAAACATTCCAAGTTTACGTGGAATAAGTAAGCTTTATCTCGTATTTTTAACTTGATTTTTTTAATTAAACTTTCTTTTACTTATTTCACGTATTTGCCCAAAAGCCCTGCTCGAAAAATAGCTGGTTAAAATGTCCATTGCCAAAACGTCCGTTGACAAAATTCTTCGATGGCCAAAGTTTCCTTGATTCGTATCAGCGAGAAACAAACGTTCAGTATATGAATGTGCGCATTCTACGCTAGTTTGGGGGTATTTTTATCGATAAAGATGCGTACAGACACCATGTATTTAATATCTTGTTGTCAAAAAAGTGTTTAGAGATTTGTTTATCTCACTAATATCTCTTTCTCTTTTCTTTTTTATTATCCACTCCTCCTCTTTCTCCACTTACTCATTACCCTCTCTTTACACTCCCCTCTTTCTTCCCTTTCTTTTGCTTTCTCTTCTCTCTTTGCTCCCCCTTTCCATTCTTAAAAACTCCTGCCCACCTCTTAATCAAACTGTCAAAAAGGGACGAATTAGTCTCAAAACAGAAATTAAACTGTCGCTTTTTTTTCAGCCATTTTAACCCGATTTTCAAAATATAAAAGTGTAAAAAAGTCCAGTTTAACAAAATAACACGTTTCGCCATTATCGAGCGCAGATTGGGGATTCTGTGGTTTGTCAGTTCATTACAGATTTTCTTCTTTTATGCTTTCATGCAGACATTTTCAAAGAAATAAAAATGGCGCTTTATAGTTTTCTTATTTTTTGAAAAAAATTAAAAAACAAATTGAATCCATTTTGTGGTTAGCTGTAAAAGAAACTTAATTACATGTAAAAGGGTATATAGTGTCACGAGAACAATTTAAAATTAATAAAAAATGCAAAAAAATGTTTAGTAATTTAGATAAGTAAAATGTGTGGTTGAACTTTATGTTTACATCATGTTCTTAGAAAAATATGTGATAAAACTAAGGTGGTTTGGTTGTGATGATGATGATGATGATGATGATGATGATGATGATGATGATGATGATGATGATGATGATGATGATGATGATGATGATGATGATGATGGTGAATTTAGAACTTTCTAAATGGTGACCCATCTGATGATGATGATGATGATGATGATGATGATGATGATGATGATGATGATGATCATCATCATCATCATCATCATCATCATCATCATCATCATCTGGGTCACCATTTAGAAAGTTCTAAATTCACCAAAAGAATGATGTGAACGGAACAGATAAAAACATTGTCAACGAACAAAATATATTTATATATTTGCAAATTTACAGTGGTGTGAAAGATATTTTGAGTGAGTAAATAGTTCGTTGAAAAAAGTTGAAAGTGTTTGTAGAATGCTCAGAGTACGAAAAAAAAGACACAAACGTTAGAAATATGTCTGTTTGTTCAAACTACCATTTTGTGTGTGTGTTTACTTTTGTTGTTCAGCTTTAATTGTAGAAAGAGCAGTAGTTATTAAACGATTTTCAGCTTGGCACGAGTCGTGTTTCTTGGGGTGTCCTCTCGGCCTTTGCTGGGTGCTAGTTGTTGTCATTTTTACAAAGTTGAGGTCTATAGGTGTATTGCCCAGAAGAATTCTGTTTTATGTTGTTATTGTGTGACTGCTTATATTAGAATAAGCTCGTTCACATAGGCCTAAAAGAGCGGGAATCCCTCTCATTGGTTTATAAATTTAGAATTCACACCTTTATGTGAAATAATGTGCGATTGGACTATTAACGAAATATTGATGACTCTCCTTCTTATATGTGCCGATGAAGTGACTTAATAAACCTGTCTATGAAACAGATGTACACTATAACTTTGTTGATGTCAAATTTTTTTAACATGTATACTTAATGATAATGAATATGTCATAATTTTGTATCTCTCTAAGTCAATTCCCTTGACTTTAGACATTCAAGCTGTACCTTAACACTTTCGCCGTTCCTAACAGGCAAGCCTTTGGCAGAATTGGGAAAGAAATCTGTTTAAGCCATTTATGGTGGTTTTTCGTTATTATTATTATTATTATTATTATTATTATTATTATTATTATTATTATTATTATTATTATTTGTACTCACTAGGAGTCTTTGCACAAATCATCATCAGTGATTGCTTACCAACAACAACCAGTGGTACTCCCTGGAGTCTGAGTGACAACAAGACTCCCCATATTTCAAGTACTCTCCACCTGTTTTCGATAACTATTGTAAACGACTTTGCGGTATCGCAACAGTCGCTTACCATTGATTTATCGATGGTAACGACCATTGGTCTCCTCTGGGAGTTGGATGGCAGTAAGCCTCCCCAAGGTCCCAGTACTCTCCGCACTATTCCAGTGGAAGTCTGGTTAGTGCTCTCTCCTCAGTCTTCCCATCCTCCCAGACCTTTCACGACTATTTTGTGTGGTATGAGCCGAGGTTGGTGCCATCACTTTTTTTGGGGGGAGGGGGGCAGTTTATGAAATTTCTTGCATTTTCTGTTCCTTGGGTTCATATGGTGATGTTCTTCCTGTGATTTTGTAACTTCCATCTGACTGGTTACTGTTTGTAGCTTATGCGGCTTGGTTTCCGCATTCAAGGATTTTCCTTATAATTGCAGGTTTTTTTCATCATTGCTGTCTTTTGTATTATTATTATTATCATTATTATTATTTTTATAATTATTATTATTATCATTATTATTATCATTATTATTATTATGATTATTATTATAAAACCAAAACCCAACCGTGTATGCTTACCCTAGAAGATGACCGTTTGAAATGGTCAAAGCGCCTTGTTAACGTTCATCTGTAGGTAATCATTTTGTAAATCTAAGAGCAACACATTTATTCCTTGTCTCTGCTCCTCTCTAAGTTTCTCTACGCATGCTTCCATGTTGGATGTGATTCCCTCCACAAATCCATTCAATACGTTTTTCATGTGCTCTTGTACGACTGCCATTCAGGTAAATTAAACATTTCAGGGTATGGCAACAACTACCTGTTATGCTGTCATAGCGAAAGTTCTTTCTCGTATGCATCACGAGCATGGTTAGGCACACTGTATTCGTGTAATCTGTTGTCAGCTTACTGGGCAAGTAACCACTCACCCATTTCCATGACACAGTTTACACTTTTTTACTTTTGTTTAACGTCATGCTGAAGCTCGGCTCATCCATCAAAATCTGTTCAAGTTTTCAAACCCAACAACCATCCATCCCCAAAAAAGGGCTTCAATATTTATGGACTGAACCTGCCTGACCGCCCAATTTTATTTTGCCATGCCCCTGATATTTCAAAGTCCTCTGGTCAGTTGTTAATATTTCAACTTTCGTTTGCTCACAAGTGTGTGTTAGTATCCGGAATCTACAAGATTTGTACACTCTCGTCCATTGACAAATATCTTTACAGTGGGCAATTTTTTGGTTTTCACTTGTTCAGGAAGAAGACTGGTGCTGACGTCTCCTCCCTTTGGGCATTTGTCTAGCACTCTGATGACACATGCCCAATTCCATTGTCATTACCTTTCATGACTAAACTTCTGCGGTTGACTGCCTGACCCCTTTGAGTATCCCTGCATGCAATCCTTCACCATATAGCTGTGTTGTGGTTCAGACTTGTATCATGGATGCAGAAAACCAAGTTACAGTCATTGTTACAAAAACACATGAACGTTCACAAATTGTATTCATACCTTGGTAGCCACTTGTTCTTGTACGTACTCCTGCGTCATCATTCCATACTGAAAGCTTGCTGCCTGAAATCAAAGCTCCTTATTTACATTTTCAAAAGGACTAAGTCGACCCAAGACTGATGAAAGACAGAAGAGGTTTATTCAATTTGATCTTCGTTCCAAATCACTGATCAGTGGGATGGAGGAAACAAAGAGAGATCGATAATCATTGTTTAATCATATTTTTCAGCTTATCTCGATTTTCATATTCATGCAATGTGTGCTCCCAACAAACTGACGTCTTTTCTTTCTCTCTCTCTCTCTCTTTTTTCTCTCTCTCTCTTTTCTCTCTCTCTTTTCTCTCTCTCTCTTTCTCTCTCTCTCTCTGAGCCATGTGACGTTATATCCGTTTCTATTAATTCTCACAGTCTAGTTATTCTCACCTCGAGTTCATTAAATTGACCCCTGCTGCACTTTCATTTTTTGTTATTCTCAACTAACTATTTAAGATACTAGTGGTTGTACTCGTCCAATATCTAGCAGTTGAGCTCAGAGTACTTATAACAAATGAACGCCTCGCTATATGAATCAGCAGGGGACAACTTTGAATCTGAATGCCTTCGTCCAGAGGGTGCAGCAATCGATTCCCTGCACACTTTGTCCATGCTCGGGTCAGAAGCTATAGTCATGGTGTCAACCCTGAATGAAGCACGGAGAAACTGCTTTACATTTTGTGGCAAAGCTGACACAAATGCGCCCATCAGACAACGATATCTTTGCTAATATCGTACTTTTCATAATGGACAAAATCTTTGATGTCTACCTGATTTCCGAATTCAGTAGCACTTCGACTTACATTCCAATTGTGGAGTTCATAGAAAGCATGGAATTGTCTGTGAACTCTGTGCCATTGACTATATCGAGCATATTATGCCACTACAACTGGGAGGTTGTGCTCTTGCTGTGTATGGGTAGCTCAGTTTAAAGTTCATAGATCAGGTCCTGAAAGGGGTTGAGAATTGAGCAGCAAACAAGTTAGATAAACACAGATGAAATGCAGTTTGGTTTTAATACTTGAGCGAAGTATCACTGATGCTATATTCATCCTGAGATAATTGCTATAGAAGTATCTTGGTAAGAATTGTGGATTTGGAAAATCTTTTGACAGACGATTACGGACAATAATAAAAATAAACATTTAGGGGTTAAAACTATTTAGAAAATTCCACCAAATTTGTCACTAAGCTCTCTTGACATAACAACTGTGTCATAGGAGTATCAAATTGATAATACAACCATTGTGAATCACCAGTCTGATGAATGGAAGGATAAAAAAAAGCATTCAAATGTAAATATTTTGTCTTTGTTTTATTTCGCTAGTCATTAATTTTTCTTTTCATTAAATTATTTCTTTTTTTTTTCATTCTCTAAAAACGAAATCACATAGAAATATATAAAAACGACTGAAGTACAAAGAACTACTTCAATTACTGTAGTTCTAACAATGACAGCAAAAGTGATTTTCATTGAAGAAAATAAAAAGAAAGAAAACGACCCCGAGAGCAATATTAAATAAAGCATGAAAAACATTGTCTTATCCATTTAAGTAGAAAATCTTAATGAAAACAATGAAATATTTTTTATTATACATCTTTCTCCAAACAACATAAAAATGGCTGCTGCGATGAAACTATTGAGCAAATAAACATTGAAAATCCTTTGACCAGTGAGAAAGAGTCACATTAAATTTACAGTGATCTTTTGAGTGATAATTTTCTAAATGTGTTAGAGGGCGGTATCTAGGAAATCAAAATAATTACAAATGGCTTTTTTTAATATCTATCTATCTTTCTCTATATACATGTCTACTCTATAAAATAAAGTCAGTCGAATTTTCATAGTCAGACCTAAATAGCAATGAATCGGCCAAATCGATATTGATTCTGAGTAGGCAGTCATGTTACACATTTATCACTGTGTCATTTGCCAGAAAGTTTTGAAATTTCGATCGCTTTCATCGTTTACATATTCTATCCAGTCGAATGACTATTTCAGTAATAGAAAATTACGGATATTCACCGTTTGTTACAAAGGACAAATTCAATCCATGGGACTTTAGCAAAGATATAACGTTGCCACAGGATACTAAAATGACATAAAGGTTCAATCTCAGCTCTAAATAGTTATATTTCATGTTTGCAGCGATTCCCAAACAAAAACTAAAATATGAAGTTGATCTTTTCTTGATTGCACTTTTTTTCATATGTAATTTACAAAGAAAATCTTTGCAAATAAATTGATACGATAAGGAAAGAGAGATAACTCTTCCTTCTAAAGATCAATGGCCGGTAATTCTTTCTTACTCTATGTGAGTTCACCGTACCTATCAATCATATGTGTGTATATTGATTTAACCTAAACTTCATGCTAATATTAATACTATTAATACCGATACTATAACTATCTTTCCATTTCTGCCGTCTCCAGATCGATTGAAAGTCATCTATACTAATACTGATAATCATTATATTAATATAACTATTATTACTATAAATAATAATAATATTAATTACATTACAAGGCCATGAAAAATGACGATGTGTGCGACTGTTCAGACCAGCAAGATTTGTTAAAATAAATCGGGTCTGTTGAGCCATCTGCGTGCTCACAACCGGATATTGCAATTATGTAGGGGTGGCCTCCTTCTGTAAAGAAATGACAATCATCAATCATATATATATATATATATATATATATATATATATATATATATATATATATTACTATTTCATGTATCCACATAACATTTTATAAGCAGATATAATTTTTTATGTATTCATTTTCAGTATTTACTTCAACAGTGCTCGATACGTAAGCTATGAAAATATATTTATGGCAATTAAACTACACAGAGGCTCCCGCGTTTCATCCCCGGGGGGGGGGGGGATCTGCAGGCTAAAATGCATGGATTTGATTTTGCCGGGTGTTTTGATATACACGGCTAGTTAGTTAACAAATCAGATTCTTTGTTGTTCTCTCAGCCAATCGTTAGAGTTCCCACGAACAAAGGTCTTGTTAGTGTTACTTCCTATATCCTGTTCTATTGTTCTGTTTTCCATAGATTGGCCTATATCCTGTTTCCTTTGTTGTGTCAATATAATGGGTGAATTTATTTTAACACGTGGTTCCTTGTATTTCTATTTTAGGTTTTAATTTAAAAATTTTTTTTTTTTACTTATTTGTTTATTTATTTATTTATCGTTAGCCTAAGGTAAATTTATTTCTGTGTAAGCAGCTGTTTGCTATCTTACTTCTACAGTTTAATATATTTTTGGGGTCTTTAAAAGTTAGGATTTCAAATTTTTCATTCAGACATAATCTACACGGGTCGTTTAAATTTCTACATATACTAGCCTGTCGTATTATTTCCATTCAATTATTGGTGACCATCCATTTTCTTTGAGCTCCCAATAGTGTTTTAATTCAACGTTCTCTGTTTTTAAATGTGCTTTTGTGGTCATAATATCTGGTTTTAATATCTAATATATATCATCATATCATATGTTATAATATTGTTGGTATGATTATTACATTAAATTTCTCTATTATTATTACCATTATAATTATAATACTTTATTAAGGTGGTTATTAATACTATTAATATTATTGTTAATGTAGATTATTATTATTATAATTATAATTATAATTATTATTATTATTATTATTATTATTATTATTTGTACTCACTAGGAGTTCTCACGCAGATACTTGTCAGTGATTGCCCACCGATAACAACCAGTGGTACTTCCTGGAGTCTGAGTGACAACAAGCCTCCCCAGATTTTCAGTATCCTTCACCTCTTTTTGATAACCACCGCAAATAATCGTGCGATATCACAATAGCTTCTTACCATTGATTTCTCGCTGGTAAGGACCATTGGTCTTCTCTGGGATTTGGGTGGCAATAAGCATCCCTAAGGTGACAGCATTCTCTGCACTCTTCCAGTGGAGGTCTGGTTCATGCTGTCCATCCTCGACCCTCTAGCTATATTTTGTTTGGTGTCAGCCTAGGCCGGCACCATTTTTTTTTATTATTGTTTTTTCTAATGATTTTTTAATTTTTTTAATTTTTATTCCTTTTCCCCCCTTTTTGGGGGGAGATGGTGGGATGGAAGGGTCTCCGCCTTATGGCGTTTTATGTAATTTCTGTTTCTTGGTTCATTTTCGTGTGGTGTTAGCTGAGGCCGGTGTAATTTATTTGGAGGAGGGATTATGAAGTGATGTTTCCTGCAGTTTCTGTTCCTTGATTCGTGTTGTGGTGTTCTTCGCGTGGTTTTGTTTTCTACCTGTTGTAAATTACTTGTGAGTGGTTACCCTTTGTAATTTATGCGGGTTGGTTTCCGCATTCAAGGATTTTCATTAATATTACAGCTGTTTTGATCATTGCCATCCTTTATATGGTTTCGATTGTCCCTTTGATTCCAATTCCTCCCAGTCTTTTCTCCAGTTTTTTTTTGGATTGTTCCTAGTGCTCCTATGATTATTGGTATTATATTCCTTTCAGTTCTGTGTATATTATTATTATCATTATTATTAATATTATTAATATTATTATTATTATTATTATTATTGTTGTTGTTATTGATATTACCATTTTATATTATGTCAGTTAACTTTAGTTAATTTTAGTTAATTTTAGTTCATCTTCATATTATTATTATCATCGTTATTTTATTATCGGTAGCGTCCAGTTGTTCTTAGCTCAAATTAATAAAAAAAGAAAAGAAATGAAAAATTAACTTAATTATGTCTAAATGACTTAACCCCCCTCCATCCTTCACCTCGAATAAAGCCAGACAGATGACAGCTATTAGACCCCCCTCCTACATTTCGTATAAATCTGACGACATCAAACTAACCCTTAATACATATCAACGGCTTACAAGATATCATCTAGACATTAGAAAACCTTGAAAATGTGGCATGGGAAATTGAACGTTTTATCCTTAACATGAGTTCACAAATGCTTATTTTCAGTTTTCGACTGTTTCGAGTTTGATCACGTGACCTTTTAATCTTAAATTCTAAATTTCGTTTCTTTTTCTTCATCTTCTTCTTTCTCCACTTCATTCTTTCCAAATATGTTCTGAGAGAAGGATCAGATTTTCTCTCCACCTGATGAAATCTCAGCTTCTAACAGCTGTTGATCGATAACATCGACATGTCAGTGTCGTGGATAACGTACATGTCTTTATAAATAAAAATAATTATATATATGTGTGTGTATATGATTCTATATTTGCATGTACAGGATTCACACATTTTTGTAATTTGTCAAGGCCAGAAAGAGTTTTCTGAGCGGCACAGCCCAAATGGAGCAGGTGTATTCCATCTTAGGGCGTATCTGATTCTTATACAAATAAAGAACTGCGTCTTGTAATCCTTATGAAGTGTATCATTTATTGAAATGACTGTGGACAATTTTATTTAATTTAGATTATTCTCTGAATTTTTGGTAATTAAAAAACAATTAACAAATTCATATGTTTACAAAGATAAGATTTCTAGTGGGGTCCCTGTATCATAGACTGGGGGGATGAGCCCCTAGTGCCGTCATTGATTACTACACTGGAATATTCAACAGTTTTTATTAGTTTTTGGAGATGCAAATAGGGTAGAGTGATTTATCATTATATTATTCCAAGACATTAGGCGTCAGTAGTTTGCAAAATAGCAGACAGGTCAGAAACCCCCTTAAACATATATTCGGAATGACTAAACAAGATGGCCGTTACAAGCAAGTTTCGTTTTCTTTATTATTCTGAATCCTTTTGTTCAAATTAATAAGCTGATGTTCAATTTATGAAAAGTCTACAGTGGAAAGATGGCAATTCAGCCAATGAAACTCGTTTAATATATACGCCTTTGTTTGTTATGAAGATGACTGGTCAATATATTTTCTGGGAAAGAGAAGAAAAAAATTAAGTATTTCAATATACAAACATTTACACAAATATATATATAATATTTATAAATAAATATTAAATTATTATATATATATATATATACATATATGAGAAAAAAAAAGAAAGAAAACATTAGACACACCAGACACATAGACTAGCATGAATCATAGTAGAATTTAATTTGATAAAATTCCAATGCTAACAGACTTGACAATTCAATTACTGAAGTACTTTGTATTTTTTCTTTTTAATTTGTCCTCTTAAAATAATGTGTCTGCTACATGGATACTTTTGTATCTATCGATATATATATATATATATATATATATATATATATATATATATATATATATATATATATATATATTCATATATATGTATCTATTCATATATATATATATATTCATATATATATACATGTATCTATTCATATATATATATATGTATCTATTCATATATATATATTCATATATATATATATATGTATCTATTTATATATATATATATATATATATATATATATATATATGAATAGATACAAAAGTATCCATTGAGCAGATGGCGTACTAGTGAATTTCTCCACATGTGAGTTGTCTCTTTTCTTTGTTTTTTTATTTATTTGTCTTTGCTCAGGAATGACCCACTGTATGGTTAGGGTTTTTTCAAGATATTTTAATCCAAGAACTTTTTATTCCTTGTGGATTTTTCTGATGATTTTGTAGTGTTGTAGCGACGATATTGACAAATGTTGTTTGGTTAGGGTTTATATACTATATATATATATATATATATATATATATATATATATATATATATATATATATATATAAATTAAGTATTTCAATATACAAACATATACACAAATATATAGATATATATGTATATATATATATATATATATATATATAATATTTATAAATAAATATCGGGTCACAATCATTACCAATATTTATTCTACTTTAATTTAATTCGAAAATTCATAAACTGTGACTTATCTGTTAATACATTCTTACATAACTAAAATTGAGTCTCTTTATTTCTATATTATTTTTATTCTATTTATTATTTACTCACTAGGAGTTATCACACTGGTCATCGTCAGTGGTCACCCACTGCCGACAACCTGTGGTATTCCCTGGAGTCTGAGTGACAACAAGTCTCCTCAGGCCTCCAGTATGCTCCACCTCTTTTCGTTCATCACCGCTGATGACCTTGCGGTAATCGCAACAGCCACCTACCAACGATTTCCCGCTGATAAGGTCCATTGGTCCCCTCTTGGGCCCGAGTGGCAACAAGCCTTCCCAAGGTCCCAGAGCTGTCCGCGCTCTTCCAGTGGAGGTCTGGTTTTGCGCTTTCCCTCCTCGACCCTCTGTCCATAATTTTCGTGGCGTCAGCCTATGCTTGCGCCTCTCTCGTGCGGTTGTATTTTCCCCGGTTCTGTTGTTTTGTGCTTCCATGTGTTTGTTCTCCATTCGTTGCTTATGTGGGTTGGTTTCCGCATTCGAGGACATTTCTCAGGATTGTAGCTGTTTTGATCATTACTGTCCTTTGTATGGTCTCAGTTATCCCTTTGATTCCTATTTCTCCTAGTCTTTTCTCCATGTTTTTGGGGACTGTTCCTAGTGCTCCTATGATTATTGTTGTTATACTGACTTTCTTCATGTTCCATATTCCTTTCAATTCTCTGGCAAGTTCAGTATATTTGCTTCTCTTTTCCGTCTCTTTGATCTTCACTCTGTGGTCTGCTGGAACGGCAAAGTCCACGATTTTGCAGGATTTTTCTTTCTTGTTGATTATTATCATATCCGGTCTCCTTGCTGTTATGGGTTTGTCTGTTTGTACATTCATATCCCATATGATTTTGTGTTTTTCGTTTTCTAGTACAGTTTCTGGTTTGTGTTTGTACCGTTTTCTTGCATATTCGAAATTCAGTTGTTTGCACATTTCCCGGTGTACTTCTTTCCCCATGCTGTCATGTCTGTTCTTGTATTCCCTTTGTGCTAGCTTGCTGCATTCACTTATTATATGATTTATCGTTTCGTCTCTTTGTCCACACAATCTGCATTTGCTGTTTTCCTGGGTTTTATCTATCTTTGCTTTAATAAAGTTTGTCCTAATCGCATTGTTCTGTGCGGCCGTCAGCAGAGATTCCGTTTCTCTGTTCAGGTTTCCTTTTCTTAGCCATGCCCAGCTGTTTTCATTGGCTTCATCGCTTGTGAGTCTTATAAAGCGTCCATGTAGTTGTTTTTCTTCCCACTTTTCCTTTCTTGTCTTTTTGTTTCTGGGTTCAGTGCTTCCGGGGTTGTTTGTTGGGCTGGTGTCTCTTGCTGTGGTGATCAGTCTTTCCGTGTTCTGGGTTACATATTTCTCCAGCTCTTTTTTGGTGTCTTCCACACAGTCTTCTATACTTACCAGTCCTCTACCTCCTTCATTTCTTTTCACGTAGAGTCTGTCCGTGTCGTCTTTTGGGTGCAGTGCATTGTGCATAGTCATTAGTTTTCTAGTTCTTTGGTCAAAGTATTATTATTATTATGATCATTATTATTATTATCATTATTATTATTATTATTATTATTATTATTATTATTATTATTATTATTATTATTATTATATAGAAGTATTATTATTCTTTATCATTCTAATTCTTATATACAAGTAGTATGATTCTTTAGTATACTTATATAGAAGTTAAGTGACTTATAATTTTCCAATCTAATTAACATCAATGCTTTTGGTGTGTACATACACACTTATGTAAATTAGATGGGCATGCTGAAAAAAGAACGTCATTTTCTTTCTAAATGCTCATAAAGACATTAAGAAATATTAGAGAGTGGTTGAATGAATATAGAGTAATTGATGGCGGGAGAAATACATATATAGCCAAGAGAGAGATGAGTGATTCGTTTAGTTATTTATAAATTACGACTAATTAGAACATTTAACTCCAAATATTTTCAAACATTGCTCAATCCCAGAACTAAAGTATATTTTAGCATTCATTTTGTGTTATTAAAGTATATAGGTGAAAAACATTAGAGAAACAAACGTTGATCAACTCACATTTAGATGATCCGGCTTTCCACACCACTTTGAACTTACATTAGAATGTATGAGTACGGATGGGATAATGATACCCTTTTGAGATTCAGAGGTCTACTGTGAAGCTGCAATTATTTTTTAAGATAAACCCCCTTTAATTATTTATTATTGTTCCCCTGATCTTGTCCCTTTTTTTCTAATGTTCCCCAGAATCAAGGGCATCATCAAGTGGACCCATTTTGAAAGTGTAATGATCATCAAGGGGACTGTAATGGTGGAGTTGTGGGGCATCTCAGAGAATATCCCTTTGTTTTATTTATTTTACTTCAGAAATCAAGGGGCCTTTCCTGAGGCTAACACTTGAATTCTATATGAGATACATAGATATCCGAGTGTTCAGTAAAGATTCTCCTCTACCTCTCAAATGTTGAATCAGTGAAGAACACAAATCTTCCTCTTCCCAATTGACCGCTAAACTATGTTATAATTTATCTTTTCTATCGTCTTTTCTTGATTTGGCCGGATTCCAGGATAAGAATTTATCTGGTCTGGTGGGTGACCCAGCCTAGTGCTGTTACTCGGGGTAAGATCACTAGGTAAAGGTGCACCACTTCTCTTATGAGCCAATGTTTAGCCATGACAAGGGGATATTATTCGGGCTTCGAATACTATGTTATTTTGAATATTTGTCCAGAATTTATTTGTAGGGTAAAATATCTTCATGCCAGGTTGTCCTGACAAATCCCTGTACAAAGAGACTGAAGACTAGTAGTTATTCAAATTTATTCCCAGCAGTGTATAGAAGTGTGTCAGATAACGGTTAGAAGTTCATTAGACCTGCAAAGGATTGCTTTGAAGGGGGCACCATGTAGTTTATTGTTTGTAATGAAAATAAACTTTGTGTGACATCAGTCCCGTTAATTTCCAGACGCATGTTGTATTTAATATATATCACCACTGGAAAATAGCAAATAGGTAAAAAAGAGAATGATGTCTTTGTTTTCAGAATAAAAAAATGAGGAAAAAATGTCGTTCTAAAAAAGTAATAAGACTGAGTGTGCAGTGTGGGGTATGGGCAAAAGAGAGATTAACAGATTGTGTTATTATCTAATAGGATGGGAGTTTATAACAATAATCTTAGCTTTTAGCAACCATTTGGCTTTTGATTAACATGCTTTCGTGTATACTTCTTTTTCAGGTCGTTCAGCTGTGAGCACTGAGGAACTGATTATGACCATCGAGCAACGAATAAAAAACCCCTGAAACAACCCCCTTATTCATCTAATCTATTCCACAACCCGAGAGGATCATCAAACGGACCCGTTTTGAATGAGCAGACCCTTCCTTAGAAGCATGCCAGAGAAATATGGTGAAGTGCATTAGACTCGAGTGGAATTACTTTAAAGGAGAAGATAAGTAAAGTGGTCGATCATAGTCGAGAGCGACCTGTAGGCTCCCTTTAAATTAGCTACTACACCACTTATCCTTGATCCTGACCTTATAATGCATCAAGTGCCATTTTTTGAATTTTTAGTATGACACGACCGAGGATTGAACCCCGGTCACCCTACAAACCATTATGCCATATGGGTCGGTCTGAGGGTAAACCATGTAGTTTCGGTGTTTGTAATGAAAATAAATTGTTTGTGACACCAGTCATGTAATTTTTCAGACACGCCTCGTATAAATATCTTTGAAAATTCTATATTTATACTCATATCATTCTGAATATATATAATTTCCTTGTCTGTAAGATGTTGTGCATGTTTCACTTATTTGAGTATATTGAGTATATGTGTATATTATGATATAGTTAGATAGTAACGGGTTGAGCTCTGATTGGTCGAATAAGTTAATCTGTTAAGTTGAAGAGGTTTTTTTAATTGTCAGTCAATTAGAGCAATTGATGAGAAACAGTGCTAGACTAAGGTTTTGGTGACTCCATGCTTTCTTGAATAAGAAAACAGGAACAATGAAGCAACCCCAAAACCCAGACGCTTATGGTTTGTAAAATTAATGCATTGATATGTTCAATATTCTATGTCGTCCACAGTCATAAATTCATACCAAGTTAGATCGGCCATTCAGAATAAAATTTAAGATAGCGACCAAAAGATTATCCACATGTGGAATCCAGATAAAGCTACAAACATGAGCACAATAAGGAATATTCAAATGTATATATATATATATATATATATATATATATATATATATATATATATATATATTAGCTATGTTATATAATGGACGGACGTTTATTGAGATCGCTTGACTTGCGCGATTTGTGACGAAGTCATCTCGTGCAAGTTTAATTCAGTGTCGTTCTCACGGTCGCAGTGACAGTGACGAGACCCGGAGGGTCAAGAGTTTAGGTCACACCTGGCATGATCACGAGGTTTCGTGACGTCAGAGTTTTTCACTGTGAGAAAACTAAATTGAGATTTCAACAGTTCTCGATTGGAAGCCAACAAGAGTACAACGATAGTTATGTAGCTGTTACAAGTTAAGGGATTCCGAATCCCCAATAACAAATAAGATTCCGAATCCCCAATAACAAATAACTAAATAGTTAGGAATACTAACGTAAGCTCTCTCTCTCTCTCTCTCTCTCTCTCTCTTAAACAACGATCGCTCATTGTCGTCTAATTAGATAGTAAATAAAAAATGGCTCTGAATTAAAAACAGTAAAAGCCTTGTTATACTTTATTGTAATAGAAAGATTGATTTCAGCTTGCAAGGAGACCGCCGGTACGAACTGACGCAGCGAAGTGACAAACAGATAGCAGCCGGCACAAAGCAAGCGACAACAACGAGACAAGGTTAGTACGAATAGTTGCAGGCGGCCACAAATGGCGGCGAGAAGGAACGCACTGGCAGTACGCATAGTCAGCATAGCAGCGGCGGCACAATGGAACGCGAATGGTAGTAAACGGCTTATCACGCTGTTTCGGATCAACGTTCGAGAGCCCTTCTTCGACGACGCCGACATTACAAGCTATGTCATAAACCAAACAATTTAACAGCTATTCAAACCCAGCGTTGCCCGGGATTCATCAATATAACTTTAGTATAAAAAAGAAATTTGCATATTTTTTAAGCTATACACGTTTTAGTTTTAATGCCAGAGAGATTAGTCATATTTTAAGCTACCTTACAGTATTTGAATTATTATTTTAAATTATAAGCATCGAAACAAAATTTCTTACCGGAATAATTTTCATTTCAAACAAACTGAATTGAAAGACATTTTTTATTCTAAAAAAACATGCTGGGACGAATGTAAAGACAAATTAGCTAGACAGAATCAAATATCGATGTGAGAGATGCGATCCTATTTATGTCTAAATTCTAAAATCTGACAAGATAGCTTTATACATTAGATAAATAGCTAGAATAATTTGCTATATTTTATAAGGAGAGATTACTCAATATCGGTGATAGCAATTATGAATATTTAAGTTTGGAGACATAGTGTCGAAAGTGAATAACTGACCGTTACTATCCCCTGTTGATTCTATGTCTCCAAAAACTTCAATCTTTCTCTCTCTCTCCCTTTCTCTCTCTCTCTATCTCTCTCTCTCCCTTTCTCTCTATCTCTCTCTATCTCTCTCTCTCTCTACATATATATATATATATATATATATATATATATATATATATATATATATATATATATATATATATATATATATATATATATATATATTATGGGGGAGGGTATATTATTAGAGGTAATAAAAAAATTTAATTACAGAAAGCTGCAGCTCATTACTTAATTTATTAAACCGATCTAACTTTTATTTTTTGGACTGTATGGAAGAACAATTTAATACATTGCTAAATATATATTGCTTTTTTTGCCTCCCCATTGGGGAGTGAGAATTTTTGAGTAATCTTCCTCCTTTAGTAGTCAATTTCGAAATACAGAGTCTGGTAGATGTTTATCCGTTATTTACACACACACATACACACATACACACACACACACACACACACATATATATATATATATATATATATATGTATGTGTGTGTGCGTGTATGTGTGTGGCGGGAGAAGGTGAGGCGCCACTTATACTTTTCACATCTAAAATGTATGAAATACAGAATGCGGTTTACATAAAGAATTCAGTTTCAATTAATCATAAGGCAACAGACTTCGAAAAAAAACATCTAAAGAAGGCCGGAGAGTATAACAGTCAAGACATTGTAAACGTGACAACAACCAAGATGATTACAACAGTCTGAAGCATGCACATAATCAAATTAGCAAATAGCCTCATTTTATTCGTGATGTTTGTGTAAAAGAAAACACAAAAATATAGCTGTATTAAATCATACATAGATATATCATAATAATATACAACAGCAATAATAATAATAATAATAATAATAATAATAATAATATAAAAAGATTAAGATGTATCTGAGCTCAATGTGCATCCTTATAATTTCTGATCATTTAATTTGCATTCATATCGTTATAATATAATATGTGCGACTCTGTGGGTTTAGTGATGTCATAACATATCTAAGAACTTATTACATGTTTAATGAGAGTCAGAAATTAACTCAGACATGTTTATTTGAATGACATTCCTCAAATACATTTTTGATCTGGAATAAAAATCTAATCTTTGGGTTTCTTTTGAGAACCAATTATTATTAATCAAAGAAACATGCATAACAGTAATTATATATATATATATATATATATATATATATATATATATATATATATATATATATATATATATATATATATATATAGTGCTTTTTCATATATGTATTTTTTGTGTCATATATAAAAAAGCACTAATTAGTAGCGGTTACACGGAAAAGTTGAAACATTGAGCATGGGACTAAAAACAAACCTAGGAATAGTGATCGAAGAATAATCTGGTTTTATCCACCATACTGTCAGCTATCCAACATCAATATCGACCGTACTTTCTTGAAACTTATAGACAAACATTTCAATATACACAACCCACTGCACAATATATTTAATAGAAAAACAGTTAAAATTTGCTACTCATACACCAGGAATATAGACAGTATAATCAAGACACAATCAAAAACTACGAAACACCCCTGTAAAAGAAGAAAATACAAAAGATAAAAAATGTAACTGACAAGTAAAAAGTGAATGCCCACTAAAAGGTAACTGAAAGGTAGAGTGCGTCGGGTATAAGGCAACTATTCACCCAGTCTAAAGTCTACATCGATATATTTGCAGGAAGTTGGAAACAACAGTTCTATGCCATTAAACACCCCTTAAATGCATTGCTGGAGAAAAAACTGAATTGGCTAAGCATTGATGGATGCTTTAGAATGAGAACCTTACATCGGTGCTCTCCTTGTCAATTTTATAAAATTCTAACATCCCTAGGGGGTTCAAACATAGATGTAATTTATGTTTAGAAGATAAACTAGGATACATAAATAAGAGCATAATAATATATTGAATAAAAAGAACGAATTAATACCTAAATGTAGACACGGACATAAATTTAACATAACCAACCTATGAGGGCATCCTTGACGCGAATACTGTTAATTTTAGCACAATAGACTCATCGTATACAAATCTAGAATTTGCAACCGACAATACAGCTGAATATTGATTATGATACGGTTTCCAATATTTCGGTTACTCCCAGAACTATTGTTATTGGACACCCTATGTGCATTCATGAACTGCTTGGTCCTGAATGGTTATGATACGGTTTCCAATATTTCGGTTACTCCCAGAACTATTGTTATTGGACACCCTATGTGCATTCATGAAATGCTTGGTCCTGCTCCTCCCATTTTGCATACCTGGCGCTTCCTTCTCTTCATGGTGGTACATCCATCTACTTTTATTAGTGGTAGTGTTTATGCCGCAACACTCATACACATATCTCTTAAATTAGACATTGGTTGCATGTAAATGTAAGTATGTATATATAGTTTTATATATATATATATATATATATATATATATATATATATATGTATATGTATATGTGTGTGTATGTGTGCATATGTATGTCCCTTATCTCACCCGTGTAGTACAACTAGTGTATATATGTCTGACTAGTACCAGCGTTAGTGATAGGATAAAACGACTGGCCCCTACTGGACACCTCTGTGTACAGTTGTCTCCTTCTCCTCCCCACCTCCACACAGAGACATAGGTGATATACTTACCCCATTTCTAAATACCTTAGTGCGAAATATTGCCAGAGCTGAACAGATTTATAATTAGAAAGTTTCAATTAATTTGTCACCATAAGTTACAGAGCTACGATTATAATATGTTTATCTTAATTTTCATGTTCACTTGATATATTTTAGTATTCAATTAGATATATCGATAATGTTTTTACTTAGAGATTACTGTCAATTTATTCATGATGGTTATTTACCTATACCGTATCAGGTTATTACATGCTTTTAAATTCTCAGACCCAACATAGCGACTAGTTCAAGCCAACTACTAGCATATAGTGGCCAGAGGGAGAGAGGTGTCGTTGACATTTCACCCGAGACAAGAGTGAGGGTTGACCCCACTGCTACTACTGTTTAAAATGGTAAACATCTCCTTCCCCATTCTCTTCCTCCCCTTTCCCCAACTCTAATATTGCCAAGACATGCTTTTCAATAATCGAATGACTAACTATTAGATAGAATCTGAAGAACCCCATTATGCAAATTAAGAAGATCTAAATGGGTTTGTGGTTGTTTGCAGTCTACTATATACACGGTATCAAAAAATATCATGTTGTGTCATAGAATTAAATAAACATTATATATTTCCTCAATATTGAAATATATCAAATAACACCATGGCAATCATCTTATTGTTGTTTTTCTCCAAATTACCAAAATATATTGTTTTTCTGTAAAGAAACCTACAGCTTCATTAATTGCTGCCTGTGTAGTAGATAGTTTTTGCTAGTATCTTCTATTTTCAATTTTATAATACTGACCCAGCAATGCTTTAAATGAACGACCCATTTTATTAACTTCTAGCTTGCCAATGCTTTTTTTGTTCTACAACCAGAATTTGGATTCGTAACTGCCAACAACATCGGCGTGGGCACATCATAACATCACACCAAGGACATTTTACAAAGAAACAGAAGAAAAAAGTTTGTTTATTTTTGTTTTTGTGTTTTTTGATGAAAAAAAAATGACACAATACTGGTCAACTCTTATGATGGAATTTTATTCCGAAATTAATAAGATTAAAGTAAAAAAAAATATTAATCTTGCATTGATAAAAGCTTCTATTTTCAATTTTATAATATATATATATATATATATATATATATATATATATATATATATATATATATATATATATATATATATATATCCGCGATCTGTTAGTTCACAATAACTACCACTAGTTATTCCTCTTTAATTTGATTCGAAGATTCATAAACTGTGATATATCTGTTAAGAAATTGTTGCATAACTAAAAATAATGTCCGTTTACTTCTTATAGATAATATAGAAGTACAGAGTTCTATTAATTTGCTATCTAATTTACATACGTGTTTACGGTATGTACAAACGTACTATGTAAATTAGCTGTAAATAGAAACTCACCCATTCTCTAAATGCTCATTAAGAAACATTAGAGAGTGGTTGAATCAGTATATAGAGAGAAATACATAGATAGCTCCTGTAAATAATTATGAAATCGTTTCATTTAACGATGGTATTACCTATGCAAACGTGTGTCCATCAAAAAGCAGTTTTGTACATTCAAAAATATTTACGGAAAGGTATTCAATTGTTTACTTAATTACAACGACACAAAATCTGAGGTGATATGTATACGTGAAGAAAAAGTTTAGATGAAATCTGAAAAAATGTAAAAATAAATCGAAAAGTGGATCGACCAAAAACAATTCAATCAAATTAACTCACGAGAAGCGATTTTATATTTCATCTTTATTATTAAAAGACTTCGTCAGAAATGAGTAAAAGAGAGGGCGAGCAGAAGAAAAAAGAGAAGGAAGAATACAGGGAAAAAGAAAAGAGAGGAGCAATCCAATTAGTTTCATTTTTACTCTTTGTGGACTGTTCTAGGTTTCAACCTCATGTATATTATTATGCATTTATTTAATATGTCAGCGTGTTTTGTCTGGCGGCACCCATATCTCCCCAGACCATGTCGTTAAACAGATTCGGGACAGTTTCACTCGCAAAGCTTGGGGTTTCCCGTATTCTCAGGCACTTGACAAAGGTGCTTCGAGGTGGGATAGAACCCATACCAAACAGATTATAAAACAAGCATTCTAACCGTTCAGCCGCATTCATTCATTGTCTCTGAAAGTATTCCATATTAATAGATTATTTGAGAAATTGTGAACTTTTTTGATCCAATCAAAAGATAGGCATGCGTACGTTCAAATGGATTATACGGTAGGATCAAAAGTAAAATGTTGACTCTCTCTCTTTATCTCTCTCTCTCTCTCTCTCTCTCTCTTTCATTATATATATATATAATATATGTATATTCAAATATGGCAAATTGTTCTAAATTAATAGATTTAGAGATTAGATGATCCTGCAAGATCAGTGGTCAAATTTTGAGCTCAGATAATTAAGTAGAGCCTGAAATAATGTAATATAAAATAATATAAGTATATGCATATTCTATTTAATAATCCCAAAAGAATACGCCCTGAAATTGTGAACTTCAATGATAATAGATAAAATAAATAGAATTCATTAGCTCAATCAGATCAAGGAATACATTAAAAAAAATTACATTGATATTAACAGTTGATCGATAGTGGAAAAATTTGAGCCTTGTTTTGTATACGATAGCCAGAGATCAGCAGCAAAGGCCGTAATTCTAACCCGTTTCTCGTATTGAAAAGATAGGTTAAATGTTTAAAAAAAAAAGAAGACAAAACGATAGTAAAAGAATGCAAAAAAAAAAGAAAAGGACGATCTTTTGAGTGATTTGTATTGTTATTTCATTTTCGCGAATTATATTCGGAAACAGATGTATCATTGTAACCCCCACGTCTCCGTCTGCGTCCTAAAGAGAAAACAGCGGATCAGAATTTAAAATACATAAAATATACAAAAAATAAAGAATGATTGAAAGGGATAATGATAAAAATAAATGAGTATTTAATAAAGTTGTGTGTGAGACTTTGTTAAGTGGAGGGGGGTTATAAAAGCGATTCACGGATTGATTTTTCCTTTCTTTCGTTTCGGATTGTTTGGCGATAACGGGAAAAAAGTCCTTGAAAAAAAATGTAAAAGAAAAAGTAAAAGCGATGAATTAAAAAGTTAATAAGAATAAAATGGTTATTAAGATAAAGAGAAAAAAAGAAATAAAAAAAACAAGCTTAAACTGATTAAATTCATCGAACGCTAATGGATTAAAACGATTTCCTTTGACAACTGTCAGACGTATAATTTATTCTATTTCTTTATTTTCGTTTGAAATGTTTTTGTTTTTTTAATTTTATTTTAGCATAGGAAGGATTCAAACAAAATTGGCATCTGAAGCGTTATTTAGCGGACGGATGTTTTCAATTTAGATGGCTATCTTTTCAGTGAAATTTTTTTGTATGTTCAGTAATCCACTGATCGGCTGAAAAGGGAACCTCCACACGAAATAAATAAAGAGAGAGAGGGGGATATAAAGGGAGAGAGGGGGTAGAGTTGGAGAGAGTAAAAAAGATATAAAACAATTATAAACACAAGTCAAAGAGATAAAAACAGATTGATGACAGCTCATTTTATTTTATTTTTATTTCTTTTAATGATGGTAATGGGGGAAGGGTGCTGTTGGAATAAAGAGGAGTTAAAGAGACAAGAGGGGGGAAAGAAGGGGGAGATCCGTTTGTAATACGATTGTGGGATTGAGATATTTAAGTGAAATATCTGATTATTGGTTGATTCAATTTTTTTTTTTTTTATTCAATATTTGTATCTTTAAAGGGATATTGAAAACAAAGGGATTGATTGTAGATTATACTTATTATAATCTTACAGGCTCCCCAGTACTTTCATTCATGTATTTTCCAATTTTAATTCTCTTCCGATTTTTCTTATTCCATATTCTGAGCTCACTCATTATTCCATTATACCCCTTCCCCCCTTCTCATCATCTATACATTCTCTTCTAATAACGCCATATCATCCAATATGTAATTGGGTGTGTGTGATCGGCTGGATATAGATACTGTCGTGGCTTATGGAATCGCCTATAGCAAGTTCAAATCGGATCTATTGAGTTCATTTACACACTAATACTGTTTAAAAATGTATCATTCTGCTACCCTCTACAGCTACGAGTGAAAATAATCAGGAAGATGTATTATAGCGAGTTATCAAAACAGTGAATTGATGAAGACCACTAGACCAACGAATCAAACGAGCTGGAATAAAAGAAGCAGATAATAAACTAGACAATTCTGAAGAACACATGCCATAATAGTACTTATAAAAGAGACTAGAACTAGAAACATAACGTTTTTGAGAGAGAGGGTACAGAAAATAAGAAAGAGTGAGGCCAAGGAATTGTATACAATCAATAATTTACAATAAGTATTGTATTTTGGCATTAAAAAATCCAAAGAGCTTCATATGTAGTGAAACAGACAAACGAAATCAATCAATGAACCATTTATAATAGGTATTATGTTGTGGCATTCAATACTCTAAAAAGGGTTGATATGCCATAAAAAACAAAAGCAACTATTATATGTTTGATACTGGTCTCTGTGGACAGCAGTGTTGGTTGAGCTGTCAAATGCAAAAAAAAAACAATTTTCATGCTTTGAAATTTTAATTATTAGTTTTCCTATCTCAGAAAACTTTGTGCATAGACCATGTTATTATTTGTCCATATTTTTATATAACCAAACCCCACCCAACTCTAGTGGTGGGAGGTAGCGCTGCTACTCTCAGAACGTTTTAAAGCTGGAGGATTGTCTCACTTCTTGCATGTGATGTTACAGTCACGCAAGATCCTCTTTTCCTTACATCCATATACATACACTTAACTTTATATATTTATATATATATAACATTAGGTATGCATATATGTATGCATATGTATGCATATGTATGCATATATGTATGCATATTTATAGAAATATATAATTCTATGTATAGGATTCACTCCTTAACTAATTAACCGATCTTTATGAATTTTGGAACAGAGCTTCTAAGCATAAGTGTATGTAATGTAGGATATATTTAGTTCAATTTAGTTTTATACAAAGAGGGTAAAGAGGGTAGCAGCCATACATGAAAATTCAGATACCTCCGATTTTTGTGAAATTTTAACAGGTATTAGACATCAATTAATAAATATTTCTCCAAATTTCAGTTTTTGTGAGTATTTTAAAGTGTTTTTAAGGGCCACACAGACGGGTAAAGTGAATTCCCTGAATAAAGCAGTTTTGTACCACTTTATGTCACCTTATTAAGATTAAAATCAAAATATAATCATACTAAACCTTATGTCTAGAATTCTTTTTCCAATTTTGCTAAGAATTCATTATGTGATTTTGATCAGAAAATGTCTAAAATTTAAACCTTAGGTTTAAGAAGTCTTAAGAAGAAATTGAAATTCAGATATTATTGCTCAATTGGCATCTCATAACTATGGATCCAATTCAATGCAAATCTGAAATATTTGAATTTTCAAATGGAAAGTTGTGCCCATATTATGCTCTCTTAAAGCCCAGTAAAATACTTTAAATGAACTTAAATTTAGGTAATATTTATTAATTTATGTCAAAGCTTTACAAAAATCTGAAGGAATTTGTTTTATCACAAAGTGCTTCCACACGTCTCCCTTTACCCACTTTTGATAAACTAAATATAGCCCAAATTACGATCCCTTATGTCTAGCAATGTTTCGAAATGATTGGTAAATTAGTTTAGAAGTGAATCATGTACATACAAATATATAAACATACCTAACATATATATATATATTAATAAATATATATATTAAAAACTCATATGCAATGTGGAGAAAAACTTGCTTTCTCAAGAATGAAGAGATTCGTAAATCTGTATATTGGAAGTTCAGCCAGTTATTTTCAAAGATCTCTAAACACAAATACTAAACATTGCAAGGAAAAAAGAGTTTAACTAACTAGAATAAAAAATTGTAGAAAAGACAAC
>OY744515.1:52163647-52196147 GCA_963556195.1 Sepiola atlantica | reverse complement strand
CCAGATTCGGCATTAAATAACCCAAAAAGGGTTGATATGCCGTAAAACAAAACTACCAAACCAAAAACGATGATTAAACATTTGAAGATATAAAGAACTTGAAGCATAAAAACTTTTACTATAATGACCAGATTCGGCATTAAATAACCCAAAAAGGGTTGATATGCCGTAAAACAAAACTACCAAACCAAAAACGATGATTAAACATTTGAAGATATAAAGAACTTGAAGCATAAAAACTTTTACTATAATGACCAGATTCGGCATTAAATAACCCAAAAAGGGTTGATATGCCGTAAAACAAAACTACCAAACCAAACTATATGTCATTATTATTACTATATGTCATTATTACTATATGTCATTATTACTATATGTCATTATTATTACTATATGCCATTTTACTATATGTCATTATTACTATATGTCATTATTACTAATAATAATAACATTAAGAACCAGATACGGCCTAAGATGGAGTAATTCTGTTATATCTAGAGAGGTACCGCTCGGAGCATTCTTTCTTGTCTTGACAGAGTACAAAACCAACTCAGCAATCTAGTGGAGAGGGGTGATCTCTGTTCTTCCCTACAGCCTCTTTCACACAGAAGAGATGTTGCTAGTCTCTCTCTACTGTATCGTTATGTTCATGATTGACCCGTCTTCAAGAATAATTAACCTCTTAAATGATCGTTTGCCCATTCCATCCATTGTGTCCAATCTATTCGTTGTGGCGATTATCGTCCAACTGACGATCTCGTTAACCTTTATCCTTGAGTGGCTTCCGGGCCTTGATAGGTGATGAATCATCAGCAGAAGAAAAAAAAAATCCACACAGACGTTCAAGACGAAAATATAAGTCATTCCACTTTCCAATCGAGAAGGATTTCTTGTAGACTTACTGATGACAGAACAGATATCTGTTGAATTATTTCTTTGCAAAAAAAAAGATAAACAAATTTTGCAAATTAGGAACCAGCCCTTTCAAAACTGTCTGTGTGTGAGTGGGAGGTCAACTTCTGTCAATCCTACTCTTAACATGTATCATTTTGACGAATTCGTCCACACACTGTTCTCTTTTTCGTTCAGATACTACGCTTTGACCCTAACACAAAAGCCGGGAACAATTGTCCAATTTCCACTTTAAGACACTTTATGTTTCTGATTGCTTTGAAGCATTTTTTGCAGGGGGTCTACTATTTATCCCCCCCTCACTGCTGGAAGATGTGACACCAGGTCGGAAGGTGGGGATTGAAAAGCCAACGCCCAAGAGGAAAAGCACTCTGGCCTACAACAAATGCCTTAGCCCCGTCGATATTCCCTCGTAGGGTCGCCTCAAGTGATTAGCAATAAACTAACCTCTTCTAAACGATAGTATTTATTTACCTCCTCTCCAGGAGGTTAGGCACAAGGACAGTTTTATCTTACTCTCACAAGTAAGATGTGACCCAAGGTCGGGTCGGGAAAGTGGGGTTTGAAAAGCCAGCGCTTGAGAAAGTGAGCACTCTGGTCATTAAAAATTGCCTGGGCAGCCCCGTCGGCATTCCCCGGTAGGGGCGCCTCAGGCAGTAAGCAATAAACTTACTCCTCCCCAAAGAGGGTAGGCAAAGCCTGGGAGGGTGGACCTCCTAGAACTGCACAGGACAGACCCATAGACCGGCGTAAATCAAGCCCCGAAGGCCAAGACACTACCAGTCTATGGGGTGCAGTATCCATCGGAATAGATACTACACTTTGATCTTAGCCAAAAGGCCAAGGATAGATAAAACTTGATATGGTGGAACTCTTGGAACGACACAGAACCATACCTCAGCCCGACAGAAAAAACGGCCGTCTAGATCAAATGGCCCAGACTCTGTCGGACTGGTTGTCATGGACATATCCTCGAATTGGTATTAAAAAGACCATTACAGGTAAGGTCTAAGAGATCTAGTCTTTTTCACTTACTAATTAAAGGTTCCAAGTGCGTCTTATTATTATGAACCCATCCTGGAACAAGTACTTCAACTAGTATTGATATAAATGAAGATAAGTTACATCTGTTATGGAAGAAAATCCATCTAGTTTTTATTTATTTTTTCGAAAAATAGTTCTGGTTTGAATGAAATGCTTTATGGAAATTGATTTTGTATTGTACAAATTTTACTGCCCTTCCGTTGTATCATTTTTTAAATATAGTCAAACATAGAAAAGAAATAAAAAGAGTTTATTTTTCTTGTAATAAAAAACCCGCTCGTCTATTTGGCACCATTTGGAAGATAACCGCAATCGGAATGTCGTAGAATTAATCTAATCACTCAATGGTTTACTTTTGAATATAAATTATGATACAAAAAGTAATCAAACGCTTTTGTTTTCCATTTGTTTTTAGATCAACAACTGTCCCTCGATTGAGTTTCTGAACAACTCCGAACAAAAAAAAATGAAACTGTTTCGTCTATTTTGTTTTTTGCTCTTCAAATTGGTAATAATCCTTGGATTGCTTCTATGTACACAAAGTGATCAAAAAGTAATCAGACTTTTTTTTGTTGTTTTTTTCTTTCATATTGATGATGATGATGATGATGATGATGATGGATTGCGACAAAATGCCACAAATTAATTACACATCACTTAGCAGCAATATATTTCAAGATCAAGATCAACACTGTGAAGATCAAGTGGATGCACAACACCTAAGTCGCCGACAACACCATCACCGTTGGCTTGTATCAGATCAAACAGGTTGACAGCTATGACAACCTTAGTGAGGAACCGACACAGGGCACAGAAACAGCTTTGAGTTGTGATGCAGAAGGACGGCTGACTTGACCAGCTGTACCTCCACCAAGGGGGTGCCAGCAACAAGATGATCGACCCGGACATTAGGGATGACCTGTTCAATAGCTGAGTGCTCTGGTCGTGCTCTATGGGTGAGTGAGAGATCGACTACCTGGACCGACTAGCAAGAACTGGCCGTCACCTAGCATGCTACAAGCGCCTGCAAGCAGCTATCAGGGTGGTCAATTCAGTCTATTTGGCTGACAAGATGATAAAGAGAGATGTCCAAAAGATGGACGACTGATAGATGCAGACAGTGACTGAGTTTCTGCTGATCAATATCAAGCGCCCATGTGGCTGACCAGCAACAAGATGGCATGATTCACTGTGACAAGATCTGATTAGATTTGGTTGACAAAGTTTTATCTGAGCTTCACCTGTGCAATGGTAGATATGTCGTTGGATTAGTTTAATCATGTGATAAACATTCTTGTCATTTAGCCGAAGCTAAAAGGCTACTTTGTCTGCTATTTTAAGTTTAGAAAAAATATATGTGCAGTTTGATTCACCTTGTCTTTTACTAATGGAGATTTGGTATATGTTTGTCTGAAGCCGAAACTATACTATTATTTCTATTATAGTATTGTACTACTTTCCTATGCTCAGGGGTGGTGGTAGTGTAATATCTTTTCTGGTTTCATGAGACCATCCTCCCAGGCATTACCTCGTTCTTCTTTTTTTGTGGGGAGGGGGGGGTGTAGTATCTGTTCTGGTGTTATGAGACTATCTCTCCAGACATTACATTGTCCTTCTTTTTTTTTTGGGGGGGGGGAATATAGTATCTGTTCTGGGGTAATGATGGTATCTTCCCAGGCATTACCTCCTCCAGTATCTGTTCTTGTGTCATGAGATCATCCTGCCAGGCATTACTTCCTCTTTTTGGGGGAGGAACTAATGTAGTATCTGTTTTGGGGTCATGATACAATAGAAAATAGGATTATCTACTCTATTGTTGGATATATAACACTTCAACAATAAATTGTCGCAATCGGCTGTTCATTAGCAAACTCAACAGTTACATTATATATACTAGTAAATATATGTGACCAAAGGCGCATATTATTGTCAGTGTTAAAGTCAGACGTATATATCAGACTACGAATTTGTCAGTAGGTTAGTGCCATTTTTTGCTGAATTCAAAGTAAAAATGGAGACAGGCTCGAAAAATAGATAGCAAAATAGGAAGGAGAAGGATTGTGACGAATGTTAATGATATACCTGAAGCTAAAAGGGCACACTGCTTCACGGTGGTCTCCCATGCTAAGACTGTAAAAGATGATCGTGCAGCCTGTTTCATCTGATGAACGAGCGTTTAGGTATATAAGTTTCTGAATTAGTCAGTTTAGTCAGTGAAGGGAACTTCAGCTTTGAATGAGGTCTAAGCATTAATGAAGGAGAAGAAGGGGAAGAAGATTCGAAAGAGGCAGTGGAAAAGCATTAACAATCTGACAAAGTTGAAAGTGAAAATAGCACGTGTTATCGTTAACAACTTCCTTTTACACCATTTCAATTCTAGTATTACTGGACCAGTGTAGAATTGAGGGCACTATAGCTTTGCCTGAGGTTTAAACACTAACAGAAGAAGTGAGAAACTGGGAACGTAACGAGAGTGAGCAGTCTCTGTCAGTTAATGTGGGCTAAGGCATGCAGATTTTTTAAATGATCCGTTTAGATTATGTCTGAGCAAGAAACTAGAAATTTTCAAGTTTAAAGATAGAAAAAAAATACTAAACCGTAGAGGCGAAATAGCTATAAATTGTAAACATAAAATAAACTGCCCTACTAAATAAAACAACCTTTTACTATTTTTTTTAGCAAACGTGGACCTTGAAAATAACTACTGTAGTTGATGTTAACAGTGCCTGTTTAACCTATTTGAGAATTAAATGTCAAAGCTTTAGCAAAATCAGTTAAATTTTATTGATTGATGGAAGTGGGTAAATAAAACTACTAGCTTTAATTCGTAGGAGGTGAATGTAAATTGGTGCTTATAAAAAGGATAGAATGAAATAGAAACGTTTCTGTATAGTTTTTTATGCTACTATGTAGCTCTACTTCTGTATGGAGTACTGTTCAAGTAAATACTGAAACGAAAGTATATACATAATATATTATCTTATAATATCAGTATACTTTATGTATAAATATGTATTTATAAATAAATATAGATAAGCATGCGAATTCATATATATATATATATGTATATATATATATATATATATATATATATATATATATGCATAATGCTTGGTGGGCATATCGGTATGCGCTCCAACTACTAAGTGAAATATGACTTTCGTATTCCCTACTGATGATTGCAAGTTTGGCATAAAACACATGTGTATATGGGTCAATTTGAAAATATTATATATATATATATATATATATATATATATATATATATATATATATATATATTAGAAGTACCCATGCCCCAGCGTTGCCCGGGAGAGATATAAATTAAATTTTAAAAATAGAAGTATTAAAGTATAAATTTGGAAAAAAGTAGTTGAAAAGAAACCTGTAAGTAATTCAGGTGATTAAAATAGGATTTATGCATGTTTTTAATCAAACAAAATAGATTTCTCTATGTTTGGGGTTCTCCTCCCCTTATATGATTATTAGTAGTGGATTATTCGTAAAAAGAAAATCACTGCCCCCCCCCCCCCAAAAAAAAAAAAGTAAATGTGATCCAAGAATATGCGTGAAGCTTTCCAAGGTCAGTGGAGGAAAAATCCTTCTAGATTGAGTCAATTTTTATCCTAATTGTGAGTGCCCATTTTGGTGGGAGATTCAATTTACCAACGTTAAAAATCGACCTTTATTTCTCGACTGTTAACTAATCTGCACTTTTACCATTGACTATGTTGTTGCTATTTAGTTGCCTCCCCACGATGGGAGAGTTATACAGTGATGGTATTTAATGTGTTGAAAATCCATCTCTTCAGCAAAAAAAAAATTGCTGCAGTCTGGAATGATTTCTTCTTCACTAACCGGAGAGATAAAAGAATAAGTATAGTATCATAATCAGTGAAGTATATCCACTGTCCATTTTCTAGACGGACTTGCAGGTGAATAACTGGGGGATGATGTACAATATTTGTACATGTACGTGCAAATTAAGTATTCTCCAAATGGATTCATTGTTTGATATTTTCGCTCCGTTATTTAATCTTAATAAAAAAAATAAAAAAAGTTAGCAAATGGGATACTAATAATGTAATATGAAGGTATCAGTGTAATGTATCGTCTTATTTTCAGAGTTTTGGGGCTGTTAATACCAACTACTTTATGAACACTTTTAAAACATTGACGGGGGTAAGTTGGGTCAGTTAAAGTAAGACTCAGCATAATAAGCAAGAAATCTTTTTATACTCAAGACATATATTAAAACCAATTGAACATTATTAAAGATAAACACAACTCGACTTTTCAATGAAAATTCAGTCTAATTGTTGCCCTATTCTATGCCATCCATAAGGGCGGCGTGAAAATGATTTGCTGACCCAAATTAACCCTGGGTTCCCCAATAATATTGAATAAGAAAATGAGTATTTATTATTGGCCAAAAAATAAAAAGTAGAATCTTCTTGTTTGGGTTTGGGGAGGGGGATGTGACGTTTGCAATGAAGACATGTTTGGTTGTGTCTTTATCATATTTCCAAAACATTGACGTTGGTAATTTGGGTCAGTTAAAGTAAGACTCGTCGAAATATGCAATATATCTTTTTATACACAAAACTTTACTAAACCAGTTGAACATCAGTAAAGATAAACACAACTTGACTTTTCAATGAAAAGTCAGTTCAATTGGTACACTTTTTGATGCCATCCTTATGGATGGCATCAAAAAGTGCACCAATTGAACAGCACCACGCTGCGAAAATGAGTTGGTGACCCAAATTTACTCTGTGACTCAAACAAATTCTGAGTTCCTTAATAATATGTAGTAAGCAAAAGATTATTTCGTATTGAACATTAAAGAAAATGTGAAAATCTTGTTTGTTTTTTGGGGTGGGGATGGGAGGAATGTGAAGTTTTCTATATATAAAAGTTTTATGAAAAAATAAAAACAGGTTCTCTTGTGTGAATATCCGATTTATTTTGCGAGTAAAAGAAAAAAAACTTTGAGTTTCCGTACCAAAAAAGATATTGTAAGAATTTTTTGCTTTAAAGTTGAAGAATGAAACATGTATTTTCTTTTAAATAATAACATAACTATGATTATTATTATATTATGTTTATATGTAATATTCAATAATTTGGAAGCCTAAGTAAATCCCGTAACCCAAATAACGCTGGAGTTCCGTAATAATGTTGAATAAGCCATTGGTAATTTCGTATGTGCCCAAAAATAAAAAGGTAGTAATTGTTTTTGATGGTGGGGGCTGTAAAAGAACAAAGACCATTTTTGCGGTGTGTAGCTTTTTTTTCTAGTTAAAAATTTTATAAAAGCATTGAATAAGTGTGAAATAAAATGTTATCTAAAGAAATCTATTTTTAATGTTGACGAATGAAACATGTATTAGTTGGTTAAAATAAAAATATTACTATGATTGTTATTATGTTATGTTTATTTTTAATGTTATAAAATTAAGAAGTGTACTTACTATGCGTGGAAGTGTTTTTTGTGTTATCTTGTAATGCAGCACGTGATGTGTCGATTTTAACGTAATCAATTATTCCATAATGTATAGATGTTATGTGTTTGGAATAGCGGAATAATATTCCTGTGATCTCTTATTGGCAGTGTTTCTGTTTAACGGTTCCGAATGAAATAAAAGTCTGGCGGTATTTTGAGTGGTGGGTAGAATAGACAATTTGCAGTGAGTGAGTATAGTGACCATTATGTGGATGTCGTATTTAAGAGAATAAGTGATTTAGGAACAAATAAAGGAATTATTATTTGTTGAAGAAATTATGCGAGTTTTCTTACTCTAGTAAAAGGTACAGGTGAGAAAATAAGTCCACTTTTTATATATGGATATATATGTTCATTCAACTGTATACACATATTTTTTAATGAATATATATCTATATAAATATAGATCGTTATGTGTATTCATACACATATATAGACACATACACACAAATGTATCATACATATCTCCTTCAGATAATATACATATCAATGTAGTAAACAAAAATCCAAAGAAACAAACAATTAACATTGAATTCATCTCCATTGAAAGAGAGATTAAGAAATATAAATATATATATATATATATATATATATATATATATATATATATATATATATATATATATATATATATATTAACACAGCATGATGTCGCTAGCTATAAATGCATCGTTTCTTTCATTAAGTAGAACGCTCTTATGACGTCAAGCCGCCGAAATAAGAGTTAAAATTATTACTGTTTATTTAGTTATCCAGCGGTGGTCGAATGGTTCTAGGTGTCGGGATTTGAGTTGTAAAATATTCGTAGCCCGGGTTTCGAATCACATGACCTGATGAGTCCCGATCAAAAAGGGCGAAACGTATACGTACATAGATAAAAAACAAATATTATATATATATATATATATAGAGAGAGAGAGAGATAGAAGAAAAAAGAGTGATAAATATGCGACGATTGTCCAAATTTATTTCAAATTTCAATTGTTCAATGCAAGGTGCATTCAGTAATAAACTAGTGTTTATTATTCTTTCCTTAAGCCAAGGCTTTTCAAAGATCGAAATCTTATCATCAGAAGAGAAATACAGATGGATAAGTTGGCTTTCGAAAAAACCAAAGTTCAAATATGAAAATTATTATTAAAGGAATTTTTGTTAAAGAAACGCAGTGAATGAAAAGAAAAATTCCGTGAAAAATATATGCAGATTGTCCGGGTGGTAAATTTCCGTTGAAAAGAAGTCAAATGAATTGTAGAATGTGAAGAAAACTCTTTGCGTGGGAGCAGTGTGGAGAAAGTGCTCAAAATATAGGTGAGTCCAGACGCCCTTAAAGGGGGTTGAAAAGGGAGAAGTTGATCATTTTTATATACTTCCAGGACCATTGAAATTTGAAATAAATTTGGACAATCGTCGCATATTTATCACTCTTTTTTCTTCTATCTCTACAATTGCTCTATCTCGTATATTGAGCTAATCCTCTTCACAATAGGTTCCATCTACTAAAAGTTTTTACTTTGGTTTATATTTGATCCTATATATATATATATATATATATATATATATATATATATATATATAACATTAAATAATGTTAGAAGCAAACTAATATAATAACTGTCAAAACTAAATTGACTTACATGAGTGATTTTCCACTGAACGACTTGGGACTTAAGGGTTTTTTTTGTTTGTTTCTTAAAATTCTTTTTTTAGTTTTAATGGTTGAGAAACATCCGAGACTATATATATATATATATATATATATATATATATATATATATATATATATATATATATATATATATATATATATATATATATATATATACAGGGTGGGCCAAAATAAGGGTTCTATCTTTAAATTTGAATAACTTGAATTTGAATAACTTCCACAAAATAAAAGTTAAACTCACCAAACTTTATGTGTGTGTAGACTGACCCTTCCGAGATTTTTTGAAATAAACTAAACAAATTTTAGCCGAAAAACACTTCTTAAAACTTACAAAAACTAAAGTATTGTTTTTTACACTGTTTTGAGTTTTTTAAGCAAAAATAATGTTTTCTAAATGAGGGTACGTTCCTTAGGGCTAATACGGCTCATGCTTGCTTCGGAAGGGGTCCTTTACTTATTCTAAAAAAAAAAAAAAAAAATCAATAAATAAAAAAGTTATGAATTTTTTAAAATAGGACCCTTATTTTTGCCCACCCTGTATATATATATATATATATATATATAAATAAGCAATATTTTGATACATTCCAATGACCAAGATTTTATTCACCTTATCAATCATTTCTGTCAAAAAAAACAAAAACTTTGGTACCATTACGGCACCGTTTCGTCAGAGAAGAACATCCCGGATCTTTCCTCCATGGACTCATTAGAAAACGAAAAAATTCTCCTGCAGATAAAATACATATTAATAAAGTAAACAAACATCCAAATGAACAAACAACTAACATTGAATTCATCTCCATTGAAAGAGAGATTTAGAATATATATATATATATATATATATATATATATATATATATATATATATATATATATATATATATAAGTTTGGTCCTCATTTGTTTATTCTTCTGTAAAAAAACATCATTCTGTGATAAAGTGCCATGAGCAAACACATAAAACAATGTAAACGGAAAATAGATCTAGTACTTATATTCTTTGGATAAAATGGTGATAAAAGTAGGTACATAAGTAAATTATAATGATAATAATAAATAATAAAAACAAAAAGTAAACAAAACAACACAGGATGAAGTGGGAAGAAAGATCTTCACACCAGAGGCTGGTGGTTGACCCTAGTTGGTACTATTCTTTTCAAAAAATGAAATTGGAGAGGGAGAGAAGATATACTTATGCCCTAGCAGATAAGTGTAGAGTCAGGGTTAGAGCAAACAGTTGGGAGGGGAAGTGATGGGGTAAATGCTGCAGATTATAGAAGAAAAAGAAGGAATCGAGAACGATTGGTATGAACAGAGAGAGAGAAAGAAAGAGGGAAAGAATGAAGAGATTGATATGAACAGAAATAGAAAGGGGGAGACGAAGAGATTGATATGAACATAGTGAGAAAGGAAGAGATTGATATAAACGGAAAAAAGGATATAGATAGATAGATAGATAGATAGATAGATAGATAGATAGATAGATAGATAGATAGATATATAGATAGATAATGTGCGTGACAGAGAGAGAGAGAGAGAAATAGAGAGATTTTGATATGAACACATAGTGGGAGAAGAAGAGATTGATATAAACAGAGAGAGAGGAACATATGAAGAGATAATTATGAACATACTAGCAAAAACTATCCACTCTCCGGGCAGCAATTACTGAGACAGTAGTTTTCTTTACAGAAAAAAGAAATAATTTCTATTTGATATTTTAGTAATTTGGAGGAAAACAACAAAAATATGATTGTAAAATTTGATATATTCCAATGTTGGGGAAATTTAATGTGCATGAACATAGTCATTTTTAAAATTATTAAAACAAAAACAACCAAAAGGTTTATTGATATGGTCTTTAAGATATTCAAAGTCGAGGAATTTGATTTTGTTTCAGCATAAAAATGAAAATGAATTTTCGATTAAAAACTGGTTATATAATTAAATGAATAAATGAAAGACTGGAACGTCGATTGATCAAATAAAACAATTTCATATTACTTAGTCATTCAAACTGGTTACTTTGTGCCTTTCGCCTTTATTATAAAAGACAGAAAAAAGAGTAAAAAAAAAATTTTTATTGTAATTTTGAAAGATTGGAGGAGGTCTTTTTTTCTTTTTCATGACCAATGTTAAAGTTATCATTATCATCATCATCATGTTTTTTAAATCGACAAGTAAAACAAGTTTTTTTTTAACTTACTAATTATTTTCATATACCTCATTTTTAAAGCGTAGTTTTTACCTAAAAAAGCAGCATTCATTATTCCTGATATAGAATTTTAAACATAATTTTATAACTAAACGCTTTAAAAAAGTTTTTATTTTATTTATTTCAGCATTTAACGTGAAAAATAAATAAATAACAACAAACTTATTGTTTAATGTTTGGTTTACAAACCGCCTTTTTTCTATTCTGTCCAAATTACGAAAAAATAGATTTGTAGTATTATTGTAGATTGACATCTTCTGTTAAATCACCCCACCTTCCAGAAAACAAAATATAGATTCTTCCTTTTTCGGCGATTACGTATGAACACCTTTAAAAACTTGGCGGAAAGGAGAAAAAAAACGCTTATTTTAGAATTTAGAGTAGGGATCAGTTTCGTACATACATTAAATTTAAAATGATCCCCTCATTTCCAGACCATTCTAGCATTTTAGGGCATTAACTGAATTCTTTTTTTTGACTATGGAAGCAAAATCCGTGGCGTTTTCTTTTTTTTTGTGGGGGATGTGTCCACTTTACATGTGGTTTTGTGATCTTGCCATTCAGACTTAGGGTTAGTGGTTAAAAAAATTAATTGAATCGTCTAACAAGTTAGAATCGCCCGGAGTGGAGAATCCTTTTACGTTAAATATATATGAAACTGATCGTCCATTCTAAATTCTAAAATAATTTTTTTTTCGTCTTTCCATTTTACACAGTGTACAGTCTTCACATATAATCGCCTAAAAAAGTAAAATTTATTGGGGGGGGGGGGGGGGTAGTGGAGGCTGTTAATATACAAATTTACCCATACGTTATTCCTTTAATCTTACATTTTTAACTATACATCCCTTTTTTAAATTTTAATTTTAAGCAATTCATTTGTTTAGTTAGTTTCCCTGTGAAAATTAAGTAAATAACTTCTTTAAACTGGGCTAATTAAATATCTTTTTTTTAAAGTGTAAATAAAAATGTTAAAAGTTTGGGTGTTATCGTAGATTGACCCCCCCCCCCCAATGTGATTATACTTTTTAGCCGATTACGTCCTTTGAAAAGTAATGAAAATTGTTTCGATTTTCTGTAATTTTTTTCTTATCACTTTAATTAATTATTGGTTATATCATAAAACTATTCCATATAAATATAAGCAAATAGGACAATCAAATTATAATCGAATAACAGCAAACAATTATTTATTTTGAATTGTTTAAAAATATAATTATGCAAATTAGGTAAACAAAAGATTCTGTTTGCAACTTTACTTGACTATAGATAGAGTATTTCAAAAGAATATAGTGGATTAATTATTTAAATTAGAGTAACTGTTTTTTATTGTAATATAGGTGTGATAAATAAAATATTTCGCATTTATCCAGTTAGATAGTGAGAGAGACAGAGATTGGTATGAACTGAGAGAGAGAGGGGTGGGATTAATATGAACAGGGAAAGAAAAATAAAGAAGTAGATTGATATAAAGAGAATAACAGAGACGGAGAGAGAGAGAGAGAGAGAGAGAGAGAAATTAAGAAAGAGATTGATATTGTTTATGTTGCTTTTTACCTCCGCTAAGAAGGTTATGTTTTCAGTCGAGTTTGTAACAGTTTGCTTGTTTGTGTACAGTCTAGTGTCTACAACACTTGACTAATCGTTACCAAACTTGATTGCGTTCAGTTGTATTTGCTTGGGCCTGACTTTGATTCCAGAGTGAGAAGTTCTCAGTTCAGATGGACTGCTGTGGGCAAACGTTTGAACATACAGGGTATTTATTTACTCCTCTCCAGGAGTTAGGCACAAGGCCAGTTTTATCTTACTCCCACAAGGTAAGATGTGACCCAAGGTCGGGTCGGGAAAGTGGGACTTGAAAAGCCATCGCCCGAGAAGGTGAGCACTCTGGCCATTAAAAATTGCCTGGGCAGCCCCGTCGGCATTCCCCGGTAGGGGCGCCTCAGGCAGTAAGCAATAAACTTACTCCTCCCCAAAGAGGGGAGGCGAAGCCTGGGAGGGTGGACCTCCTAGAACTGCACAGGACAGACCCATAGACCGGTGTAAATCAAGCCCCGAAGGCCAAGACAATACCAGTTTATGGGGTGTAGTATCCATTGGAACAGATACTACACTTTGATCTTAGCCATTTATTTTATATAGAATTAGTGTCATACTAGCACTCCCCACCCGGATTTGTAAATAATGTAGCACCTAGATATGTTGTCTCGATAAAATACTGGTCTTCATCAACTCACTGGGTTGGCATCAGGAAAAGCACCAGATCTATTAAATGTTGTCTCACTCCATAATGCAATGCCTTCTAAAGAAAGAAAAAAAGAGTCGAACTTCAGACTGTGTAGTTTGAACGTTGGAAGCTTGTGAGTAAGGTCAGGAGAGATTGTTGAGTTTCATGAGAGAAAACGTATTGACCTATGTATAAGGAAGGATTTGAGAGAAAGAGCGAATATAAAGACCTGGCCAGAGATAGATTTGTTTGAAAGTCAATTTCTGAAAGTCTTCTAACACATGGAAGCATGGAAAACAGACATTAAACTGAATATGATGAGGAATGAAGGCAATAGATCTGTCTGATACGATTCGGATTTGTCTTAAGCCGATTTCATAGTCTTTGTTGGTATCTATTACCCCCATTATGTACCTCCCAAAAAGACTTTTATTGTAACGAGTTCTTTCAATCTAAGATTCAATAAAGACCTCAGGATTGCATGTGATTGGCTTAATAGAAATTGTTGTGGCCGATGGAATGGAATTTAAATCCCATAAATCTGTTCTGCTCTTGGAAAAGGTATGAACCCGTAATTTGCCACCAGCTAAAGGAAAGTAAGAATTTGGGGACTGACTGAATTTTATTGTTGGTATTGGTTTCCCCAATTCTTTCTAAAATCAGGTACTTAAAGGAGGAACCACGTGAAGGTAGTGCTCTGGAACCGACTGGATTCGAACATGGCACACGCAGATGATCGGTTCGCATTCTTATTCACTTCATAGCCGTCAGCTAATTGTGTTCAATTTATCATATACAATTAGAGAACACAGAGTTATCACCAAGGGAGATAACAGTTTCTGACATTAGGGGAAGTTTCAGTCATGTAGTCGGTTCTTTGCAGGATCATCACATAGTTAAAAAGTAAAACAAGGCCATGCTCTCTGTCAGCTTTGACCATGAAGGACGTATTTCTGTCCATTTTCCATGTAACAGAAGTCCATGTGAGAATATGTATCTTTTACATTGTGCAAAGGAAAGTAAGAAGTATTTTCAAAACGTGGAGTCTCTTAATACCGATGGTCTTGTCAAGCACATGGATACAGACCTAGGTATTTCTACATCGCTAAATAAATATCCATATTCATATTCACATACACATATGCCTACATATACATATATACTGTACTAAAAGAATACGCTTCCAAGGACGGGTAAAATTAATTTCATGATTAGTTCTGTACCTATTTTAGGTCCTCTTACGAAGATTAAAACCAAGATATAATGATACTCAATATGTCTAGAATCCTTATTCCAATTTTGCTTAAAATCCATTTCATGATTTTGATTTTAGAAAATGTTTAAAAGTTAATGCTATATCTTGAGATGTCTTGAGAAAGAATTGAAATTTAGGGAATCTTACTTAATTGATGTCTAATGACTATGGATCAAATTCAATGCAAATCGGTAATATTTGAATTTTCAAACCGGAGCTTGTGCCCATCTTATGCCCCCCTAAAATTTCTTTGAAATATTCCAAAGAAACTGAAATTTGGAAATATTTATTAACTGATGTTTAATACGTATTGTTTAAATTTCACAAAAATCGGAGGTATCTGAATTTTCATGAAGGGCTTCCATCCCTCTTGACTCCCTTTGCATTAAACTAAATTAAGCTAAGTATAGCCCACATTACACACCCTTACTCCAAGCAGCTTTGTTCCAAAATTCATGATGATCTGTTAATTAGTTGAGGAGTGAATCCTATACATACAAATATATAAACATATACACATACCTAACTTTATATATAGAGGTACACACAAAAATATACATAGTCATAAAATGGCTGCTTTGACCAGATGATGCGTGTGAGTAAGAAATAATAGCTAATAATTGGTTAATTAAAGATTAAAGGGGTACACACGGTTTTAATGTACATTTTGAAATGGACAACATTTGATCAGTTTCCATATTAATATAATTGATTACTAATAGGCTGAGATTTGAATGTCAACATGCATTACATTTAGAAAATTATCAGTCGAGATTCAGGAATCAGTTCCAAGACACTTACAGGAGCTGGAACATTTTTTGTGTGTGATTGCCCAAGGCATGGCAAAACACTAGGGCCTCTAAATTAAACTGACCTTGTGTCATATATTGCTTTGGGGAAGGTGAATAAGTATATTTCCAACTGCTCAGCACACTGGGGCAAAGCGTGGTGGAGCGTTGAGATGACTTGCTGTCATTCAAGCTCCAGTAGATACCATCAGCCACTACTGCTGGTGTAAAGGAAGTGAAATAAAACGCTAAGATAATGATTGCCCAATTATGACCATCATGGTGATGGTGATGATGATGGTAATGATACTGCTGATAATGATGCTGCAGCTGTTGCTGCTGCTGCTGCTGCTGCTGCTGCTGCTGCTGATGATGATGATGATGATGATGATGATGATGATGATGATGATGATGATGATGATTATGCGTAGAAAAATCTAAAATGAAAATTGTTAACTAGCAAAACAAGAAAGACAAAATAGATGTGGCTTATAGAAGATAAACGATATTTTGCAAAATAAAGAGAAAATATAAAAGTCGAGAGCAGAAAGAAAAAGAAAAAAGAAAATGGAGAGACTATCTAAAAAGATGAATGAAGAGGAATGAATTCACAGAACTTGAAGAAGAAGAAGAAGAAGAAGAAGAAGAAAAAGGAAAGAAAGAAAAAAGAAAAATAGTCGAAGAAGAAAGGGTGTAAAAAAAGAAAGTAGAAGAACGAGAAGACAGAGAGAAAAATGAGGAAAAATAAGGAAAACATAAAGAAGCAAGAAAAGGAAGAAAGAAAAGGAAGAAATCGAAAAAGAAAGAAACCAAGCAAAAAGACAATAGAAAAAGAAAAAAAACAAAGAGAGAAAAATAAGAAGAAATAAAGAAAGGAAAACGAAGAAAAAGAAAGAAAAGAAAGTAGATTAAGAAGAGACAGGAAATAAAAAGAAGAAAGGAGGAAATAAGAAGAAAAATGGAAAAGAATGAATGTAAGAACAAAAACTAAAAAAAAAAAGAAAGAAAAAGAAAGAAAAAGAAAGAAAGAAGGACAAATTAAAAATAGGAGAAAACGAAGAACACAATGATAATTAAGATAAAAATGAAAAAACAAATCCTTGCCCCTGCTAAGAGTATCTCGAGGGTGAGGACAAGAAAATCACCCTATCACTCACAATCCCTTTTGAAATAATAATAATAATAATAATAATAATAATAATAATAATAATAATAATAATAATAATAATAATAACAATAAAAAAACTAGTTAAAATAAAAATTTTAAATAAAGCAAGAAATTCCTTCATAAAAGAGACAACGACAAACGTCAAGAAAAAAAAAGATGGCCTCATAAACTAAAGTATACATTCAAGAAGAATTACTTATATGAAACAAAAAAATATGCTCAGCAAAAAATGTATATCAAAAAGATAGCATTCGCATTTGTATATGACTGAGATAGAGGGGGAGGATTTCTGTGACAAAGGGCCCAAAACATTAAGATTGTAATTCCATTTGTTTGTTAGACAAAAGTTGTCTGTAGGGACTTTTCCAGATTAATATCCTTGGCGAGGCTGGAGACATGGACCTCCGACTGTTGGAAATCTGTAACTACATGACCATGCATATCGTAGACAATACCAGGAAGGGTCCCACGGATGGGGTTGAAAATTGACCCTGGAGACACTGGAGAGAAAAGAAGAAATAAAAACTGTTTTGTTTTGGGATTGACTTCGGGTTTGAATATTTTTGGGTGTGGTTGGTGGGTTGATTTAAGGAAGGAATTTGGAGAGAGGATAAGCGGGGTGGGGAATATGTAAGCACTCTGCAAAATGGATACATTTTATATTCATATATACATATGGAAATACGAGGTTATACGAAACAGGAAGGGTAATGATATTGAAGAGATTGGCTTCACTTGACCAGGAGAATATTCTTTGAATATGCATTCAATTTTTGTGGAGTATTACATTAGTACAATGCAAGGCAACATTTGAGTTTACCTTTTTATTTATTTTACTTCTTTATTATATAATTTACTAGTCGGAAAATTGTGAAGCCAAAGAAACTCCTGCTCTCACACTTGAACCCCATATTATGCTACATTTTCTCTAATGTTCATGTAAATGTAAATGTAAATGCTAAAGTTACACTTATTTTAGCTTGGGTCCTAATCTGAATAAGTACCAAAAAGAATATTATTAAAAAAAAAACGAAAGTAAAAGAAAAAAGAAAGGAACATGCTTATTTTGGAAAATAATCGAACCGTTATGGTGCAGTTATATACAAGTATTAACGACTATATGTAGTGTTTATTTGATGTGTGCATTTAGTATTTATGAAGTTAAGCGAATATAATTACTGTCATCCAGTATTTGCTTATTTTAAAAGTATAAGATATAAAGTTTAACTGCAAGGGTTTAATAGAAGTTAAAGTAAAGTTCGTACAACCGTATCTTTTGTCAGTTATGAGATCCCATACATACGTCTGTGAGAGTCCAATAGAGTGTGATCGAAAGCAATCTAAAACAGAATTTAAGAAATAGTAGTTAAATGAAATAAATGTTTAATAAAAATGACAATTAATTTCAAAGATTTTACAATGGTTGTTTTTCATAGAAATTGACGAGGCCTCATAAGCGACATAAAATCATTATTGTTTTTATGACTATATGTTATGTAGCATTCGATGTGTGAATTTAGTATGTATTAAGTTAATAATTTAAAAAATACGACTAATGAATAATAGGTGTTTGCTTAAAGTCAAATAATAAGCCTGGATGTAAGAAAATGTGGATGGTTATTACATATTTGAGCATCCGTAGAGTTTACAAGTAGGGATGCGACAATAACTTATCGTTTGAGATATTTGAACCCGATAATTTGAGTAGTGATAAAAGGACTTCTGACTGACAGAAGGGTAACTCCTCCGACTATCTATATTGCATTACTAATCAAAATGCAAACTATTAGTCTGATTAAATAGAAACATGCAAAAAATCAATTGGAAAATAAAAATACTTTTGATCAGAACACGAAACAATATGTGCACTACCTTACATATTAAGAATATGTTTTATGCAAATTTATGCAAATTTATTTATGAAGCTATACCGGCCAATCAAATAGGGGTAAATCTCACTTTATACATATATAAGATATAAGTGTAGACATTACAGTTAGTAAATACTAATACATTAAAACAATTTGAATGACTGATGAACTAAACGAAAGAAACTTATTAATTATTAGATTGACATTATGATAAATAATAAATAACTTAACTCATTGCTCAAATTTAAAAAAAAAGTAAATAATAAAATAATAAATTAAATAATTGAGACAAAATAATTCATAAAATTTCACAAATAAAATAAATAAATAAGTAAAAATAAAATTAAAATTATACAAATTTGACTGATGTAATCTCTGATCTTCTTCAGGTGCGTCCACTACTTAAAGACATTCTTGATTAATTAAAAAGAAACATTGCCTTCTTATTAAGAAGGCAATGATTATTTTATATTCCATTTCTTAAATGTCAGATGTTCAAAGCGTTAAAATTTTTGTTGGCAAATTTCAGCATAAGTGTTCTATATTAAAGAGTGATAGAAGGCAAAGGAGATAAAATCTCGAATGGTTGTGACGTCACGTTGCAAGAGTGGAAACGATGTCTCTCTCCTCCTTCTCAATATTCGACATAGAAACTGGGCAGATGTGAGAAGCATTAGTTGGTTGCGAGTCACATTTTACACTCAGCTTTTGTTGGGTTTAGTAAGATAAAAAAGAAAGGTATGGACAATAAATACTACGATCCATGCATGATGTTTTCTCCTTCAGAATAATAATAAAACAGATAGGATCCATGTAACTTGGTTTTGTGTTATGACAACCCAAACAGCCCAGTAGACCATGTGCAATTCAAAATAAAGAGGACCGACCTTTCAGAGGGAGAGAAAAATTCAAGACAAAGAAACAGAATTGTGGTCTCTTATTTTGAAAATCAAAGTCTCTTTTCTTCAATGGGAAAGCTTATGTCTTAATATGGAAGTAATAAGCTTATGTCTTAATATGGTAGTAATAAGCTTGTCTTAATATGGAAGTAATAAGCTTATGTCTTAATATGGAAATAATAAGCTTATGTCTTAATATGGAAATAATAAGCTTATGTCTTAATATGGCAGTAATAAGCTTGTCTTAATATGGAAGTAATAAGCTTATGTCTTAATATGGAAGTAATAAGCTTATGTCTTAATATGGAAGTAATCAGCTTATGTCTTAATATGGAAGCAATAAGCTTATGTCTTAATATGGCAGTAATAAGCTTATGTCTAAATATGGAAGTAATAAGCTCATGTCTTAATATGGAAATAATAAGCTCATGTCTTAATATGGAAATAATAAGCTTATGTCTTAATATGGCAGTAATAAGCTTGTCTTAATATGGAAGTAATAAGCTTATGTCTTAATATGGAAGTAATAAGCTTATGTCTTAATATGGAAGTAATCAGCTTATGTCTTAATATGGAAGTAATAAGCTTATGTCTTAATATGGAAGTACTAAGCTGATGTCTTAATATGGAAGTAATAAGCTTATGTCTTAATATAGAAGTAATAAGCTTATGTCTTAATATGGAAGTAATAAGCTGATGTCTTAATATGGAAATAATAAGCTTATGTCTTAATATGGAAGTAATAAGCTTATGTCTTAATATGGAAGTAATCAGCTTATGTCTTAATATGGAAGTAATAAGCTGATGTCTTAATATGGCAGTAATAAGCTAATGTCTAAATATGGAAGTAATAAGCTCATGTCTTAATATGGAAATAATAAGCTCATGTCTTAATATGGAAATAATAAGCTTATGTCTTAATATGGCAGTAATAAGCTTGTCTTAACATGGAAGTAATAAGCTTATGTCTTAATATGGAAGTAATAAGCTTATGTCTTAATATGGAAGTAATCAGCTTATGTCTTAATATGGAAGTAATAAGCTTATGTCTTAATATGGAAGTAATAAGCTGATGTCTTAATATGGAAGTAATAAGCTTATGTCTTAATATAGAAGTAATAAGCTTATGTCTTAATATGGAAGTAATAAGCTGATGTCTTAATATGGAAGTAATAAGCTGATGTCTTAATATGGAAGTAATAAGTGAGAAGAACAGAAATTCATGGTCGGTATTACATATGTTTGAAGGCAATGCTTTGTGTACAACCGAGAAATTAAGACCTGCATTAAACAACATATTGACCAACAGGCATTTCATAAGCGTTATTTACTTCAAAGCATCATTATGTAGTATTTTGGGGTGGCCTTAAAATCACCACAACACCCCACCACACCAAGATAATGGAGTTAGGAAGTAAGCTGTTAGAAATTCATATGTTCAAAAGTGACATAGATGGGAATGTGTAGACGAAAGACCCTAATCAGAAAATTAAGGAACCATATGATCGTATAGTAAGCTATGCGGTTTGAGGGCTGAGGTTGAAAAGAATTTGTTGGAAACCTAACGAGAGAGACGTATGAAAATGTAGTCTTAAAACTCACCGGTATGTTAAATCTCTTACTCTCTGTCATTCTGCCATAAGCATCTAACTAAAGTAAAGTAAAGAACTATATAGTTTAAGTACAAATGCCTTTGTGTTAATTATTTGTTATTAACGGAGATCTGATCGCAGACATGCTACCAGAGACATGATGTCTCGTCCAGCATCGTATAAAGAACCACCAATCAAAATAAGTCCTAATCTCTTCGTCATTTCAAATAAGTTTCCATATCGATCTCTGAAGAAGTAAGACAGTATACAATACTTACAGCGATCTCAGAAGGACCATTTCCTATTCTATACAAGATTCCATGAAATAAAACTAATAGACTAATCAAGAAACTTGGATTATAATCTTTCAAGAGATGCTTTTGTGACTTTTGTCCAGCCTGTATTTTCTATATGACTAACATATCAGGAGAGAACATCCCAGATCGCAATAGATGTGGGTGTACCCTGTCCATAAAATAAGGAATACATGAAGGCAAGAAAAACTTGCTACACAACTCCCCACCTAGGATGCCCCTATAAATCTGGCCCCGAATTTTCAATAGTCCCTTATGTCTCAGAGACAATGTGCCTTGTTTTAGATGAAATAAAGTAAAAAAAAGTAACGCCCAGTGAGAGATGTTTCCATCCATACTCCAGAGAGTTTGACAACATGCTTGAGAACAAAACTCCACCCAAACGTCTATTGTTCTGTTGTCATCATGTGTGGTTTAGCAGGTACTTTCTAAAAGTATCTTCAGGGCTGGATGAGTATAAAGTTTACTAAATCTATACACTTTTACAGTTCTCCACTCACTGGGAGAGTGCACTTTCCCGTTGCCAAGAATAAAGGTGCTATGTTCTCTCTGCCAAAGCATCTATTTATCGATGGTTGCCTCAGAAATCACAACTACCCTAAAGAATAGAGGGGATTTTGTCAAAGGTTTACTCCTCTAGATCAAGTGTTTATGTCTATGCCTATTAACAGGCTAATCTTGTGAAATATGTGGATCTTCACACCACATGGACGGTCATTCACTATGGAGAGGCACATATATTGCACATAAGATGGTGTTGAGATCAACCGTTTATGTCTATGCCTATTAACAGGCTAATCTTGTGAAATATGTGGATCTTCACAGCACATAGACGGTCATTCACTATGAAGAGGCACATATATTGCACATAAGATGGTGTTGAGATGCATGAAACCAGTTGAGGATGTCAAGAATAGACAATCTCAGAAAGGTACTACTCGTCTAGAAACCCTTTAGTAAGACAGAATTAAGAGCTCAGTATATGTGTGATTAACCAATCTTTACCGACATGTAGTGCTAATTCCACTTCACCCTGTTTACATAAGCTTAACTTGAAGATTTCATTTGACAAAGTCGTTAAAATGATATACGAAAGAACTTTATTTTATATGGGTATAAATAAAACGAATAAAGAAAGACTTTTATCTATTATATAAAAAGCAGTTGTTTGTGTGTGTGTGTGTTAGAAACTACACAAGACACATCCACAAAGCTGATATTTATATTTTTCAGCATTGCTGCAGGCAGAATAAAAAAAATGTTTATTGTAATATTCATTAATTTAGAAGTTATAAAGAATAAATTAGTCAGGAATAGTCGACATTTTGCGCAATTTTTTTCTATTTACCTTGGTCTATTTGTTGTCATCATATGTGAAATACACTTTCTTAGTATTCAAGCTAGGATCTAAGTATGGTACCTGTTTTTTCCTCGGTGGGAGGAAGGGGATATCTTTCTTGATTGGTGGTGAGAGATGAGGAGAGGGAGGTAGAGAAGAATGGAAGAGAAAAGAGGGAGAGACGGTAGGGTGGAGAGGAGAGAGAAAGAGATTGATAGAGGGAGGTAGAGAAAGAGATCTAGAGAGAAAGAGCTTCAAAAAGAAAGATGTTACTTTTATTTTGTTCTCAATGCCTCCAGGTAACGCCGGGTAGCCATGCTAGTTTTGTTTTATAAAGGTTTGTTGTGTTCCTGTCTTCGTCACAAACAAACTAAGTATTTAACAGTGATGAGAGGAACAAAATGCATCGGAAGTAAGTTTCCCAAGATTGTCTATTTTTCTTTCACCATATGGAAATAAAGTACCATACATACATAAGATTATATAAATATATACAAAATCACTGCTTTCATGTCTGATACTTCTGTCTGAATCCCATTCCGCCATCTACTTGTCAATCTAAGAAATACACTCTGGTAAAAATGGATGTAAAAAAAAAGAAAGAATTTGAATCAAAAAAGAATTATTGTTATGGAGATATTATTTAATTATCTGTCCATATTCAAGGCCGATTAATGCAAATCGCCGACAATCGGCCAACGCTAAAGTCATTCTTTGGTCCCTCCAAAGCCAAGTGAATAAATGTTTATTTATGACAATGATGATTCTTTCCGTCAACTGGATACATCAAGATTTCCTTTTCTCATGGTTTTATGTGATAAATATCAGATAAAGGTGGGGAGGGACTCTCCAGCCTGTTGTGAAACCTTGAAAGATGGGGTGAATCGTCTTGGTCAGGTGAAGGTTCCGTGACCCTTGATTAGTCTGGATGAGGCATTTTTTATTGATTCAGCCTCGTCACTTTCCTACATACATATACAAATGGAATGATAAGTAGCCGAATATGCACCCCCCCACACACACACTTATTTGTTTTTGTTTTTGCTATTTTAAAGAAGGTGCGTGACTTGCATAATAGATATCTTTGGGGACTATGGAATTGGTTATCCTGGGTTCAAATCCTATTGGATCCATTATGTTTCATTACAAGACATATATGGTTGAGAAAGGTATGAACCAACAATTTCCTCCCAGTTTTGCGTAAAATAGCAAATTTATTTCTATAAATCGTTTGCAAGGAATTGTATACAATAGTCATTTGGTTCTGACATTAAATGAACCAATGAGGTTGATATGCCGTAAAGATGAAAGACCAGTGCCATGCATATGAAGGGGGGGGGGGCGACGGAGAAGTGTCAGGATATTCAAATTGGGGTAGGTAGGCATTCAATCATATTCAAACTATCTTCCTTTCTCATAATATTTCTCAGAACTGGGACTTATACTTGAGTCTTTAGCGCATACAATCAAGAAGTTGTTCCTGAGCATCACTATGGCATTCTAGATCTAACTATCGTCTGCAATCTTCAAGGTGTTCGTCTCACCATCTACTTGCCACAGACCAGTAACCCTCGTCCTTGAGTAGCCTTTGCACCTTGATAAGCAGTGATATTTTAGTAAAAAAAAAATACTAGACCTCTGCACGTCCCTGTGACAGACCAAACTTAATAAATAAATCATCATCATCATTAGCATCATATTTGGTTTAACGCCCGTTTTACATGCTGACTGCTTTTACAACTTGACTTCCAATCAAACCTATCTACAGTCATTTCTTCTTTCTATAAAATGCATCCTTATCACTTCCTCCTATGTTTTCCTTAGCGCTCCCCTGCCAACTCTGATACCCCAACTGTTCTACATTTACTTACCCAAGAATTCTCATCCATTCTTTCAATGTGATCAAGCCAACAAAGTCTCCTGTTCTGCACACATCTCCCTATACTGTCCAGATTTAATCTTCCTCTTAAGTCATCAGATCTAATCCTGTCTTTAACAGTCACGTTACACATCTATCGAATCATTCTCAAAACTTTTCTCTCTGTGCAACACATATCCTCAACACTCACTGGCCAGCTTTCGCTTCCATACCTCATCACACTGCATACACATGCCTGATCAACTCTTCGCTTGGTCGACTCTGGTGGTTAGTAATGTTAAAACTTCCCAGAACTTACTGGTCTTTAGGTTGGGATCAAAGTTTATCATTTGTTCTGTCCTCGGTCAAAGTGGCCATTTTTGGGGAGGGGGTGAGGGGGCTGGATATTCCCCACATAAAAAAACAGCCATGTCTAAATCTGCCCTCATGAGGAGGCAAGTAAGTTGGTACTCTATCCAAATAAATGTATAAATAAATATGTGTGCGTCATTGGCATAATGGATACCATCACAGGCTATGTAATTGCCTACGTGAGTTCAATTACACATTAATACCAATGAGAAAGGTATGACCTCACAATATCTCCGACCTATGGATAAGACTTGTTTTCGATATTAATTGTATAAGATTAATCATAGCTGAAAGGTAATACTCCAAATTGCTATAAAAGATAGACAAACTAAACAAAAAATGTATGTATCAAAACGAAAACATATGCTAACACAATTTAAAGCACAGGAAAATGCTCATGAAAATCTATTGATTCTCAAAATTTGAACAAATATCAGTCGTTTCCGGGTGCCATGATATGACTTCACTTCACGCTATGAAAAAGTTTCAAAGCCCACAACTTAAGTTGTGTTAGCTTTATTTTAACTCAGTTCTAATAATATACAAAAGTATATATTAAAGTTTTGAAGCATTTTGAGTTCCAAGCATACTATCTAACATATAAAGTTATCTTGTCGGATTTTCGAAGTCAGACCCAAATAGCATTTAAGCTGACAAATTAAACTTTGCCTCTAACTAGCTAATTTTCATTTTTTTGTTGTACTATGTTAATGGTAGTATAATAACATACGTTGTTACAATTTATAAAAAAAATTATATGAATTATTTTTTTAATAATCACCTAAAAATAAATGATCAGCAAAGGTGTTAATTCATAGTTTACATTGAAGAATGATAAAAGTTGTCTAACTTACAACTTTCTTTTTCTGTATGAGTTAAAAAAATATGCAAACAAATTTTAAAAAAGTATGTTTTGGGGAAAAATGTGTTTATTTCATTTTATTTAATTTACTTTATATTTTTAGAAATATTTTAAAAAAAAATTTTTTTTAAATATTTTTTAATTTTTTATGATTTATGTTTTTATGTTTTATATTTATTAGCAAATTTATCACATTTATTATTATTATTATTATTATTATTATTATAATTTATATGATGTTTTACTTGACTTTTATAAATTTAAAATTTAAAAAAATTACTTTTTCTTTTATATTTACTTTAAAAAATCTTTTCAATTAATTTATTTTTACTCATTTACTATATTTATTAAAAAAATTTAATTTATTTAAATACATTTTTAATATACTGGCAGATCTGAAGAGCCACCATATCCACACCTCTCACTAGGTATTTTATGCTAATATCACATCGATACGCCAAAAGTGGTCATATTCGAAATCGAATAGACAGTCGCCATATATATATATATATATATATATATATATAGTAAGTTAGGAAAATATATTTATGGCAATTAAGCTACACAGAGGCTTCCGCATTTCATCCCCAGAGGGAATCGTCAGGCTAAAATGCATGGAGTTAGTTTTGACGGGTGTTTTTATATACACGTCAAGCTAGTTAACCAATCAGATCCTTTGTTGTTTTCTTAGTCAATCGTTGGGCTTCTTACAAACAAACGTTCGGTCGATTTTACTTCCTATTTCCTATTCCATTGTTCTGTTTTCTATAGGGTGGTTCATCCCTGTTTCTTTGTTGTTCTCTTATCCAATCGTTGGGCTTCTTGTTTTGTTTTCTATAGGGTGGCCTGTCCCTGTTTCTTTGTTGTGTCAATATAATGGGTGAATTCATTTTAACACGTGCTGGCTTGTATTTCTATTTTAGGTTTTAGTTTTTAGGTTTTAGTTTAGTTTATTTTTTAAATTTATTTATTTGCTTATTTATTTATTACTTTATTTATTATTGTTAACCTAAGTTTATATGGATATATAAAATAATATACAGGGTGATTCATAAGTGACTTAACTATTTATTTTTGAAATTCTAAAGTTAAAAAATACGGTAATACAAAACAGAAAGTTTATTCAACAAATTAATTTATGGGAGTTTTAAAGTACGTCAAATATTCAAAAATTCCACCTTCGTTCTGCATGCATAGCTCCATTCTTTTTTGCAGGGAATTTACGACTCTTTGTAGCATATTTGATTGATTATGGTGTTGTGCGAAGGAGGCTTTCTGTTCACATCACCTTTCCATTGCCTTTCAACACGTGTGAGAGATTCATCAAATTTAGCCATCTGAATAACAATAAAAATTCGCTCTTCAATTGTAAATGACATTTTAAATAGCTAAGTGAAGTGACTTATGAATCACCCTGTATATATATATATATATATATATATATATATATATATATATATATTATTCCAAAACATGGCTGCATGTAAAGCAGAGGTTAAATTGATGATGATGATGATGATGATGATGATGATGATGATGATGATGATGATGATGATGATGATGATGATGATGATGCAAAATACATGCTAAAAAGTATCTTAGTTGTTGAAAATAAATTTTGCCTTAATCGTTCTTATTGTCCAGAATTTATAATAAACCCTAGCCTAATTAAAGACTAATATCTATTGTTCAAATTTCACAACCTCGCGGGTATCTGAATTTTCACGAATGGGCTTCAACACCCTTTTTACTCTTTTTACATGAAAATAAAGTAAAGTAAATATAGCCCACATTACGACCCAATACGACTAGCAGCTGTGTTCCAAAATTCATACTGATCGGTTAATTCGTTTCGTAGCGAATCATGTACTTACAAATATATAATTATATACACATACCTTACTTTATATATATATATATATATATATATATATATATATATATATATATATGTGATTTTATGAAGGCTTACCAAAGCATTTCTTTCAGGACACCAATGATCACCATTAAAGATATTTTTCTTACAAATACTATTTATTCAAATTAAATGTTTTTCCTACACGTGTTTCACTACCAAGCAGCGGTCTTCACTGAATGATCTATTTTATAAGTGAAAAATCTAAATATATATATATATATATATATATTTATATATATATATATATATATATATGCATAAAAATGGGGATAAAATGATCCGACGTAATGGAAAATGAAAAAGGAAAGCCAAACTATATTATTTATGTATTAATCAACGTTTCGTCTTTATTGAAATACTTCTTCAGGATGAAGAAACAATGTAGAACAATCATACGTATATTAATTTTGAATTGCCAGAAAATTGTCCATCTTTCGGCTGTGGATGTTTGGAATTACAAGATTGTTATCATCCTAGCGATTATGCAACTTTCCGCTATAGCGTTGACCACTATCGATAACATGACGCTTTCCCCGCTTCTCAGGTAAGTGCACATTAATTTCAATTACTGCCTGTGGTGATTTCTAGCGGCCGTGTGGGCATTGGCATTAAGCTCGTTATTCTACGCTGAATCTATGAACTGCGTTCGAGCCCATGCGACCACCTGCAACCGTCACTCCTACACTGATGAGGGTAGAAAACCCGAAACGACGTCGTCTGTATGTATAAAACACTTTAATATTTAAAATATATATATATATATATATATATATATATATATATATATATATATATATATATATATATATATATGTAAAAGTGAAATATTTTTGAAAATCAACACATGGTGCAATTTAAATGAAAAATTATTTATTTAATTTGTTTTTTGTATTTTTTTGCCAGCTTTAGTTGTAAAACAACTTGTCAGGCGAGAATGTCTTATAGTTTTTTCTAAAAGATGTTGTCAATTTCCTTATTGCAAAAAGCGCCAATCTCTGCCAAACATCGACCGAATTCTACTTATTATAACGTATTTTTCAACTTGACGTGCTCTTCTGCCTCTACCGTGATTCGACCCCTCGGGGTTAATACTATCAAAATAAGGAAGAAGAAGAAAAGAAAAAACCTATAAGACTGTCTCTCCTGACAAAGTTGTTTTACAATGAAAGCTTGCAAAAAAATAAATAAATGATTTTTCATTTAAATTGCCCTATGTGTTGACTTTAAAAAATATTTCATTTAAATACATTTTCATATGTGCCTCACAGATGTTGTCAATTGCCTTATGTGTGTATATATATATATATATATATATATATATATATATATAAGGAAAGAGAAAGAGTGAGAAGGAACTTAAAAGAGGGATTCATTTGAACAAATAGACAGAAAGAGAGAGGGGGCGGGTGAGAGAGAAGAAATAAAGAAAAGATTGATATGAGCAGATAAAGAGAGAAATAAGCAAATAAATTTGAATTAACATACAGACATGAAGAAGAGACAGAAAGAAATAAGAGAGAATCATGCAAATATTTATACTTTATTTAAAGTTTTATGAATCCACTTATCATTAAGCAATATCGTCAACTTTAAAGTCGGCTGCTTCATTTGTTCGTATATCACATATGAATTATTAAATTAATTTGACATTAAACTGCATTTCTCTCTAATATGAAAAATATAAGAAAATAATTAACTTATTTCAAAATATATAAAAAAAAAAATTTTTTTAAATGATTTAATAAATATTTTATTTCAAAATCTCGCGTCATGTTAACTGATTCTAAAATTTCAAAGTTATATAATCAAATCTATTGTCAAAAGTATAACGAGTATAACACAATCAATGTTTTAAAACGTAAAAACAATATTGTTACAAACATAAAACAATATTGTTAAGATATATAAAAAAACAATATTATTGAAATAGAAAAATAATATTGTTAAAAACATAACAAAATCAATATTTTAAAACGTAAAAACAATATTGTTACAAACATAAAACAATATTGTTAAGATATATAAAAAACAATATTATTGAAATAGAAAAATAATATTGTTAAAAACATAACAAAATCAATATTTTAAAACGTAAAAACAATATTGTTACAAACATAAAACAATATTGTTAAGATATATAAAAACAATATTATTGATATAGAAAAATAATATTGTTAAAAACATAACAAAATCAATATTTTAAAACGTAAAAACAATATTGTTACACACATAAAACAATATTGTTAAGATATATAAAAAAACAATATTATTGAAATAGAAAAATAATATTGTTAAAAACATAATTAAATCAATGTTTTAAACCGTAAAAACAATATTGTTACAACCATAAAACAATATTGTTAAGATATATAAAAAACAATATTATTGAAATAGAAAAATAATATTGTTAAAAACATAACAAAATCAATGTTTTAAACCGTAAAAACAATATTGTTACAACCATAAAACAATATTGTTAAGATATATAAAAAAAACAATATTATTGAAATAGAAAAATAATATTGTTAAAAACATAACAAAATCAATATTTGAAAACGTAAAAACAATATTGTTACACACATAAAACAATATTGTTAAGATATATAAAAAAACAATATTATTGAAATAGAAAAATAATATTGTTAAAAACATAACAAAATCAATGTTTTAAACCGTAAAAACAATATTGTTACAACCATAAAACAATATTGTTAAGATATATAAAAAACAATATTATTGAAATAGAAAAATAATATTGTTAAAAACATAACAAAATCAATATTTGAAAACGTAAAAACAATATTGTTACAAACATAAAACAATATTGTTAAGATATATAAAAAAACAATATTATTGAAATAGAAAAATAATATTGTTAAAAACATAACAAAATCAATGTTTTAAAACGTAAAAACAATATTGTTACACACATAAAACAATATTGTTAAGATATATAAAAAAACAATATTATTGAAATAGAAAAATAATATTGTTAAAAACATAACAAAATCAATGTTTTAAAACGTAAAAACAAGATTGTTACACACATAAAACAATATTGTTAAGATATATATAAAAACAATATTATTGAAATAGAAAAATACTATTGTTAAAAACATAACAAAATCAATGTTTTAAAACGTAAAAACAATATCGTTACACACATAAAACAATATTGTTAAAATATATAAAAAAAACAATATTATTGAAACAGAAAAATATTATTATAACACAAATTTGTTAAAACATAACAACAATATTGTTTAAACATATAACAAAAAACAATATTGTTAAAACATTAAAAAATATTGACAAAAAGATATGACAAAAACAATATTGCTAAACCATAAAAACGATATTGTCAAAACATATAATGCAAACAATATTGTCTAAATATATAAAAATACAATATATTTTTTAAACATAATATAAACAATGATGTAAAAACATAAAATAAAAATATTGTTAAATCATAAAATAAAGCACAATATTGTCAAAACATATTACAAAACAATATTGTTAATATATATATATATATATATATATATATATATATATATATATATATATATATATATATATATTATCGCAAGCATGAAGGAAAGGTCAGCCGACCGGTTTCGCCCTCTCTTAACAAAGGCTGCAGCGAGGGATAAAAAAACGAGGAATTTAAAAAAAGAGGTGTTTTTTTAATCTCTCGATACAGCCTTTTAAAGAGAGGACGAAACCGATCGGCTGTTTTTTCTCTTTCTTTTTCTCTTGATTAACTTTTAATCATGAACGATAAAACTTGTTTTCCTTTCATGCTTGCGATAATAAAATGTTGTACTACCCAAAAAATCATGAAATATTTATATATATATATATATATATATATATAATCAAAAACATAAACACAATTAAATGTTTTAAAACGCATAACAATATTTTTTAAACATAGAAAAAAATTTTAATAAAATTTATCATAAAAACAATATTGTCTAACATATAAATAAACCAATATTTATTTTAAATATAAAAATAATAATATTAATACATTAAAAAACAATATTGACAAAATATATAGCAAAATTAATATTGGTAAAATATGTCAAAACAATATTGTCGAAACATATAACAGAACAATATTGTTAAGACATAAGAAAAACAATATTGTAAAATAGATTAAAAACGATAGCGTTTAAATACATATCTATAGAAATAATTTTCAAACATACATTTAAAAACAATATTTTCAAAAGATATACCAAAACAAATATTTTAAAACATATAAAAACATTATTTTTAAAGCATGAAAACATAAAAATATTGTTAATGCATGTGAAAACAATATTGATAAAACATTTAGCAAAACAATATTATTAAACTATATACCAAAAACAGTATTGTCAAAACATAACAAAAACGATATTTTCAATACATATAACAAAACAATGTAGTAAAGAGATAATAAAGCAATATTGTTAAAAGACACAACAAAATAGATATAGTCAAAACATATAACAAAAACAATAATGTAAAAAAGTATAGCAAAACATATTGTTTAAACAAACACAATATTGCCAAACATATAACACAAACATATAACAAAAAACATATAGCAAAAACAATATAACAATATGTAACAAAAACAATACTATCAAAACATATAACAAAATATAAAAAACAATATCATCAAAACATTGAACGCGA
>OY744515.1:51913647-52158647 GCA_963556195.1 Sepiola atlantica | reverse complement strand
ACGAGTTAAAACAAAATCGGATTTTACTACAAAACAACAAAGTTGTTTGTGTCCTTTGCTCACAAGTCACCTCAGGCTATACATAATAAGAAACACCGATATATCTATCTATTCGTCTCAATTCTCAATTTCTTTCTTAATTTCCGGTCTATGATGAATAAAATCACTGGTTATTTCGTCTTCAAAGACTGACCAACGAGATTGAAATATTTTGTTTATTCCGTGAACTGGAAATTTTATTAATTATTTAATCTAACAGAAATAATATTACAGTGAGTAACTCTTTCAGGAAAGCTGGGCAGGACTATCTTCATTCTACCCCAATCTTTGGGAAACAAAAGAATTCAGAGAATTTGTGAAGCAGTGATAGCGAGCAAAGAGGGTAATTTTGATAAATGAAAAGTTTAAGAAGTTTTATTACATTTAAAAAAATTAAGTTGTATGTAATGTAACTCATGAAGAGCTGTATTTAGTATAATAATTAAAACCATTGTGGTGCTTAACTTGTTTCTATGAAAAATGACACTTTTTGGATGAGAAATAAAAATGTTTGCATGTTGCCAAACACTTTTGACTAGTAGTGTATATAAATATATGTATACTCCTTAAATTGTAACAGAAACATTTTGAATCGTTTAAAACTAGACTAAAACCTCTGCAGGGACCGTTAATTCCAACTATGCCATTGGTTTTGCTTGAAGATCAAACATCGACAAATGATGTGTGGATAGATAGACAGATATGTACAACCACATGCATATTTGATCTATATATAGAGATGCTACGATTACTTATCACTTTAAATTAAAAATTATTTTTAATTGTACTAGCCAAAACGCCGCCCTATGTGTTGTGATTTATTTAGGCATCAAGATTAGTCATCTTATTGTTATTACATCTGCTTTGACCCTCGGGATAAAATAAGAGTAGAGCATGGTTCCGTTCTGTCTCAAGAGGTCGTCCTCCCAGGCATTACTTCCTCCTTTTGAAGGGGGAGGGTCGTTTATTGTTGCGGAATGCTGACAGGTTCGACCCAGGCTATTTTTTTACAATCATCCAGGGTGCCTCTTTTTTTTGGGGGGGGGGGGGGGGAGTTGGAGGGGCTGGATTTCCCACTATAAACTGATGTGATGTCTGACTTTGCTGCAGTGGGAAGCAGGTAAATATACTTATGACACCAACAGAATCTAAATTAACTAGTCTAGCTCCCGCAGAGGACCGCTCAAAATGTATTTAAGCTTTGTAGACTTAATTTATTGCATCTGCTGGAGTTAGACTAAAAACCTTTTTGGTTAGTAATCTTAAAAGCTTACTAGACCTCTCCCCCCAGGAGTCTAGACGGTGCATCTAGTTGAAGATGCAAGATATTTTGGGTCGTCATAAAGGATCTCTTTCCCCTTTGTCTCTGATTTGATGGATGACGTCATCATTTTGTGACGTCATCTACTATGCATGCTTATGGCATGGTCATTTTCAAATCCAATGTCAATGGATTCCTGTCATGAAATGACCACACAAGTAATTCGAGCTTGGTCCATCCTATCAATCTTTCCCAATCCTCTCATAAGTTTATTCATCTCTCAACTGACTATCATTCCATCTCATTAACCCTAGTCCTCGAGTTGTCTTTGTCCTTTTGGTAAAAGAAAATATGCTCCATCTCTGTTTTAATGGATGACGTCACAAAACAGTGAGCTTGGGGACAAACAAACAAACAAACAAGCAAGCAAGCAAGCATGATCTACATAGTTTTAGTAGTATACAGATTAATATTTCGTTTAGTGAGACTATCTCCCAGCATTCAGGCTGGAACAAAGTGTAGGATCTGTTTTGTTCTCGGTCAGAGTACGGGAAATTCGTCTCAACTGGAACAATTTTAATTTTTTTAACCCCAATCCAGAGTCTTCCTATTTTGGAGAGCTTACCCTTTGCGAGAAGGCAAGTAATTAGGGACTATATAAAGAAATGTGAGGGGCGTATATTTTAAGCTAAAACTCCTCACCGTGCATAGACTAATAATTCAGCTGCTGAAGATGATTTACTTCTCGAAACCTGCTATGTACATTTGTATAAGAGATACTAAAAACAATCTAGTTGTTTTTTTTAGATGGAAGTTGTCTTACCAATAATTGTACTAATAACCACTCTGTACCATTTGATAACGTCCACTAATGAAAGATCATTTAGCAAAACACTCATAAAATTTGCTCGTCCGTTACTTTTGATAACTAAAAGCAAAAAAAAAGTAAGGAAGCATTGATCACTTTGATCTCAACTCAATTGATTCTTGATCCATGATTTTGATCTCCACATTGAAAACATCACTTAATGCTTTGCTTTCTGTTCATTAAATTTTTAATTCACTTATCTTTCTTGTTTTTTTTTCCATTGATCTTGGGAGTCATCTTCTTTCTTTCTAATTAATTGCTGAACATTTCTAGTGTTTTATTTTATAAGGTTTGTTGAGGAAGTAATCAAATTGTTCGTGTACAAATATTTATTACCTACTTAATGACCAGCTGAGTTCATCTTCATTTAAAATATGAAGCCAGTCTAGAAAGTAATGAGACTGATTATATAGAACTATCAACCTATTTAAATACTAACTATTTCTTTTGAAAGCGCCGACGGTTGTGAATAGTATAAATCCGTTATCAGTTTTCTCTCTGATATTGTTATATAAAGCATATGGTTGAAAAAAAAACAGACACAGGAATTTAGATTGTCAGGATACCAAGGATAGGTCGTATTAATATAATGGTTGGCTTCTGGTAAGCAATACTGAGCGCGACTATCTGAATGCTTCCTGATACTGGGTTCAGCTCAAGTCACCATAGTTTGTGTCACTATATACCATGGTTCAATTTGCAGTAGACAGCCAGTCATTTAATTTATGGCAGACTCTAGATGGTTCAGTTTGTGTTAGATTCCCAGTGGTAGAATTCATAGTAGACGATCGATGGTTCAGTGCATTATATATGCTCAGATATTCAATTCATAGTTGATGGTCTGTCATTCAGTTTGCAGTAGATGTTCAGTAGTTCAATTCATGGTAGAAGGTCAGTGGTTCAATTTGTGGTAGATTGTTAGTGGTTCAATAGAAGGTTGGTGGTTCAATTTGTGGTAGACAGTCTAGATGCTTTTGTGGTTCTTTTTTGTTGTCCGCTGTCTTATTTGAGACTTCTAGTGGTTTGATTTGTGACAGCTAGTGATCTGCATCTGGAAAATATATTTTCTGTGAGTTCAAAATAGAAAAAAAAAATGAGTATTTTATTTCCCTTGCCGTTTCGGTACTGAAGAAGGAAAGGTAAAATTATTTTAAAGAAGAATTAGACAAACTTTTTGTTCAGCATTTAGTATCTTTTTAATAGCTGATTGCAAGTCCACAACAAATGTGATAGGGTAAAGTCTCAAGCCTTTGGAGGAGAACTAATCCACGAGAAGGAAAATTTTAAATAATCTCAATCCTTGATTATGAGGCTAGCAACACAACTTCATTAAGGAATTCAGACACCATTTTTGTTGCATTTCGTTGCACCTTTTCTTACTTTAGAATAGTCTCTTGCAATGCAGGGCTCCATTTTTGCACAGAATATTCCAGATGTGTTCTCACAAAGAATGTGTACAATGGAAGTACAATTTTCTTGCCTTTATGTGTTATTGATTTCCTTATAGCACCTAATATTTTGTTTGCCTTTTTATGCAACTTCTGCCACCTGTTTGCTACACTGAAGGTTGTCAGTTATGATATTTTCTCCTAGAAGTTTATGGTGCAGCAAGTATTATGCAATTCCAAATCGCATTTGTCTTGATACAGCATTGCTTAAGTAAAGGGGTAAAGAGAAATCCAAAATAATCAGAAGCAATGCTGGGGTAAGTAGAGAGGAATAGTATTATTTCAGTGATGCCCTTCTTCTAGACTAATTGCTTTAATGAGATTTGAGAGACTAGTTTGCCCTACTATTTAACCCATAACTAGAGAGAGGAGGTATATATGTATATCTTTCTAAAGACTATTAGAGAAATTGACTTTGCAACTACTTTCACTTTTAAACATACTGCGCCTGTTATTCTCAAATGGTAACCCATCTAAGTACACATAGCTTAACTTTGAAGAGATTTTAAGAACTCCTTACCTCAGAAACTGCATTGGTACAACTGTAGCTTGATACTCGGATAAACAGTTTTTTAACTGTGAGACAGAAGAGTAAATATTATCTTTTGTTTGATTAATTTTGATACAATAATTAGTAGCTGTTGAGGGGGGAGAAGTAAAGCAAATAATCGATATATTCTTCATTCTTTATTTATATGGTGTGATAAGTAATTAGATTAGCTGGGCTTTTTATTCTACCAACCCCAGGCTGCAAAAAAAAAACTTCTTAGAGCATGACCTCATTTCTAAGAATTACTGATAAAGATTCTGATTCTTAAATTTTGCCAAAGAGAGTGATACGGTTTTGCTCTTATCTCAATCAGGACTAAAATATCAAGGGTGTGCATAATTGGGGAAAGAATTTGAATGCCTACTGGAAAGAGTTTGAATACCTACAGGAGAGAGTTTGAATGCAAATAGGAGAGTTTGAATGCCTAACGGAGAGAGTTTGAATGCTTACAGGAGAGAGTTTGCATGTCTACACGAGAGAGTGTAAATGTCTACATGAGAGCGTTCGAATTTCTACAGGAGAGAGTTTGAATGCCTATGGAAGAAAGTTTGAATGCCTACAGGAGAGAGTTTGACTGCCTATTGGAGGGAGCGAATGCTTACTGGAGAGTTTGAATGCCTATAGGAGACAGTTTGAATGCCAAGAAAAAAGTTTGAATACGAGTAGAAGAGAGATAGTATGCCTACTAGAGAGAATTTGAATGCCCAATGGAGAGAGTCTGAATACCTACAAGAGCGCATTTGAATACCTATCAGAGAGAGAGAGAGTTTCAATGCCTAACGAATGCTACTGAATAGAGTTTGAATGCTTACAAGTGAGTTTGAATGCCCATAAGAGAGGGGTTGTAATGCATACAATAGAAAGTTTGTATGTCTACTAGAGAAAGTTTCAATGACTTCTGGCGAGAGTTTGAATGCCTACTATAAAAAATGTGAATGCTTACAGGAGAGAGTTTCAATGTATACAGGAGAGAGTTTGAATGCCTACTGGAGAGAGGTGTAATGTCTACAGGCACGAGTTTGAATTCATACTGGAAAGAGTTTCAATGACTACAAAGAAAAGTTTCAATCTCTACTGAAGTGCATTTGAATGCCTAGAATAAAGAGTTTCAAGTTCTACTGGCGATAGTTTCAATGTCTATAGGAAAGAGTTTGAATTCCTACTTGGGAGGGTTTGAATGCCTACCGGAGACGGTTTGAATGCCAAGAGGAGAGAGTTTGAATGTCCACAGAAGAGTGTGAATGCCTACTGGAGAGAATTTGAATGGCCACTGAAGAGAGTATGAATGCCTACTGGAGAGAGTTTTAATACCTACAGAAGAGTGTTTGAATGTCTACCAGAGAGAGTTTGAATTCCTAACAGAGAGAGTTTTCATGCCCATCAAAAAATGTTTGAATGCCTAAACATAAGTTTGAATGCCTACAAGGAGAGAGTTTGAATTTATATAACAGAGAGTTCGAATGCCTAACAGAGAGAGTTTTAATGCCTACAGGAGAGGGTTTGAATGTTTACAAGAGAGAGTCTAAATGATTACTGAATAGTGAGTTTGGATGCCTACTGGGGAGAGTTTGAATGCCTAAAAGAGAGAGTTTGAATGCTTAAAAGAGAGAGTTTGAATACTTACAGGAGACAGGAAAAGGTTTGAATGCCTACAGGAGACAGATTGAATTCCTACAGGAGAGTTTGAATGCTGACTGGAGAGAGTTTGAATGTCTACTGGGGAGAGTTTGAATTGGACTGATGGATACGGTCATGGACTATGAAATCGTCTGTGAGGAACGCAAATATAATTAGATATATTTTTGTCATTTACACACTAATACTTTTAGGAAAGGTATGGACGTGCCACTTTTCTTCCATCTATTGGTAAAATAGGAATGGTTATTTAATTATTCTTATATTATTAATCATTTACAATGGAGTAAAGTTATCTTCTTTGTAATAAGTTATTTCAGTTACTAGTGTACACCCGCCATCAAAAATGATGGACAAATGACGCTTTGCCAATGTTTGCACTCGCTCTTTATCTATATATATGACTGAAATATTCACATAAAATCATAGAATTATGTAAGTAATTTAATTTTTCATATATAAATTATTATTATACTTTCTGATGACCTTAAGAAAAAAAAACATCGTTGACTTTTAATTATAGAGTGAAGGATTTCTTTCTGCATTGATGTCAAATGGCGGCTAAGTATGAGGTGGTTGCCTTACTTGATATTTGTTTTTATCGCTTCCCTTTAACACTTGAAATGTTATCGTCTGGGTGCTAGAAAAAAGCATGTGTTTTATTTGCTAACATTTGCGTGATGGGATGGAAGTACATATATTTATATACAAGTAAATACACGTTGTTCTTTATTATAGAGTAGATGATAAGTTATGTCCCTTTAATAGAACTCTTCACTGACATATTACACCAAAGAAAAAAAAGGTTTTCTCCCTTTTCTCATCACGGACAGCATACTGTTCACATGTTTAAAACACAATAAAGACCACATGTGAACACCACATACTTGCTCTTAATTCCTTGATTCCTGAATTAAAAAATGTTGATTTGGTATTAAACATATCCCAATAGTGTTGATAGCTGTTAAACAGACAAACCAAACTGTGAAAACATCCATGTAAAATCAAGGGAGGTGCGAGAGCGCTCTATCCCTTAATAGACTTCAAAAACGGCCTATGCTAGAAATCTCATTTCTTTGATCAGTCATAACTCAAATACCAATAAACCAAATTAGTTAAAACTTTGCACAAAATTTTCATTTGATAGGTTCTATAAGGGTGTAGAATTTCAGCATCATTAGTCAAGGCAACCCAGAGATCCAGAAAGTACGTGTGTGCCACCCTGTATCTCATCAACTATTTGATGGATTCAGCTGATTTTTGGCACAGAGAGAGGTTCTAGGGTCTAGTTGATAGCATTTTAATTTCAGTTTACCATATACCTTAGTTTTCCAGAAAATTAAAAATAACCCTTAAAAATTACCATTGTCTTGAGGCATAGCCTTTACAATAGTGACATTCCATGATAAATGCCAGTATACTGAAATCATATGCCCTTAAAAGCAAGGAAATCCCCAAATTTTTACACTTTTATTGTCATTAAGGGTATGACTACATATCAATTAAACCATTTCATTATTACATCACTACAGTATAAATATCTATGCTTGAGTGGATTAAGTGTGTGAGGTGCGCTGAAGAAAAATTCCTACAAGTAAAATACATAGCCCTGTTGTGCTCGCATACCCTTAATGACAATTAAAGTGTACAAATTTGGGAATTCCTTGCTTTTGTACATTTAATGTATATGAATATTCCGCTTAACCCTATTAAGGGCACATGATTTCAGTATACTGGCATTTTTCATGGAATGAACATAAAGTCTTATTAGATAATATAAAAAAAACTGTTAAAATGAAATAAAATGTTTGGCTGGATACTTAAAAATTTTATTTCAAAGAAAAAAGTGTGTGTAACATCTCTCTCTCTCTCTCTCTCTCTCTCTCTCTCTCTCTCTCTCTCTCTCTCAACTGGTCAAATATAATAGAAAGCAGAAAAAGAAAGCTGACTTAATTTTAGTGTTTTTTAGAAAACTGCTATTGAGAATTCAAAAAACGGAATTTCTTCCACCCCTCCCCTCTTGCACTAATTTGGACCCTTGCGATCTCATGGGAATAAATCTTACTGTATTCTTTTTTACCATAACCAAATCGGGGTCACACTAAATCCGATGATGTACAGTTTGTATATATATGTTGGGTAGTTTTTTTTTTACTTTTAGCCGGACACGCCTTTCTTTCATATAATATTATATTTTCAAATGTCAGGAAAAAAGTATCATTTCACACCAAAGGTCGATGGAAAAAATCACGCTAATTTTGTTCATATTGACTCCCAAAAGAATGAATTTTACAAAAAGATATGTCTAAATTCTGTCTGAGGCAATGCTGAAAAAGAATATATCAGTATGTAGGTGTGTCTTGTGTTGTTCTTTAGTTTTTATTCTTTTCAAGTTAAATAGAGTACAGAATTATTACACAAGTTGTCCTAGATTATACAGATACCTATATTGAGTTGCTGTCCACTGTTGTCAAGTGCTAGGTAGAGAGGCTGGCTGGGTTGAGTGAGTAGGCTATATGTATGGCAGCAGGACTCAGCTCCGTATCACACCTCCAAGAAAACCCAGAAGTGGCTGCTTGAGAACTTCCACGACTTTACCAGTCCCAGCATCTGCCTCCCCCCCCCCCAAAAAAAACTCGTCTGATTGCAACCCCATGGACTATTGTGTATATGGTGCAGTTGAGAAAGACACCAACTGTACCACTTGCAGCACCAAGAACAAACTGATTGCTAGGATACACCTGGTGTTCAAGCGTCTCTTGACGGTCACCTTTTGACCATGATAAGTTGTGACTCCTTAGTAAATTGCTTTTTTTTTAATGACTACCAATAGAAGATTTATTATGAAACTAATGAAGCTAATCTCAGAATGGCCTCCTGACTGAGAGAAATTTTCTTTCAATAAGTTAATTTTAAAAGAAAAGAAAAGAGCATTTAAAAAGGTGTTTATTATTGAAATAAGTTTATTTTAGTGATAGAAGTGTAAGCTAATGTCATGAATAATTTAATATTGACTATATAATATGCTCTTCAAACCATTTCATATGACCTTAAAATATCCATTTAATTGGTTGAATTTTTGAATTTTCTGGAAGGTGTGATATAGCATTAACATTTTGCGATTCTTCTTCGACTACAACACGCCTGAATGGCACGTCATGTAAACAGCTGTGTTGCTGTGTAGACACGTAGTTTTAGCAGTAATGCATTGTGGGAGTAATCGTAGAGGTGTCAACGGTATAGATATCGTCTGCCTTACTTTCTCTCTCCTCTTTTTGTAGCAGTTTTAATAGTTGTCATAGCAAAGAAAATAATACACACATATATTGCTCTAAGGTTTCCATTTATAGTTGTTATTCTTTTACAAGTTGTGCTAGAGTTCTTTACTTAATTATTACATAACAACATGTTCTATATCAAGGTTCCAATGCCTTTCTCCATGCAGGAGAATATACGAAGATCTACAAAAAGATATATCTGGCTTCATTGAAATCAAAACCCCAGGAGGAAGATGTTACCAGGAGGAAGATGTTATGTGCCACGTTTCACTCGTGACTTTCTGTAACGTCATTTTTTAAATGCATTAGCTAAATTTCTAGTGAAAATTTCCTTATCCTTATGTCACCTAATTTCTAATGAAAATTCACTCTTCTACATCATCTAACACATCCCACGCTCAATATCACTACAGTGGTTTGCAATGCCAGAATCTTAAGCTGAATGGGAAGGGGGTTCACTGTGTGTCCCATTTTCAAACTGATTTTTGTTATTTGAACCTTAAGGTCTTTGTTAGCATAACAATGGTCCTTTGGACATTGTTGAATGATACTTTTCATTTCCTGATTGCAAATGAACCTCTACTAAGAGAACTATTCTGCGTTGCAAAAATGTAGGTCTACCATTGATTCATACCATTAATGTAAAAAATCCTATCACTTAATATCTTCAAATACAGAAAGATTAATCTTAATCTTAAACTTATATATAAGTCTAATAGGTTGATAGTGAGAAAAGTCTAGAGAACTCATTTAAGGAAATGATAATAGCTCTAAACAATTTTTAATGAGAGGATCAGACACAAGAAATAGAATTAGAAACCTGTTAAACATTAGCTTGAATGCGTTTTTCATTAGAAAAGTGCGAAAAAATAAGAACTTTGAAAATTTCTTTCCTCCTACTGCTGTTGCTTGTTTGTTTAGCGAATCAGACTTGTGCACAGAACCCACAATTATTGTGCCTCAGGGTTGTCTGTCTGGTCTGCGTGAAATCCTTCTTGTTGGTTGCAGCCACTCGTTAGACCTGCAAAATTGCAGGTTTATCCCTGACACTGAGAGCAGCAAGGCTCAGCGGTTGCATACGAAGTCGGGGAAGGTTTGGCCAAAAAACACACAAAGGAGTGGCGGTTTGTAGAGACAAAGACGACCAAATCAGATCCTGATACCAACTCCTCCTGGATTTTAACTAGAGCCCTGTTAGTCAGATTGTGACCCTAATACTGCTGAGTGCCAGACATGTTCCCCATGAACCAAAGTACCAGACGTCATAGCTCTTACACTATCCCGTTAGTGTACTAGTAAGGATCAAACTCACTATAGTAGCAAATGAGTTTACGAAATAAGACGATCGCAATGTTACAGAAGTTGTATATGCGTTAGGTGCATGGCGCAGACACAGCAAGATACACTCGATGGGCACGGTAGTATCACATTTGGAAGTCAGAATACCCATTTTAGCAAAGGTTCACGGTAGCAAAACGACTTTGAAGTTTCAACAAGTGCGACAAATGGACCCCCCCCCCCAAATAGTTAAAGACATCGAAATATGCTGTTATGATGAACACTTTATTCATATGGAACTTACCCGACTGAAGTTATGGGCGTAGAGAGCCTTTAATTTTGTGTAGTTTAACCCCCATTAAAGGGTCTTAAAATTATCGAGATTTGTTGAAATCTTGAGAAAATGCATAATTTTCGGATTTACATTTCATTACAACAAGAAATAAAGAATTTCTTAGTGAGGATTCGCTGCTCCACCGCCCTTACCACAGTGACGCAGAATTAGACTTGAGAGACGATATTGCTGGTTTGTTTGTCTTTTTTTGTTTGTTTGTCAGGTGAGGGTGACTTTTGCATAGACCTCACAAACATCGTGGCTCAGGATTGTCTGATCTGAATGAAGTCCTCTCCGTTGGTAGCAGGTATTTGTTAATGTGCAGGAGTGCAGGTGTTTACCCTGACACGGAGAAGAGCATGGTTCAGCAGTTGCATGCAAAGTCATGAAGATTTGGCCCAGGACACACAAAGTAACGTTGCCACATTCACTCCATTGATTTGTGGTTCTGCGCTATATACGTCTTTGCTTGCAACATGCTGAGGCAGAGACGACCCGAAGACAACGGATCATGATGTCGACTCCTCTTTTTCACCAGAGCCCTGTTAGCCGGGTAGCTCGGGCACTACCAAATCGCCAGCACCCCAACCACTGTGAGGAAGGATTAGACTGTAGAAACAGGGGTGGTGCTGCTGCTGCTGCTGCTGCTGCTGCAGTCCAGATCTTTTCTATTCAGTTGTTTTCTGCACTCTGGACTGCTACCGATATTGGTTTGTCGACTTCATTATATAGATCTTGCGCAGACGCCCATCCTCCTCTTCCCACCTCTATCGCCACCTTCTCTTTCTCCGCCACATTCTTTTTAATTTTGAGCACCTCGCCTGGAACAAATAATAAAGATAGACAACAAAAGAGGGAAATACATTAAACTTCATAAAACACTGTAAGAAAGTGTGAGCGTCTCTAAAAGAAAGAATAAGTGAATTAAATCTGCAAGTGTTTCGCCAGAAAACTCATCTCATAATTGATTTGGAAATCTAAGATCAAAATCGAGGAATCAAATCTCCTATGTTCTGAGACGACTCAAAGTGATCAAAACTTTTCTTGTTGTTCAATAAAAAGAAATATATTCTTAATTACACTTAATAGCATTGCTTCTCCGCCACGGATGAAGATTATAATGGTGATGGGGATACAGATGAAATTACATTATTTATTTGCCACAAGGGATGCTCAGCTGACATGATGATTCTTGTTTATCAAAACGCTTACTAGAGACATGGATGTCGATTCTAAAGGTGGGGAAACTTCAAATGGAAAAAAATATGCTTCGCCAGTGTTCGCACTAATATTCATCTAAAATCGTAGAATTACGTCAGTGATGTAATTTTTCATATATAAATTATAAATTATCCTTTCTGATGAACTAAATAACATAAAACACCAACCGTTGACTTCTTAGAGTGGAGGATTTCTTTGCGAATTAATTTCAGATGGCGAGAGTTGGGACTTGCTATTTGCTTTCTTTACTCACTAACTTTTTTTGTGACGGAATGGAAGTATATATATTTTTATAATATAAATATACAAATAAATACACACTGGTAGTTATTATAGAGTGGAGGATAAATAATTACTAGACAGTCTTCTTGTGTGAAATAAACTTTATTCAGTTTTGGTATAATTCATACATTCTTCTGATTTGTAAAAGCCAAGGGAAAATATAAAATACTAGCAGAACCCGTGTGCCGTCATTGTCTGTGAAAATGGTGGAAACCAAGAAATTCCTGCTCCTATCCATGAAACCCATATTATTATTATTATTATTATTATTATTATTATTATTATTATTATTATTATTTATTTTACTTCATATTAGTAGCAATTTACTAGTTAATTAGTAAATAAAATAAAGGGTATTATTGGAGTCCGGCAACAGTGTGAAATATAAGGCGCTAGAAAGAACGAATAAAAACAGAGATAAAACAAATATTTTAGACATTTGCATGCGGGATCACTTTTGACTTTCGAATCTGATCAAGTGGTAGTCGATGGTAACATCATCATCATAATCATCATAATCAATTTTACTTGTACAGTCAATTGGAAAATGTTTTCTTGATTAGTCAAAAAAACTGATTTTTTTTTTGTTTGACTTTTCTCGTTAAAAGTATTTGTAAAGATCTTTTGTTGTTTATTTTACCAAATTACTATTATTATTTTAAAATTTCAATCGATTGTCTTCTGGGGAAATTTATAAATTTGCTTTTATTGTAAAACTTAGGTAAAAGGAGATTTAAAGATGGAAAAAAGGGTGTCGTGAAGGCAGCGTTGAAAATGTTTAAAAATGAAGTAAATCCAATAGAAAGATGTTTAGTTCAATCGTAGATGGAACGCACTTATTCGGGTGTAATTTTGAGAATTCGGGCCATTTTAGAATACTTCCGTGGACCGAAAATGAAAGTAGTTTGTCAGAAGTTGAGTTTTAAATGTGTACATTAAACGCAGGCAGTCGGGAATTTAAGTAGTGACTTCGATCGAGTCTAAGAAAAGCGACAGCTTTGGTTTGAGACAAGGCCAAGTGAAGAAGTGAGGGAAGGGGTAAAGATAAAAGATAAAGGATGTGGGTGATAGGGTTAGTTAAATGAACTATGGCTGATGCTGGGAGAAGAGAAGGGGAAGGGTTTATTTGGTTACTGCTCATTGCTAGTAAGCAATAAACCGGTGCAAGTTAGAGTGGGGTTATCATAAGCTAAAAACAGAAGTGAATTCAGGTTAGTTAGTAAATAATTCTGAAAGGGGGATCGCGTAATTAAAACAGATTTTAAAACAAACTTATATATAATTCAGAAAGTTTAAAAGGGTTCTAATTGTGAAATTAGGGTTCAGATTAATGCAAATCTGGAATTTATGTGTTTAATATGTAATAATTCGGACAAAAACTAGTATTTCAGAGTTTGATGCATAAAGACTTTAAAGAATTCCCAGTTAGTTAAGTATTAAATGCATGACTAAATAAGAAACTTTAATGTATAACTCAAGTTAGGATTGGGAACAGCATTAGTCTGCTTGCAACAATTGAGTTCTAGTATAAGGTTATGGGGGAGGATTAGGTTGAATTTTGTAACCTAAGTGATGCACTAGTGTATTGAAATTATAAATAGATTTTAAGGAGGGCGGGAGCAAATGGATCATTATAGGAGTAACCAGGGAGCGTAGTTTAAAGGTGAAAGTAATGAAATCTATGAGAAAAATATTGTCGGTAGAGCGAAGCGTATACAGAGTCGATGGATCGAATACAAGAGAGATAAAAAAGCAATGGATGAGTGTGTACGAGGGTTGGCCAATAATTGAAAAAAAAGGGGAATACGAATTTAAATGTTGAAGTAGAAGCAGTTAAGGATTGGTGGAGTGGAGGAGAATAATATTAGTTAGTGTCATTTAACGAGCATTCTCTAGATTTCATATTTTATATATATATATATATATATATATATATATATATATATATATATATATATATATATATATACATATATATATGGGGTAAGGTACACGATAATTCATGAAAATGAAATGTTGTGATGGACAAAATGTGTGAAAAAATGACAAACGGAAAACAAGTTAAGGTGCAGGAGAAAAACAAAAGCAAGAGATTTTTTGACAGTTTATATTATATTCCAATAACAATCGTTTTATTTTATTATTTTTATTTTTTCACATTTTCAAAAAATATAAAATTTCTGTGAGATGTATTTTTTACGGTCCGTTTCATTTGTCTTGTGCCAAACAACATTTTAATGTCAATATCGTCTCTGCAACACTACAAAATCATCAGAAAAAATTCACAAAGAGTAAAAAGTTCTTGGATTAAGGTGTATATAAGAACTATCCTTCCCCAGTGTTCGTACTAATATTTATATTCATATAAAATAACGTCTGAATCGGTAAAGTTTTAAAATAAGAAATAAGAAAGAGAGAAAGAAAACGACTCAAACTGGAAAGTTTATATTTTTATAAACTTTCCAGTTTGAGTCGTTTTCTTTCTCTCTTTCTTATATTATATGTTGCTCTGTTCTAAATAATTGACAAGCATTGAGCTGTATCTTCAAAGGAGACTACAAAGTAAAAGGAACTGATGGTATATGGTAATACATATATTGTCATTAATAATTATATTTATATATATATATATATATATATATATATATATATATATATATATATATATATATATATACACACTTAAAATATACCCTGAATATTAATTTTTACTTTTGTATCACTCGAGGGAATCGGACTCATAGTGTAACAAGTTCTTTTAGCACAAACTACACCATAAATAATTCCTTGTAAAATATTCAGAAAGAGAAATGTTTTTTTGTATAATTAGGGGGATTGACTCATTATTTTCCATGTATTTCTAACACATAAATGAATATAATAGTTTTGACAGGTATTGAACCCGGCATGCCAATTCCAGATTTCGTATAAGTAAGCATTATATCCCTCACACTGCTCCATCAAACATATTGCCAGTGACAGTTTGAAAAATAATCAAACGATAACCTTCTTGATAAGTGATCAGTTCCTGCTGAGAGGTCATTGAATGTACACTAATGATCGTCCGGGGTCACATGACCTGATGTGATTCAATCTAAAACTATGATTATGATACACGTGGTGTCATTATGTTTGGAACAAAAGGAAAGCTTCTGTTTATTTTTCCTTTTATATCTACTGATGAGCGATGGCGGCTGCTGGACACCGTTAAGTCTGGGATTATTCAGGATTCATTGGGCCACCCGTGCAACTTTATGAAAGATTCTGTTAATTGTGTGTCACAAACACACAGCGGACTCGTCCCCCAGCAGTGCATGAATATGCATGCAAAGGCTCAGACGCAACAGAATGCTGGATTCATGGGCACGCAAGAAAAGATATATCTTGCAACAGTTCACTTTATTTAAAAATAAAAAAAAACAAAAAAAACGAATAAATTAAAATTTTAAAATAAAATATTAAAACTATAGACAGAATGTAGAATAAGTATGGTAACTTAAATAAAGAGTTCAGTTCAAAATTGTAGAAGATTATCGAATGGATTGACCTTAGAGTGCACGGGACTCGAATAATTTTTTTAAAGAATTTTACAAAGGGGTGAGAAAAAGAGACATGTTAAATACATGGCCCCCAAAAAATTAAATACAAAATTGAGATTTAAAAAGTTATTCAATATAAATATATACATACAAGTGTACACCCTCCATCAAAAATGATGGGGGGGGGGGGAACTATCCTTCCCCAGTGTTCGTACTAATATTTATATTCATATAAAAACAACGTCTCAATCGGTAAAGTTTTAAAAAGAACTAAGAAAGAGAGAAAGAAAACGACTCAAACTGGAAAGTTTATATTTTTATAAACTTTCCAGTTTGAGTCGTTTTCTTTTCTCTCTTTCTTATTTATAAATCAGTATCTAAGGGAGAAAGAGAAAAAACGAAAGAAAATGTCTCATCGAATTTCAGATGTAAAGTATCATTTCTCAATTTTAAGAAATTGTATTTATCACGTTTTGCATTAAATATCTTCATATATATATATATATATATATATATATATATATATATATATATATATATATATATATAAATAAATAAAAATATATGTATATATACATATATATATTTTTAATTTAAAATATTTTTAACATAAAACTATAAATCACCCAAAAAGTAGGGTAATGGATTCGTCAGAACACTTTAAAATACCAAAAAATTTGTAATTAACGGATACATTTTATTGGACACAGACGAGCAGCGCAGGTGAGAAGGACATTTTTTTTTAATAACTAATATAAGTTAGCAAAACGTCTAGCTGGAACAAAACTTAGATCTAATATACGGAACATTTATGTTCTTGCCTTTTAAGGGAAGTGGGGTCTGATCAACTCTGCTGGGAAGCCATGAAATAAAATACTGTTTTGTTTTTAAATTCCCGAAACAGTTTTTCATGGTAAACAACTAATGATCCCTTAAATAATGTTAAGACTAGCGTAAATTCTTGGAAGCAAACTAATATAGTAACTGCTAAAAGTAAATTGACTTATAGGAATGATTTTCCACCGAATGACTTGGGACTAACATGTTTGTTTTTCTTACTTATATAGTTTTAATGGTTGAGAAACTTTCGAGCCTATATATATATATATATATATATATATATATATATATATATATATATGTATATATATGTATATATATATATATATATATATATATATATATATATGTATATATATGTATATATATATATATATATATATATATATATATAAGAAAAATAGTAATTGCTTGAAGCATTGCTGGGAATTATAATAAATGTACTAAGAAGGCTGAAGGCAATGCTGAGAACCGGATTGATGTGACGCTGGAAAAAACAAAAATAAACAATCGAAAGAGAGGACTTACAACCATCTATTTATTTATTTTTTCGTTTCAATCTTACATAAACAGAAAGCATGATGTTAGCTGTGTATGATGTCCGGATGATGATTAGAAATCATTTGATATTTCGGGAAAATCTTCCCTTTATCAAAAATGGGCACAAAAGAAAAGTCCGACTGTGTTGAATTCAGTAAGATGGATGCAGAAAGTAGAATGGAAATATGCCAGTCCCGCAGATATAGATAGATGTTGCATCAAATAATAAATCAATAATTTTTTCAAATTTTCAAATTATATCCTATACATAGATATGGTGATCAAAAATAAGTGGAAAATATTAAATTAATTTGTTCTTTCCAGCTTAACAGCAATCCGGCTCTCTGCATTGCCTTCAGCCTTCTTAATATATATATATATATATAGGAAGTGCAAAAATACTAAAAATCAACACTGTTCTATTGCCAGTAAAAATAATAACAAAACTATGTAACTTGATAGGCAATAAAAAATTGTACATATTTTGGCAAAGCATCATAGCCGGATGGTAAAGCATCAGACTATAGACATTTATATCGAGGGTTCGATCATTGCTCAGGGTATCCATGCTGATGACGGCTGATAATCAGAAACATGTGTCCATGAATTTCCTTCATGTACGTAAATTAATTAATATATATATATATATATATATATATATATATATATATATATTCATAATAAAGACTAATGGGTATTTATTTGTATATTTATATATATAAATAAATATATGTACTTCCATTCTATCACGTGCCTTTTTCTAGCCTCCAGACGAAACCATTTAAAGTGGTGAGGGGAAGCGAGAGAGTAAATAGCAAATCCGAAAGCCACCTCCAACTTAGCCCGCTGTCTGAAATGAATTTGTAAAGATATCTTTCACTCTATAATAATTGATTTTTACGTCATCAGAAATGATGATAATAATTTTATATGAAAAATGAAATTACTGACGTAATGTTATAATTTCATATGAATATTTTAGTAATATACATTGAAAAATAGCGAGTGCGAACACTGACGAAGCATTATATTTATCATTCCTTTTTGAAAGAGGGTATACATTAGTATATATATATAATTTAATGAAAAATTATACATATATATATATATATAGATTCTTTGCTATAAATGGTATAAATGTATGTAAGTGTAAAGATGCTGCATAGTCGTGTGTTATTGATTGAATATAATTTACTGTAAAAACAAAGACGCATGAGTATGTGATGAATTTGAGATATAGTTTTGTAAAATAAGACGGATGTAATATTATATCCCTTCCGTTCTTCCATACTTCAACAATGTACAGATTGAAACAACTGCAAGGCATTTATTCATTCACTCAGTGAAAAACAATAGAGCAAAACATCCTTTCTGCAAACAACACTTTTTACTAACCAATCTTTTTTTTTATAGTTCTCTTCATATGTAAAATATCGAAAGGCCTAGTGACAGAGTAGGCTGGGTTGATATAATGCTGATACCCAATACCTACAAGAAACGATTTATCATACATGAACACAATTTGATGTTTTACCATAGCAAAATAGCTTTACTAAACTAGTACAGGGATATGTTGCATCCTGGTTATTCACATATAAATAAAACACCTATTTAATAAAGTGTGCATTATAATAGTATAGGAGGTTCTGTGAAACTGCAGTAAATTGTTAAGATAAGCCACATGTATTATTTATTATTGTTACTAAGCTCTATCTTGGTGTAAGCCTTTTTACACCTGTAGGAAATAATTGTTAAAACAGCATATCAACCCTTTTTGAGTTATTTAATGTCTAACACAAGAGCTACAAAAAACAATTCATTGTATACGATTAATTAAACACAAGTTGATATTTTTATCAATAGCTGAGGAGCAATTGTGGGTCCATACTTATTTCCATTTTTCCAATGGTATTAATTTTATATTAATTAGTAATAGTAGCTTTCTCGGTAGAGCAAACAACACCTTTTACTAACCAATCTTTTTTTTTTTTCGTTTCTCTCTTCATATGTAAAATATCGAAAAGCTTAGTGACAGAGCAGGCTGGGCCGATGTAATGCTGATACACAATACCTATAGGAAACGATTCATTGTATATGATTAATTGAACACAAGTTGATGTTTTACCCTTTGATGCTATTAGGCAGCACGCAGGTTTTGAACCCGGGTTGTCTGCAGACGGATTTGAGGTTAAAATAAAAAGAACAAAAGAACAGAGAATTATTTGGGAAAGGAATGAACAATGCAAAAACATTCCTTGTCAATAGTGTAACTAGGTCGAAAAGCACGATCAACAATGGCATGGTATTGTCCAAAGAAGCTGTTGTTTGGAATCAGGTCACAGTCGTTTACGACTGGGCTGACGTCGAATGACGTAAACAAAAGATTATTCAACACGTTCACTGCTGATAAAAAGGAGAGCAGAGAGCCTGACGAAGAGATCAACTCATGGAGAAGAAGAGAGCGTCGATATGTCACAACTGTGCAGGTTTGAGAACCGTTTGTGCATTTGTAATTGAATTTCATTAAGAAATAAAAAGCATTCTTTTATAACCAAAGAAAAAACTGTCTCGCTCATTTAATACCATGGCAAGTATCTCTTGCACCAACACGAGTCAAATAGAAAACTTGAGTTGTCCCCCCTTATATTCGATACTTATTGCAAACAGTTAGCAGGTTTAATTTGAGTGACAACGCTACACCTTAATCAAATATTCCATCTGTAAAATATCGAATGGTCTCATACCATACTTGACTTGTCCAAACTATCATATATTTTAGGAGAGATAAAAATTCGAACACTGCGAGGAAAAGAATGAACAACTGATTTTCAAATGAGTAATTATTGTGTCAACAGATAATAAATGTAGAGATAAAATAGAAAAAAACATATATATATATAACTTAAAGAAATTTGATAGCATGCTTCTTACATCTCCAATTGACAACTTAAAGTGTTTCATAATGTCTTCTAAGTTTTTCCAACTAACTCAGTTCAAGTTGCCACAGAAAACAGATGTGATTGACATTAGAAGAATGACTGTGCGTCAGTTGAGATATCGAAGAGACCTCCTTCAGCAAAGAGTATTCGGTTACTTCCCAGGTGGAAATTCCCAAGTAAACATTCTGAGGTATTTTCTTGGAAAGCTGGTTGCAAATTTTATTAGTCAAACAATACTGAAATCCTGGAATTTACCAGCTGAATATCTACCAAAGACATTAACAGATTCATCAATAGCAATGGAGATCAGTCAAAATATTTTACAGTGACACAATACTAGCAGTGCACAACCCATCTAAGGTGTTACTTTTTTAATTGGTGTCGCAAAGAAATCTTGTTTGAAGTCTAATGAATCACAGCCTAATCTGAAGCGACCAACTGCAGTCGAGCATTTACCCAAAACTATTCTTGTTGCAATTGAAGCTGGGTCTGAGGTGAAACTCTTGACTCGCAACATACTGTGCTATGCCATCAAAGCAACAACATGGTTAGATAAAATAACACGTTATGTACTGAACCCTGAATACTCTATAGCTATTCCAGAACAAGAGAGATTATCAGTGTGATATGGCGTTTGACGTCTGAAGTATGTCCTTCTTGATTCCAAAGCGAATATTGCACAAAGATTCAATGATGCAAATCCTGACTGCTCTTTCAGTGTTGTACTAATCTGCAGAGAATTTCCTCAAAATGCTGTCTCAGCAAGTAAAAAAGAGAGGGAGTTTCAACTATAAGAGGTTTTCATAAATATTGTTATCAGGAAAATAATCAGTTCTTTCCCTTTCTGTATGCTCTTATTCTTGTGTCAATCAATCTATCCATCAGATCCATCTGGCAAATTAGTTAAAACTAGGATAACTAAAAGAAACTAAGCTAAGCTTAGTAAATTTGAGTTGACTTGGTTTCTTTTTGAAAAAACATTTTCTTCTGATCTTCTTTAGCCGCAAATGCTTCATTAACTAAGAGTCTGTATGAACTACTACATTATTCTTGAGAAGTACCTAAAAAGAAAAGAATTATATCTATCAATAAATTGATGCACTAACAGTGATAGGAAAGAGTGAACAGACTTCTTTCAAGTTGTTTGATATTTGTTCTTTATTAATACTTAGGGTTATATTGAGTTTCATATGTAAGTTATGTCGCGTGGTTTGACTTCATGCATTTCAACCTTATTTTAATAAGTATTTATGGGAAAAAGTACCATAAATGTGGTCAATTAGTCTTTTATACTGTTTTATGTTTCACCTCAAGTCAAATCAAATCCATTTTCGGCATTTTTAATGCATTTGAGAAGTTTAGTTGTGTGAAACAATAAGTCTTGTCAAAGTCCGTCAGACCACTAACTCCGATTATATAAGTTATAGTGAGGTCTTTAAAACTCAATTTCTGACCACTTTAATGAAAATAGTTTCACTACATTCCCCTTAAAATTTTGATTAAAATCCATGTATTGCATGCCTAATTTGACCAATTCCTAAAAATGATACTTTTGAAGGAAAATGGGGAAAAAACGTAACCAAGAGCTCAGACCCCGTCATAGGCCATCCACAAGAACAGCCCTCACTGCTAACAATGCAGAAGTATTCCTCTCTTCCGTATTTGTAGTGACAGTGATACTATCCTAACATTAATATATACTCTCTAAAGGGGTGTAAATACTAGGGATACTAACAAAATCAGTATATTGCAGACTTAGAATTTGTATAAGCCGACTTTCATTGCTGTGAAATTCACAAAATACTAAAGGGACCCAACTATATCGATCGTGAAACATAAGCAGATGACCTAACCCTAAACCGTGAAATAGAATAACAAAAAACTTAACACATAACAGACAATAATTTATTTCGACCTTAGCTACACTTGTTTAGGTCATTAACAGTTAAATACAGTGATTATCTGCATAGGTTAGAGGTTGTTCATTTCATGTTCCTAGGCATAATAGCTTAATTGTTAGTGGACACACAGACATATATATATATATATATATATATATATATATATATATAGAGAGAGAGAGAGAGAGAGAGAGAGAGACACACACACACACAAACGGATATTAGTATAGAGTTGAATAAGAAAGAGATTAAAGAAAATTAAAAATAAAACAAATAATAAAAATAAAAGTAACTGAATAAAAGAGTGGGAATCTACAAATGTCATACGGCCAAAAATTGACCGGCCTCGTACCAGACAAGATTAGTCCGAAATGTCGGATGCTTTCGAGCAAAGTCTAAAACTTGACCAAATCAGTTGAAGAATGATTTTCGGATTAGTAATTATTGTTCCAGATTGAAGGGATGTGTATGGGGGGGGGGGGGGGAGCATGCGTCACTCCTACTAGCACTGAGTCTTCCTGGCCTTTGGGGTTGGATCAGAGTGTAGTATCTGTTCTGTCTTCAGTTGTTGCATACCTTAGATTTCTTTCTCGCTTGTAGAGGGCGGTCGGGTCGTCTAGTGGATGAATTATTTCTTCTCTGCTGTGAACCACGCCGTCCGTTGTCTGCAACAAAAGCCATGACGCACTCCGAAGACAAACTCTGCTTTTAAATTTAATTCATTTTATTCAAGCGTTGTTATTTCAACTTATTCAAAATGGCGTAACCACGCTCACAGACACGGACATTTTTCTTTCTAATCAACAAGTCGATAACACCGGACTTATTCTTTCTCACCAAGTCAGTAACACCAGACTATGAAGAAAAAAAAAGAAAAAAAAGCACTTTGCTCTGACGAGGAATATTTTATATTCGAAAGCTTAGTTTAAAATAAATAAATATTATTTATTTTAACAAATTACATTGTTATGGTTTTTCAAAAAGAAATATTTATATCTATATAAATTAAAGTGCATATGTGCGCTTATGTGTCTGTGAGTGCAGAAAACATTCTAACAAAGTAGTCTTAAACGACATGTGACATTATTTGGGACTAAGATTAAATTATATATGTCTCTTTCTCTCTCTCTCTTTCTTTTTACATGAAGAACGTATGTGCACATATTAGTTCAAATAAAAATGATACTGGTTTAAAATTAAAAAAACATATTTCGTATCAGTTCTCTCTCTCTCGCTCTCTCGCTCTCTCTCTCACTCTCTCTCTCTCGCTCTCTCTCTCTATATATGTCAATATAAACGCAACCGTCCATAAATAAAAGCTGTTGACCCAAATAGGTCTGGCTCTCCATGGATCTGACCGAAAGATGTCTGCAAGTGTGTAGCTAAAAATGTTTTTATAAGTGAATGCATTTTTTATGCAGAACAAACAGCCTTATTTATCAGCGAACACTTGTATATTAACACAGTCAATATTCTCTTGAGTTTTTACTCTGTCGATATAAACTTACCTGAATTAATATATATATATATATATATATATATATATATATATATATATATATATATATATATATATATATATGTTTGAATTACGATACATAATCCGGATAGTAGAAAAGAAGTAATCAGTGATACTCCAATTTCATGGACGTCAGTCACCCATGAGCAAAAGTAAGATAGCAAAATCGCCATGCTTTTCAGGGAAGCGTTGGCAAAGAAGTATTGGACAAAATGCCATCCGGGTACTTTATCAAAAATGGAATGTTAATGAGGAAGTGGAGACCCTTACACACCCGTACCCTGGAGGACTGGTCAACTGTGCACCAATTGGTCCTACTAAAAAGAATTAGAATCGAGTTACCAAAGACAGCTCATGAGATACCTATGGGAGAGTATTTGGATATCCGCAAAATGCATTACCGGATAACCAAGCACTTTTATTGGCTGGGGGATCTGCAGAGATGTGTAGGGAACCAACACGTACTAACTATCATGTTTGCTTCGACCCGATTTCCTGAAATAATCCCCCTCAGAAATATATCTGCTGGGAAGGTCGCTAAACCTCTTATTACCTTTTTCTTCATGGTCGGACTACCGATGGTAGTGCAATCTGACCAAGGTTGAAACTTCATGTCTAGGATGTTCCAACTAGCCATGAGAAACCTGGGAATTAGAACAGTTAAATTAAGTGCTTATCATCTCCAATCCCAAGGAGCCCTGGAGCGCTTTAATTCCACCTTGAAGACTATAGTTCGGACATACTGTTGCGACCATTAAAGCGACTGGGAAGAATGTTTCCTGTTCATGATGTTTGCTGCACAAGAATCTTTGGGATTTACATCGTTTGAACTGTTTTTTTGGTCATTTGGTGTGTGGTCTGCTATCCCTTTCGAAAGACAAATGGCTGAAGTAAAGCTCCACAAATGAATCCCTATAAGATTATATATCCTGATTTCGGACTCCATTACATGAAGCAAGCAAGTTAGCGCAGCAGAAACTCTGAACAATCTAAAGCAAAATAAAGAGGCGTTATGACTGAAACACCAGCCCTTGAACTTTTGAAGTTGGAGACAAAGCATTGCCTTAAGTATCGCAGGCAAAATAAACAAATAAATGACATCTACAAAAAAAGGTGATACATTTAGTAGTAACAGGGATTAACTCTGGAGTTCTGGTTTGGAATTGTGCTAGGTTCAGCTACGCTGATGAGTCGCGAAACACATGTCTGTGGATAATCATATTAAATACACATTGTTATGGTTTTTACAAAAAAAAAAATAATATTATTACGAAACAATGGTTTAAAAAATCTGTCTACATACCCTTTCTGTTTCATATTGGTGTAGCCTCGCTTACAGACATAACGTGATTTTCCGACCCAAAAGTCCATTACCATCGAACGATGAAGAAAAAAAAACAAAAAAACACACTGCTTTGACAAGGAGAATTTTAATTCTTTAATTTTAATTCTTTAATTTTAATTCTTTTTCATTTTAATTTCTTATATTAAACATATATTATACTTTTTATATTAAAATATAAAATAAAAAATATAAAATAAAAATATATTTTTTATATTAAACATACATTATTAGAAATAATTTCATTATTTCTAATAATTTTAATTCTTTAAAGCTCAGATTAAAATAAATTTTATTTATTTTAACACTACACATTGTTATGGATTTTTCAAAAAATATATAATACGAAACAATGGTTTAAAAAATATGTCCGCATACCCTTTCTAATGCAGCCCATATTATTTATTGACAATATGTGACATCATAATTTAAAAAGCCAAAAAATACAAATAAAGACTAAATTTTGGAATCCTATACGAAATGGTGACACCTAAAGTGATCGCATTTGCTTCATTTTTCTCTTTTTATGTTTTCATCCATTTTTGAAAGCTTTGCAAGTCAACAGAAGAATGCAAATGTCAGCTTATTGAGTTATCCAAGTTAACTGTCAATGCAGAATTGTCTGCCTCGTTGACATTTGACATTATGCACCTACTGATGTCACACGCTTGACGACGACTCAATAAACTTGTTGTAAATAAATTTGCAAAAGGCTGACGAGGGTGTTGATTCGTTTGTTTTTAATTGCTGTCTCATTTGTTGCTCTGCTGTTCATTATCAGGGGAGTAATTCGAGATGACCTTTCCCAGCTTAGCGGTACTGGATGACCAATTACCCTAATGGTACGACGATTGTACGGATGAGGCGGGGGTGCGGTTTTATGAATCATACATAAGTGTGTGTGAAGACTATTTATCAGGGGAAGAGTTGACTTTTTCTTTTCAATTTTTAAAAACATTTGGTCATAAATACTTACACTCTTTTGATTTTTTTAAAAACGATTATCATTCCCTCTTATTATATTTGAAGTTTAACCGCCTTTACCTGGCAACGTCTCAAACGAGTGTACACCCCCCCTCGTCAAAAATGATGCGATAAAAGTTATGCTTCTCCAGTGTTCGCACTAATATTCATATTCATAAAAAAATAACATCTCAATCGGTGAAGTTAAAAAAGAGATAAGAAAGAAAGAAAACGTCTCAAATTAGAAAGTTTGAGAAAAAAAGAAGAAAGAAAAAACGTCTCAATCGGTATAGAAAGAAGAAAGAAAAAACGTCTCAATCGGTATAGAAAGAAGAAAGAAAAAACGTATCAATCGGTATAGAAAGAAGAAAGAAAAACGTATCAATCGGTATAGAAAGAAGAAAGAAAAACGTATCAATCGGTATAGAAAGAAGAAAGAAAAAAAGAATAAAAACATTTCATTATAAAAATAGAATGAGGGATATTTTTTCCGAATTCATTTCAGACACTGGGAGGGAGTCTGACTTTCTACTTGCTACTTGTTTTCTCTCTTCCTCATAACTCTTGAAATGGTTTCGTCCGGCAGATTTTGACTTGCTAACTTTTTGCATGACGGAATGGATATTTATAGAGATAAAAATAAATACATATTGATGTTTATTATAGAGTGAAGAACACTTAGGAAACTTTGTAAAATTGTAGTGCGTTTTTGTTTTCACAGTAATGCAGTGTAGCCTATAGCTTGGGGAGCATCAATTCCATTAAGGGCATCCATAATGGCCGCCATACAAAATTTTACGGAAAAAATATTTTGAACGATTCAATTATATTTGATTAAACGAAAATAAATATAAATTAACATTATACCAATTCATTTTTCTTTCATACTGTCATATGATTTTACTCAATGTTTTTTTGTTTTTGACTTAGGCTCAGAATTTAAGGAAAGACACTGTCCTTCAGAAAGCACAGAACCTCAAGGATACACTAACTCTCAGCAGGCACAAAACCTCAAAGAGACACTGTCCTTCTGCAAGCACAGAACCTAAAAGGGGGACCCTGTTCTTCTGTAGGAACAGAATCTCAACGAAACTGATTCTGCAGGCACATAACCTCAAGGGGACTGTTCTTTAGCAGACACAGAGCCTCATCATTCGACAGGTGCAGAATCTCAAGGAGACGTTGCTATTCTGAAAGCACATAATCTCAAAGGGACACTGTTGTTCTTCAGGCACAGAAACTCAAGGGGAAACTGTTCTTCAGCAGGCACAGAATCCCAAGCAGACACTGCCCTTCTGCAGACACAGAACTTCAAGGGGACACTCTTCTTCCACAGGCAAAAGTTATGATTAAGATAATGATTCAATTTCCAGGACTTTATTTAACGAAAATACATATATATAAACATTTTTTTTCATATTGTCATACGATTTTAAAATTATTCTTCATTAGAATCGTTTGCAGACCGAAAATATTACAGGTCGCTGATTGGATAATTAGACATATCATATTGGTGACACTATTTCTTTTTTTTAGCTGAGTTGTAGCTGAATTTAGTACCTTGATGTAAAAAAGCACTGCTTACGTATACCATGTTCGAGTCTTGTCAGGGCTATTACATTATTTTCAATAATAATCTTGAGAAAGGTATGAATCGATATCTTCTAACATCAGTTATAGGAAAAATAGTAGGGTAGACTATTTTCGCAAGACCCGGTTGGGAAATAAGTCGAAGAGAAGAAAAAGTCACAAATAATTGATTTACATATCTGATGAGAGCGGATCACCGCTTGAAATGCGTTATATAAAATTATAAAATGATAAAATAACAAAATAATAAATAAATGTTGAATAAAATTTTTTTACAAATGTTGGTAGCCTTACTCCTTTACATATATACTTTTCTCTCGTTGGAACTGCACTAATAATGCACTACTCCTTTATATATATATATATATATATATATATATATATAGTCTAAAGAAGCTTTGATGCATTAAAAAAAAAAAAATTTTTTTAAATGTAAAATGCAGTTTAAATTCCCAGACAAACTAACTAAATCCAAGATATTGCAGACTTAACATTCGTTGGAAAATTAATAAATGAAAAAATATAAGTAAAAAAAAAAGAGAAAAAAAAGAGGGGTTAATTATCTAAGAGTGAAACAAAAACAGGAGACCTTAAGCATCTAATATTTACACGGGGATCATCAGCTGTTTACCATGTAACTGTTTCGGAGATTTAAAAACAGGACAGTTATAATATTCATGGCTCTCCAATGGTATATATATATATATATATATATATATATATATATATATATATATATATATATATATACATAATAGTGTACACCCTCCATCAAAAATAAGGGAAAATAATGATTTGTCAGTGTTCACACTCACTGTTTATCTAGATATATTACTAAACTATTCATATAAAATCATTGAATTACTGACGTAATTCAATTTTTCATATATAAATTACTATTATCATTTCTGATGACCTAAAGAAAAACACCCACTGTTGACTTTTTATTATAGTAGAGGGTTTCTACCTGAATTCATTTCAGGAAACGGAGTAAGTCTGAGGTTGTTGTCTGTTTTTTCTTTTTTTCTTGCTACACTGCATCACTTGTAATGACACGACGGAAGTACACATATTTATTTATATACAAATAAATACGCATTGGGCTTTATTATGGAGTGGAGCATGTACAAATAAGTGTGTAACACTAAGGGAGTTAATTCAGTATATATTCAAGCAAAATCACATCTAATATAATAATACGTGTTGTGCATGTTTCAATGTATCTATACGCTACTAAAACTCTGTGAATGTTGTTATCTTGCTTACTTGTTTTTATGTTTGCTTGTATGTTTGTATCTTGTCATTGTGCACACTGGATGACGTCACAAAACGCGAACTTAGTTACAAAGCTACCATTCATCGTTTATGATGTCATCCATTTTCAATTTCATATCTACATTTCTTTCATGATAATAATTATTCGGAAGAGGGAGAAAGACAGAGAGCAAGAGAGGGGGGATAGAAATGTGAGAGAGGAGAAAAGAGAGAGAATAGGGAATATAGATGAGAGAGAGAGAGAGAGAGAGTTATGGGAATTCTGTATGACTGAAGGGTTCATTCTGTGTGCGAATGTTCAGACAATTACACAGATTGTCCTTTGTTTTGTAGAAGGTTCGAAGTGAGAAGAATTAATTATCATCTGTAAGAAGTGTGTGTACATATATTGGCATCTGTCCATGGAAATATGTATTCCCACATTGTATGTGTGTGTGTCAGCAAGTAAGTATGCTGATAGCAGTTTTTGCCTGATGATAAGAAAAGAGACAGAGTGGATATGCGTCTTCTTTGGCTGACAGCATAAATCTCTATGCCTAGGCAACTTTGCTCTCTGGTGTAAATTGTTCGGTAAAGAGTATTACTACGTCAAAGAGTTTGATTGGCTGACACACAAAGAAATCACCCCTGTACAATTATTCTTCCGCTGAAGAAAAGTAGATTTAAAAGACAAAGTAAACAATTACTCATCGCTACAATCGTTTCTAGCTGATGTGAAGGCTTATGATAGTAGGTGCTTCTCTATAAATGTTTCAAAAACTACAGTGGAATAATTAAATACTTGGGGAGTTTCTTTTCTGGCAATTGCAGAATTGTCAGAGAAATTCTAAACTGAATTATACAAGCATCATTCTCTTTTGGCAGACTCAAGAGAATGATCTTTCGAAACTCTAATCTGTAATTTGATTTGCCCCACCCTTTCTTCTTCTCTGCACCCACAGACGTGATGTTGCTAGTTTCATTCTTTTCTATAAATATTTCATGGCATGGGTTCTTCAGAATTTTCTGATCTATTTCCTGCTTCTTTTGTTCCAGCTCGTTTGACTCGTTGGTCTAGTAGTCTCCGTCAAATCGCTGTTTTGATACCTCATTGTAATACAGTGTCCTATTCCAGTAACTTCTTTCCAATAACTGCAGGCTTGTGGATCTCTTCCTGCTGACTGTTTTCCTCCTACCTTTTACCTTGGTTTTTCGAGACTCTAAGGCCAATAGGTATCTCCTGTCTTTGCGATAATCATATTTCGTTCTTGTTAGCTCCTTACATCAAGTGGCTTCATGTCGTGTCCAGAGTGATTTCCATTAAAAAAAAAATCAAACTCTACACCCCCCAAAAAGTAAGCCCTATAAAGGTGAAGCATGACAAAGTTTGACCTTCAAGTGTGACTTTATATAATGAACCCATCTAGAGATGGGTAGTTCTAATAAAAGATAAACATTATTGAGAGAACTACAGAGCAACTTTGACAAAAAAAAAACATAAGTAAATGATTGTGGCAAACAGATTTTAATCATTTTAAGACTCCATAACTTCAAATGTTACGATTCGTAACACTGTGAAGAATGAGAATATTGGATATTCTCATTCTATTAAAATAGGCAACATGCGGTCAGGGAATACAAGCAGATCTCCTAAACACATGAGTGCCAACAAAAAGACGACAAAAGGGTTAAATAAACATACATGTATTAATAGTTTGACTCCACTACCTATTTCATCATCATCATCATCATCATCATCATCATCATCATCATCATCATCATCATCATCATCATCATCATCATCATCAGTTTAATGTCTGCTTTACATGCCGGCATGCATTGGGCGGCTTTAAGAAACCTATCCTTGGCCAGGTCTTTATTTATCCCTCTTTCTCTCAGGTTCATTTTTATCACTTCCTCCCATGTTTTCCTTGGTCTTCCCCTGTGAACTGAACCTGCTATTTCAACTGTTCTACATCTATTACTCAAGAACTCTCATCCCTTCTTTCAATGTGACCATACTATTAAAGTATACTCTTCTGCACACATCTCCTTATACAGTTCAGATTTAATCTTCCTCTGGGCTCATCAAAACAAAGCCTGTCTTTAAGACTCACATTACAAATCTATTGTATCATTCTCATATAATTTCACTCCATGCAACGCATGTCCTCAACTCTCACTGTGAAGGTTTCACTTTCATACATCATCACACTGCATACACATGCCTGATATGTTGGATAGTTATTGCAGAAGTTCCCTGAACTTACTTCATCCACTCCTAAGTATTGTAATTACACCTTCTTTATCATGTGCTCCAATTCTTGCAATTACACTAGCACCTGCTCCACCCTGTGCTCCAATGGCAACAGGACATGACACTAGGATGCTACAATTTGTAAACAAATCAACATATGCATTTATTTTAATCATCAAAATCAGAGTTTTATCCAGTTTTACGGAAATAGTGGGCGATCTGGTATACTGCTTAGAGTGTTCGCTAATGGGCTGAGAGTGTTCAATCCGCGATTGAGTCATAGCTCAAGACTCAAACAATGGTACTTGATACCTCCTCTACTCGGCGTTATAAGATAAGGATCTAGAGTAAGTAGAATAATCCCAGGAAAGAAGTGACGCCCTCCCCTACATCTATTATTTGGTAGCCAATGAAAAGGGAGTCTTCAGCTGTGGTTTACCCATTTATTTTATTTTTTAATAATGAAATGTTTAGCAATAAATTCGCATGAATCAGGATGATTCTATTTCTAGAAAGAATCGGGTACTTACAAGAGAAATCACGTGAAGGTTGCCAACATCCTTAAGTGAAAGTAGGGCTATGGAACGAACTGAATTCGAACTTGGCACATCAAGTTCGTGAGTTTGCGTCGTTATCCACTTAAAAAGAAATTATATATTATATGCAGAATACAAAGTTTTTTTAAATTTAACCTAACAGTGATTTTTGAAAGAATGGAGTTTGACGAGAATTTAAGTTTTGGCCGTAAGTTTGTACAGTAACGTTTTGTTGTTGTTGCTGTTATATTTGTTAAGGTTATAAGCGACTATATATAATTTTTTTCTAGCAACATTTTAATGAAGGGAACAAACAAATAAAATGAAGGAGACTTTCCGAGTGCTGTCGAAACCATTACTCCCACCTGCATTCCTTGCAAGTTGAGCCAACCGTGGTTAGGAGGTTCGGCGGTAGGTAACGTCGATTCTATACGAAAGCAACAAGTACGAACGTGTCATAGAAAGAAGGTCTCATTCGAACAATTCTCAGATCTCTATAACTAATGGAGATGGTTTGCAACGTTTCAGGGAAATATCTGTTACTACGATTTCAGTCAGGGAAAATTGTCCTCAAGAGAAAAATAAACCTCGTAAATGATCAGCCTTCGATGGAAGTGGATGCTGTTTCTCTCTAATTAATTTAGCGGCAAATTGATAAAAAGAAGATTGTAACAAACTTCAAAGCACTTTGAATCATTCACCTGTGAAAAGGGACGGACATTTTGAATTGCACCCACTTTCACCAATAAACAATGGATTCTATTGATGATCGATTGTGGCATTGTCCGTTTCATAGGTTTACTGATCAATTTCTTTTCATGTTCAATTCACTAGTAACAAACTTTTAAGAATCAGGGTGTGTGTTATCCGCATAATAGATACAGTCGCAGATTACAGAATCGACGATGCTGAGTTCAACTCCTATTGGCTCTCTTCTGTTCAATTATGGATGATGGCAGTGACACAGATTAACAATTACTATCGGATCAATAGCACCATGTTCACTTTGGATGCTGGCAACCGTTGCAGTGTTATCCGAAGTTATTTAATAATAACTCGAACGGCCAACATACAAATATAAAAAAGGTTTATGACAATATAAACAAGGTTTATTACTGTAAGTACACAATACAATAGGTAACTGTATTGTAATGTATATGGGGAACGTCCCGGCTGTATTGGTACTCCCGTCATATTCTTTGAGACTAGCATCGTCGTCACTGATATTCTTCTCGGAATAGGTCATTGTATAACGGAGACAGTTTGAGTACTTTCTCTACAACAGCGACCATCAAATGGTCCCTCCTGTGAGTACCTGATTTTAAAAGAATTAAGGAAACCAATGCCAATAAAACAGCATCAAGCAGGTAAAATGTCAAAGGGCAAAGTTAGACACAAGGTCAGTTTTTAATGAAGAAAATACAGTTCTACTAGTAGTTGCATCAATAGGAGGAGTAGTATTACATTTGTATCCACCTATGACACACTCGACATATCAAGGGTGCTTCATGACAAGTTAAACCAAATTCTCTTGAGTAGTTTGGGAGCCTATAAGTGACTAACAGACAGATAACTAGACAGACAGACAAAAAATACTCAATTAATATAGTCTACCAGCTGTACCTACACGACGTTGCCCGGGAGTCTTTTTACTTTCAGTTTTGTTTTACTGTTTTTTTTTACTTTTGCTATCCTGTTTCTTGTTTAGCAAATTATCTTTTAAATAGGATTTCGAAAGTTCAACTGACTTTTTGTCCTTACATTATTAATTGAACCAAAATTGTTCTAAAACTATAAAGAATTTTGTTAAGATACCTTTGTTTTAATCACAATTAAAAAATCTTTTTTATATTTTTAATGATATTTCACCCCAAACAAGGTAGGACGCCACTGTAGACGTAAGGGCTACTGAGAATTACGGAGTAGGTTTAGGGTGTCATTCTAAGTTGGGAGGTGTGCAGCGAGATGTCTGTTTGCATTAGTTTTAAACCTCTGCATGTTGGTACTGTCAGGGAAACAGGGGATAGGGAGGGAGTTCCAGAGGCCAGCAGCACGAACAAAGAAGCTATTGGAGTAGAAGGCTCTCCGGCATCTGGAGACCTCCACAGTGTATGGATGGGATTTAGGTGATTGTCGAGTTGGTCTAGTGAATTTACGTCGAGGGGGCACCAGAGTAGCCAGTTCATCAGAGCATAATCCATTGAAGTATTTGTAAAACAAGCACAAGGATGCTACATTGCAGCGATGGGATAGGGGCTGGAGCTTGATTGACAGTGAGGGACCTATTAAGTTGTCGAATTTTTTTGGACCTTGTCAAGGAGAGAGAGACTAGTAGATGATGCACCAGCCCAGATGTGGAAACACTACTCCATGCATGGGCAGATGGTGGCTTTGTAGAGATACAGGATAATGTCAGGTGTGAGGAGTTTACTAGCACGGTAGAGGGATCCCACCTTCTTTGCTGCAGCCTTGGCAATGTCTTCAATGTATTTTTTTGAATTCATGTTACCTGTGAAGGTTAGGCTGAGGAGTTTGAATGTTGAACTCTCAGGTAGGGTGTTATTTGCCATGACAATCGGTGGTTGGAGAGGTTTCTTGTAGTTATTGAAGGAAAGGAGCTTTGTCTTTGCGGCATTAAAAGTTACCAACCATTTATGACCCCAATCCACTACAGACTGGAGGTCATTTTCTAAGGATTCAGCCACTGCCTCGGATATGATCGCGTCTGTTTTAGAAAATCATCGGGTGCTTCCAAAACTTTCAATCGTTTAATACATGAGGATTTGCTAAGAATTTTAAAGCCAGTTTAAATGACTTTCTATTTGACAGTTTAAATGTTTCGAAATTCCTTTCCAATTTCGAAGGGTCACGAACTAATTCATTCTTTTTTCATCTATTAACAAAAGATTATAATGACTGATTTCAAATGCATTTTGATGGATTTAATTTTGTAATTATTTTTTTTTTTTAAATAGGATATTTAAGACGTTATTTTTAGTACTTAATGCTATTGCATTTTTTATTTCAGTAAATGAAAAAAAATAATATTGTATAAGTCATGTAGAAGTGAGAAACACACACATACGTAGCCACACGAGAAGTAGTCACACAATTTCATTAATACAGAGCTTACTGACTGTTATAAAGTGTACATTGTAATATTTCGCCGCAGTAAGTGATGGATAGTTTACTAACTCAAAGTCTACTAAAGCAGCATGTCTTCAAATAAATGACCACCTGCTCATATGCAAATGAGACAATTAGACTTTCAATATAAGTATATTGACGAATCAGAACTAAAAACCTCAGGAACATGTTTATTTGCATATATTTTTTCGATTTTGTTATTCTTTTTTGTTACATATATATATATATATATATATATATATATATATATATATATATGTTTTATTTTATCTTTCTTTAGGCTTATAAAGAGAGAGAGAGAGAACGGGAGAGGGGTCCACTTTCTTTTATAAATTATAGTTCGTCATTGGCCATCCAAGAAACTGAAGACAATGTCCTGTAATGACAAAAAAATCAGTTGGTTTGGCCACTAAGATATACTTAAATCACCGACACATTGTCTTCTTGTCTCATATTCAAACGGACATTACCGAGCATTTTACTTTTCTTTTATTATTATTATTATCTTTTTCTGTTCTTCCATATTTTTTTCTGTTCTTCCATATTTTTAATGCCACCCTTTCATCTCTGTTTCCCACCTCCCCGCCTCTTTTTCCAGCATTCTTAGTTCTAAATACCCCCCCTCCCCAACACCACCTCCATTTTTTTCTTTTCTTTTTTTTGATAATAGGACAAATTTTTTTCTTCAGTTCTCTCTCCGGTGAGATAATGGACCGTAGTCAGCACTACTCACCGGTGCCATCACTCATCTGCCGAAATTTTGGTGCGTTCTCTTTGAAAAGGTGGCTCTGATTTTTCCTCTGCGCACCTCCGTTGCGAAAGATATAATCACTCATTTACGCGTTCGATTCTTTTTTTGTTTGTTTGTTTGCAAATTGTTTCTTTGTTTCATTGGGACTTCTTTTCTTCGATTTTCTTTCAACATAGCAGAGTTTTATTTCTTTGTTCAATGCCTCTTTTTTGGTTTGTTTGTTTGTTGTTTTTGTTTTGTTTATTATCATTATTATTATAATTATTATTATTATTATTATTATAATTATTATTATTATTATTAGCAAAAATATGCTCCCTCTAGTATATATGACGAAAGAACATATACTATACTGAAGACCCCCCCCCCGCAAAGGAGGAGGTAATACCTGGTAGAATAGTCTCTTAACAAGAGAACAAATGCGACAGGAACCCCTCTCCCAATAAAAAGGAGAATATAATCCATGCAAGGATGGTGACCACAGAATAGATACTACATTACACTCTCCTCCCCCCAAAACGAGATAATGCCTGGGAGGATAGTATCATGAAGAACGAACATATACTACACTACTCCCTGCCTGAATTGTGCAGTAAAAGATGATAATAGTATAGTTTCGGCTTCAGACATAGAGATGGAAAATCTCCATTAATTAATAGAAGTAATAGTATAGTTCCGGCTTCAGACAGAGAGATGGCAAATATCAATTAATTAATAAAAGTAATAGTATAGCTCCGGCTTCAGACATAGAGATACAAAATCTCCATTAATTAATAGAAGTAATAGTATAGTTCCGGCTTCAGACAGAGAGATGGAAAATCTCCATTACTCAATAAAAATAATAGTATAGCTCCTGCTTTAGACAGAAGCATGGCAAATCTCCATTACTTTATAAAAGTAATAGTATAGTTATGACTTCAGACAGAGAGACTGCACATCTTCATTAATTAATAGAAGTAATAGTATAGTTCCGGCTTCAGACAGAGAGATAGCAAATCTCCATAATTAATAAACTAGAAAAAACTACCTGCCGTCTGGGCAGCAATTAACCTAGCTATAGCCTTCTTTACAGAAAAACAAAGAAACAATTTTCTTTTCACGTGTTGGTAATTTGGAGAAAAATAACAAAAAGATGATTGTCATGGTATTATTTGATATATTCTTATGCTGAGATTGGATTTTGTATAAACATAAAAAATGAATTCCTATTAAAAACTGGTTATATTATGAAAGAAATATACGAAAACTCGGAACGTCAATTGATCAAATAAAATAATTATAAATTCATGAGTAATTTAAAATGGTTAGGCGATTGTCAAGAATTTCCAACTGAAAAAAGGGTCGAAAAAAAAACAAATAGTCAACAAATAACTGTTACCAAAGGCAATCAAATTTCTACCTACTTGGATCATTTTTTTTTGTTTCAACGTATTTTAAAGCGCTTTCATTTATATTTAATTTTTCCTTACATTTAAGTGTTCAATTTTGCAATGGCTGCCGCCGGCTGCCTCCAGTTTCTGAAAATCAACCGTCTGTAACTTTTTTGTCATCATTTTCTGCTTTCAATTAGGCAGAAAAGTAAATTTTATTGCGTTTGGAACAGTTATTTGGTGTATATTTGTTTTTTGTTTTTTTGTTTTTTTAACCCAAAACGATGAAAAACTCACCAATCAAACTTGGATTATTTCCGGAAAACTAGCATATCGAAACTAATATAAATTATAGAATTTCATGACGAAAGTCACTTTGTACCGCCATGGCCAACGTGCAACCTCGATCTGATGTAGAAGAGACGTGTTAAATGTAGAAAAAAAAGAAGATTACTATGGAGGTGTATCTATATCATAATTACACGTTTGTCATATGCCTGTCTGTTTGTTCTTCACAAACTCCAAAAGAGCTTGACAGAATTGAGCTACATTGTGTATAAAGTATCGTTGAGGTACTAGTTTTGTTATAGGTGGGTAAACATTTTACAGCTGGTAGCCTTAAACGTCACATAAAAGTGCACAATGATGCAAGTCCTGTGCCTTCTGGCTTGACCCAGGCCAATAATCGACATAGTTCTCGGATTGAGTTATGTTTTAAAAAATTATGCTTTAATTGTTCTAATTAGCCATGATTTATAATTAACTAAACATGTCACCAATCTCTATGTATTTCTCCCATTTTTTCCATTCCGATACTGATTCGGATACCCCAAAAAGTATTGATTTTTCTGATTCCCGATTCCGATTGATCATGAATCATATATATATATATATATATATATATATATATATATATATATATATATGGGAAAATGAAAAAGGAAAACCAAAAAATGGATGTTTTTTATGTGTACATCAACGTTTCGTCTTTATTTATAAGACTTCATCAGGATGATAAAATAGAGAAAAAATGTCATGCAAGTACAGATACATGTAGGGTAGACATATTGGGAGGAAAAATAGAATGAAATAATGGCCACTGCTGGGTGGGCGTCCGTATTTGTTGGAGAAATAGAAATGAATGTTGAAGAAAATGAGTCTGAAGAAGCTTTGAATCATTTTAAACAAAAGAAAAAAAAGGAAAATGCAGTTTAAATTCCCAGAGAAACTAACTAAATCCAAGATATCGCAGATTTAGCATTCGTTGGAAAATTCATAAGTAAAAAAGGGTGATTCGAGTATCTAACAGTGAAACAAAAACGGGGGACCTTAACTTAAGCGTGAAATATTAAAACATGGATCATCAGCTGTTTACCATGTAACTGTTTCGGAGACTTAAAAACAGGACAGTTATAATATTCATGGCTCTCCAATGGTACTGATCAAACGACCATTTCCCCAGTAATCAAGTATAGAAATAATTCAGCTAAAATTTCACTAATTTATACATAAATAAATAATAATAATAATATAAATATAATAATAATAATAATGATAATAATAATAATAATATATTACCCTTAAGACTACCGTGTGATATGGTAATTTGCATATCAAATAACTTTAATTATAACAATAATAATAATAATACTATCCAAGCACTAAACCCAAGAACCATTCTGCGATATGGTAGCTAGCAATAAAATTATATAGGAATAAAAGTTGCATTGGAAAAAAAAAAAATAAATAAATAGTCAGATTTGTTAAGTACAAGATATATGTTCGTTTTATCAGCTTTTATTAATAATAATGTTTGGGAAGTTTTGGGGTTCATTTCCGCCTGAAGATGATTTGACGAATAAAATCGAAAGTACTCGTCAAAAAAAAAAATGGAACAAGAAACCCACGGAACTAACATACACCAATTTGACCAAAACACTAAATCGACTATTCGGAAAATTGAAAAATTTAAAAAAAGCAAAAATACCATGTGTTATTTAATAATGTTTGCGTATATATATATATATATATATATATATATATATATATATTACTAGAATAATATGCTTGGTGCAATTTTCCTGAAACATCCTATAAATTGAATAAACATAAACAGACAGTTATATCATGCTGTCGGATATTTGTCCCCTTTTTCTGCATAGATATATAGAGAGAGTAAGATATATAGATAGATCACAGCACACCTTTCATTTTCTACAGTGTTCCTATCTATCTTATATTCATAATAATCACTTCAATGTTTACGTTTGCCCCTTCGTATCTTTACTTTTGCTTTTCAAGGTTTCATTTTTTTGCCGTCTCTTAAGGGGATTGTTTACATCATCCACTAACTCAATTATTCACGCAAACATTGTTTGCCTCAGACAGATTGACAGCTGAGCCAATCAGTGTCCAGTCATCCCTCTAACCACTTTGCAAACAATTTTGATTGGCTAAAAAATTCTGCTTCTCTTTGAAAATCAATTCTCATGACACATTACAGAGAAGCCAATGAGAAGATGGAAAAGAATGTGCGTAAAACAATGGTCAAAAACAGACAACAAATCAAATATAAACTTTCATGCATATATATATACAGGGTGGGCCAAAATAAGGGTCCTATCTTTAAATTTGAATAACGTGAATTTGAATAACTTCCACAAAATAAAAGTTAAACTCACCAAACTTTATGTGTGTGTAGACTGACCCTTCCGAGATTTTTTGAAATAAACAAAACAAATTTTAGCCGAAAAACACTTCTTAAAACTTACAAAAACTAAAGTATTGTTTTTTACACTGTTTTGAGTTTTTTAAGCAAAAATAATGTTTTCTAAATGAGGGTACGTTCCTTAGGGCTAATACGACTCATGCTTGCTTCGGAAGGGGTCCTTTACTTATTCTAAAAAAAAAAAAATCAATGAATAAAAAAGTTATGAATTTTAAAAAATAGGACCCTTATTTTTGCCCACCCTGTATATATATATATACATATATATATATATATATATATGTATATATATATATATAGTTTAATTCAGCATTATAGGATATAACGAGAAAGGTGTTCAATTACTTGTGCAAGAGCATATATATATTTATTCAATGGACACTATACAATAGTTTGATCTACTAGCAATAGTATAAGTAGATAAGTAATAAAAATAGTTTTGTATTACTCTTGTTTGAACAATTGATGATTTAATAAATATTGCATTATATCCAATTTTTATTCTCACCACTAATCTACGTACTTATATATATATATAAATTCCCGAAACAGTTTTTCATGGTAAACAACTGATGATCCCTTAAAATAGTGTTAGAAATAAACTAATATAATAACTGTAAAAAATAAATTGACTTACATGAGTGATTTTCCACTGGAAGACTTGGGACTATAAGTTTTTTTTTTAGTTTTTTTTTTTAATATAGTTTTAATGGTTGAGAAACTTCCGAGACTATATATATATATATATATATATATATATATATATATATACATACATATATAATATTAAATTATATTTTCATATTTTACAGACATACGACATCGTTTCGAGCTTTCGGCTCTCCTTAGTGTAGTGAAAACAAAAATCTTAGACGGTCACAGGGCATCTATATATATTCATATATATATATATTTATTTATATATATATATATTTATTTATATATATATATATTTATATATAATTATTTCCACAATCAGACAACGCCGCAGCCCACAACCTATGAAAAGAAACAAACCGGAAGTCCTAGACTCGAGTTTCGCCCTCCTTTGGGCCTATCAGTAGAACACAACCGAACTCAGGATTCGAAACCCGAGTCACTTGCATGGTAAGCGAGTACTCTGCCACTGAGCTACCTCGCCACATACAAGAATGTCTATTAATTTACACAGATTAAGCGAACCGCGGCGATGACCGACTGTGGAATTTACCTACTCTTTTCAACAAGGGGTGTAGTCATCCAACTACTATGAACCCAGGCCGATGTCTCACAAGTAGGATTTTATACTCGCTAGGACGATGTCATCCAACAAGCTAACCAAGCGAGCAAATAAATATTAGATTTCTTGAATGTGAGATGATATATATAATTATTTCCACAATCAGACAAATTAATAGACATTCTTGTATGTGGCGAGGTAGCTCAGTGGCAGAGTACTCGCTTACCATGCAAGTGACTCGGGTTTCGAATCCTGAGTTCGGTTGTGTTCTACTGATGAGCCCAAAGGAGGGCGAAACTCGAGTCTAGGACTTCCGGTTTGTTTCTTTTCATAGGTTGTGGGCTGCGGCGTTGTCTGATTGTGGAAATAATTATATATATCATCTCACATTCAAGAAATCTAATATTTATTTGCTCGCTTGGTTAGCTTGTTGGATGACATCGTCCTAGCGAGTATAAAATCCTACTTGTGAGACATCGGCCTGGGTTCATAGTAGTTGGATGACTACACCCCTTGTTGAAAAGAGTAGGTAAATTCCACAGTCGGTCATCGCCGCGGTTCGCTTAATCTGTGTAAATTAATAGACATTCTTGTATGTGGCGAGGTAGCTCAGTGGCAGAGTACTCGCTTACCATGCAAGTGACTCGGGTTTCGAATCCTGAGTTCGGTTGTGTTCTACTGATGAGCCCAAAGGAGGGCGAAACTCGAGTCTAGGACTTCCGGTTTGTTTCTTTTCATAGGTTGTGGGCTGCGGCGTTGTCTGATTGTGGAAATAATTATATATATCATCTCACATTCAAGAAATCTAATATATTTATATATATATCTATTTATATATTTATATTTATATATATATATTTATATATATATATATATTTAATTTCAAAATTCATAATTACATCATTTCATAATAATTTATACCCAAAGCAAGTCATGTGGTACACAATTGTTTGAAAAAATCTGCATAGCAAACAAGAATCCAGGTAGTTTACCATAAACACAAAATTCTTTCCTTCAGAATTTCAATATGCACACATGAACTCGCCAAATGGAGAAATAATCAGAGTCAAAAGTCTGTTTACCCATCTCTCCAGAAAGAAGATTGAACAATGGTTGTGAAAAATAAAAGTCCAAAATCAAGCAGAATGCAAGAATACGAATTTGATGTGATAATTTTAAAATGTAAAATCGGTTACCAGCAGCTTCTATCCCGAATTCATATGAATACGTCTAATTATCAAATGTGTATTAATAAACTCGTGAACATTCTATATACAAACACCATTCAGGAATTTATTTATGAACTTTTGATGATAGGATGATCCATGAAACTGCAGTAAAATCGTAAGATAAACCAAATGTATTATTTATCAAAGATTTATAATAGCATTTAAAGCAAATTTCGAAATGAAACTGCTGATTTTAAATCTTTAAGAAGTTTTAGTTCGGTAATTACTGTTGCCTTTCTTATCTCTTCAAAATACAAATAAAAAAATCCCTGTGCATGAAGGAATGCACAGGATTTTCTTTCCGTTACACAAACAACTAACTACACGATTTGGATTCCTTAAACGTTGGACTTATAATATTAACTCTTTTATTCCAAAAGGGACCTCAAACACAACAATTCCACTAACGCTCTAGTAATACACAGAACCACTTTTATTCACAACTTTGACCTTAAAAACTGCACTTTCCTCAAAACCGAACCCCCTCTCTCACATCGAAAGTGCATTGAAAGCGTGACAATACTTCTCTCATCACCATCAAACATTAACCTCAGACTTGGATCCTAAACATCTAAATGAATAAATGCAAAAGTATTTTTCATTTATTATACCTATATAACCGTCAAGATCGGTCACCGTTAAATAAATACAACATAATTATTTAAATAGTGTATATATATATAGTAGAGAACAACAATTCAAACATAGGCATTTGTATTTCTAATTTGCATAATTATTTTTAAAACAGCCATAATAAATTATTGTTTGGTTTTATTCATTTGTAATTTTATTGTCCTATTTTCTTCTGCAATAGTTTTGTCAGTATTAATAGTAATTAATTAAAGTGATTACATAAAAAATAGGATAAATTACAAAAACATTTCTTAAGATATTACATTCATTAATTTTTAAGGGAGATAATATTAAAATTACAATAAATTTTCATCAAATTTTTAAGGAAGATAATATTAAAATTACAATAAATTTTTATTAAATTTTTAAGGGAGATAATATTAAAATTACAATAAATTTTTATTAAATTTTTAAGGGCGATAATATTAAAATTACAATAAATTTTTATTAAATTTTTAAGGGAGATAATATTAAAATTACAATAAATTTTTATTAAATTTTTAAGGGCGATAATATTAAAATTACAATAAATTTTCATCAAATTTTTAAGGAAGATAATATTAAAATTACAATAAATCTTTATTAAATTTTTAAGGGCGATAATATTAAAATTACAATAAATTTTTATTAAATTTTTAAGGGAGATAATATTAAAATTACAATAAATTTTCATCAAATTTTTAAGGAAGATAATATTAAAATTACAATAAATCTTTATTAAATTTTTAAGGGAGATAATATTAAAATTACAATAAATTTTTATTAAATTTTTAAGGGCGATAATATTAAAATTACAATAAATTTTTATTAAATTTTTAAGGGCGATAATATTAAAATTACAATAAATTTTTATTAAATTTTTAAGGGAGATAATATTAAAATTACAATAAATTTTTATAAAATTTTTAAGGGAGATAATATTAAAATTACAACCAATTTTTATTAAATTTTTATGTCATGTAAAAAGAATATGTAGAGCTAGATTAATAGCTGCCGGATGGCGGGTAGTATTTTTCTTGTATATATATAATCATCCTTGGGCAGATTATTTCACTGTATCATTTTATTTTAGTCTGGCAAGTTAAGCGAGAGTTTTAACCCATGATTGAAACCCAACTGCTTTGTCATAAGTCGGAGTCTCTATTCGCATACCATCCACACTCACTATGAAGGATCGGAAATTTTAATGGCTATATCTATTATTATATTAAAGCTGAGTTAATCAACGTTTGTTTCCCTAAGGATTTTTTCCTATATATTTTAATCACTCAAAATATATGTACAATATTCCTTAGTTTTGGGATTGAGTTATGTTTGAAGAAAATTACATTTTGATTGTTCTAATTAGCTGTAAATTGCAATTAACTCACCAAATGACATATCTTTCATAAGATTTCTGTCTATCACTTTAACCCTTTCTGATTATATCTTGTTTGCCAACCCCACTCTTATTCTATTCAGTGTCTATCAGTCTCGCTTCTGTCACTCTCCTTCTGTTTATTATCAGTAAATGAGAATAAAATTAACTATTAAACTAAAGGTTGGAATATTCCATTATAAATAAACGGAAATATCACTAAAAGTAGTAATACTATTTAAATCGTAGCTATAGAGGGAAAGACTGCGACAGATAGTGGAGATATAGCGAGCAGAAATGACTGATTTGGGGATTTTTTTAAAAATTTTATTTTTTAATTCAACTGGCTTTGCAAACTACCTTTTTCCAGATTCAAACAATCTAACCCAAACTCAATGGTTGACCCAACATATCACATTTTTTTAGTAGTTTTATATATGAATCATCAATTGTCTAGAGTGTTCTGTTTTTTTTACGAAAAGATATGCATTATAGCAAGCAGCAGCCAGAAATGTTTCTATCCAGATGTTTATATATATATATATATATATATATATATATATATATATATAACACGATTTGTTGTTGTTGTTGCTCACTCTGCACTGCTTGCTGTGAATACTCGCCGACTTGGTATTTACAAAGTTAAATTCCTCCTAAAATTCCAAGCTAATTCCTGGTGGCCAACTGGTAACTTTCTTGACTGCGAATCAGTGGCGATTCGTGATCTGAGTTCGTGCCTGTCTACCATTGAAAATTAGCTTCCTGCACTGAAGATTGCGTAAACATGAAACATCGATGTCTGTAGGCAATAAATAATTAATATTTATTTATATATATATATATATATTCTGAAAGAATCTACATAGAAGTGGGCTTCACTATATGAACGTTTTGTGTATTGCAATATACAGGGTTGTGGAATCAGAAGGTATAAAGTTCGATTTAAACTGCTACGATTACAAAAATTCTGACTCCAACTCCGACCTCTAGAATTCCAAAATATCCGACTCCAACTGACTCATTATTTTAAAGTCTTCCAATCTTCGGAGATTAAAGAATCTGACCTCGACACCAAGCATTCTAATGAATCCGACTCTGACTCCGACTATGACTCCTTCCCAAACCTCTGACTCCCTCCGACTCGGATTCCACAACTCTTCTAATATCTACCTGTACCTCTATTTTTTATGGTGTGAATAATTTTTATTGATGCATCAAATAGGTAATTATTTTAAAGAAGATAAAAACAGCAAACCAGAGAGAGAGAGAGGCCGAGAAAACGAATGAGGCTGAGAGAAAATGAACGAAAAAGAGAGAGAAGATATATGTTATTGATTCAATCGCTTATTATTTGCTTTTGTAAGGGTTTTTGCACACATCATTTTCTTTGATACAATATACACAAATATAGTGGCAGACTGGCTAGCTTGTAAGATTGTTCGATGGTAGGTGGGTCCCCGTATGAAGTGGCTTCCTATATCAAATAAAGATGCAATAAAGAAACAAAAACAACTGTTTTAATAATGAAAAAGGAATGACAAAAATGAGAACAGGACCAGAATAAGGTGTGCATGACAAATTCAGAAACAGGGAAAATTTAATTCACCCTTTTTTCACTGTTTAATATTTTTTAAATGGGTGAAAGAAACAAACACCTCATCACTTTTACATCACTTGTTGAGTTTAGTGATTCAAGAAATGGCCTATTTTATTACATAATCATATGCCAATTTCAACGCTACATTACACGTTTCCCTTTTCCCAGCACTTCTCGTCTCACTCGCCCCTCATCCTATCTAATACATTCGGTGTGCGAACCATAAAACAAGATTATCAGTTTTACTCTGTGTAGTAATAAAATTGTGTTACCACCACTGTGTGCGCATTTCTAGTCTCCATGTGACTACAATTCAGTTTTTGATTTCGGCTTGGTGTTTTTCTGCCATAGCTATTAGTAGGCTTTGTAGGAAATATTTCGATTTTAATTTATTTATTCATTTATTCATCTAATTTTGCCCTTTTTTGTAGCACAACGGATAAGGTATAAAGTATTAATCAGTTCTAAATCTGGAGAGTGAATGTCCAACTCTCACTCCAGGCGATATAAACTACGAATAAATTTAAAATTTCTAAAAGGTTTTCTCAATTCTATGGATAAAGAATAAAGAAAACATTTTAATTCATCAGGTGTTGCTTTATTAGTCAAGATTCCGACACCACAATATATCCTATACATTAGTGATGACTTATGTAAGTCGAAAGCTTAGATACTATATCCTATACATTGATGATGACTTATGTAAGTTGAAAGCTTAGATACTATATCCTATACATTGATGATGACTTATGTAAGTCGAAAGCTTAGATACTATATCCTATACATTGATGATGACTTATGTAAGTCGAAAACTTAGATACTATATCCTATACATTGATGATGACTTATGTAAGTCGAACGCTTAGATACTATATCCTATACACCAATGATGACTTATGTAAGTCGAAAGCTTAGATACTATATCCTATACACTGATGATGACTTATGTAAGTCGAAAGCTTAGATGATATATCCTATACACTGATGATGACATATGTAAGTCGAAAGCTTAGATGATATATCCTATACACCGATGATGACTTATATAAGTCGAAAGCTTAGATAATATATCCTATACACTGATGATGACTTATGTAAGTCGAAAGCTTAGATGATATGTCCTATACACTGATGATGACTTATATAAGTCGAAAGCTTAGATAATATATACTATACATTGATGATGACTCATGTAAGTCGAAAGCTTAGATGATATATTCTCTTCATTGATAATGATTCATGTAAATTGAAAGCTTAGACGATATATTCTATACACTGCTGATGAATTATGTCAGTCGAAAGCTAAGATAATATATCATATACACTAATTATTTCTTATGTAAGTCGAAAGCACAGATGATATATCCTATAAACTAATGATGACTTATATAATTTGAAAGCTTAGATTATATATTATGTAAACTTATTATGACTGATGTAAGTCGAAAGCTTAGATGATACATCCGATACACTGATGATGACTTATGTAAGTTGAAAGCTTTGATAATATATCCTATACACTGATGATGACTTACCTAAGTCGAAAGCTTAGATAATAATAAATAAACTGTTGTAGAATTATCAGGCCGTTAAAAAATTCTATTTCACTTGTTCTAATTAGCTGTAACTTTTAATTCACTTAACAAGCCACACATTTTTAGTTAGCAATTTATGCATTTCTCTCGCGACTCACACTCTATATTGATTCAACCGCTCTCTAATATATCTTAATATCTCTGGTGGCATTTTGAGAAAGAGTCACTCTCTTTTGTGAGCATCGTCTTTTAATTTACATACGTGTATATGTACGCACCACACACATTATGTACATTCGATGGCAAAATAATAAATCTGTATACTTCTATATAAGAACTAACTATATAATAATATGCTAAGGCATTTCATGTTCGTACGTAGGTTATCACCTTTTCACACATTTAAAAATATGAAATCATCCGATCAGTAAAGATATTGATTGGTGATTGAATCTAATGTCGCTAAGGTAAAAAATTCATACTTTATCCATTTTAAAATGAATTGGTCCAACATGAAATTATGTCGTCCCATCAACTAAAGCAGTAAAATTTTAAACAAATGCATTTCAAAAAGTGACATTCACTTTATTTGTTTGGTGACAATTATTTGTATGGCAAGAAGACAGAATATTTATTGTTTAATTTTTTTTAAACAAATGAATAAAGTAAAGACATATTTGTTTTATCTTTTTAAAGAATATTTATTTTGCATTTACAAATATTTTTACAGAAGAAGAAAGAGTCCTTTTTAATTCTTAATAGTACTGACCATGACAGACAGTTTTTAATTCAAAAGGAATATTATTATTAACACTTAATTATACAGATTCATGTAGAAGGCACCATGGAATTTCCATAGGGTCGTGCAAGTCAAGAATAATAATACTTCCATATTATTATTATTATTATTATTATTATTATTATTATTATTATTATTATTATTATTATTTGTTGATTATTTATTTTTTTCTCACCCCTTTTTCTGTTGGTTATTCTTGACAATCGCCCCGATTTGTCGTTTATTCCTTTCATTATGGGGAATTCATTTTTCTGCATATACAAAATAAAATCTCAACATTTGTATAGATCAAATAACACCATAATAACAATCTTTTTGTTGTTTTTCTTCAAATTACCAAAATGTGAAAAGAAAATTGTGTCTTTGTTTTTCTGTAGATAAGGTTACAGCTAGATTGATAGCTACCCAGAGCGCAGGTGCGTTTTTGCTAGTGTGTATATATATATATATATATATATATATATATATATATATATATATATATATATATATATATATATATATATATATAATATGGGAAGTCTACCCATGACCGGGATATACATGCGGCTGGGGACCACTTGTAAATTTGATATGCTCTGTAAACTTCCTCCTTCCATGACTTATACAACACCAGGTATTACTCATTTGTTAGTTTTATGTTATGTTAATTTCTTTAATTTTGTATCCCATTAGATTACGGAAGTTAAGCGACGTTGAACCTGGTCAGTACTAAATAAGTGACCATTTGGGAATACCAGGTGCTATATGTGCTCTCCACTTATTGTTTCCAGTGGTCCTGGACTCCTCCTTGCCACTGGAATCAAGCAGTGTTGATTACTGAGAGGTGTGGTTGAAGATTGCGCAACCCTTGCTTCACAATTACATGTGAACAGGGAGGATCCATTGTCTCTTAACACTTAACGTAGGTCATGGTGATATATAATATAATTATCCACCAATACGTGTCTTGCCGTTTATGGCTCATCACGGTGGCTGAATCTAGCAAAATTCAAAAGCGCAACCCCAGTGACTAAAGTTCGGCAGCCTTACCACTGGGCCACAAAAGCTCGCTAGTAACTAATGGGATATATATCGCATATATAAATGTTGTCATTTTTGCGATATTGACACTTGAACGTATACAAATATCTTTTTTATGGAGACGCATTACCAAAATTCTAATGAGGGAAATATTATTCCTTGTCACCAGTGTTATGCTCCTATATGGAAAGCGTCTATATTTATAAAATATAATTATTTATGGACATGTGTTTCGCCGTTTTACGGCTCATCAGCGTGGCTGAATCTAGCGAGAATCAAACTGTGACCCCAGTGACTGGGTGTGGCACTCTTACCACTGAGCTATGAAAGCTTGCTAGTAGCAGATGGAAGATATATCGCATCTGGCCATTCAGTTACATGTATATCTAATCTTTATATAAGATTATGTATGTTTCATAGAATACGTTTATATATTACATAAATAAATGAAGGTAACTGAAATCCAAAAGTATGAAAGGGTAAAAAGTTGATAGTGAAACAGATGTAACGGTAGAGAGGCACATACAGAAAGACAGACAGACGGTAATCAAAAAAGAGAGGAAGAAAGAAAGTAGGTGACAGTTACTAAGAAAGAGAGGCATAAGGAAGAATGAAAGAGTGTTTGAGATACAGGGAGAGATCTAAATTGAGAGAAAAAAGAAAGATTGAAAGAGAGAGACATTAAGAAAGAGAGAGACTTTAAGAAAGAGAGAGTTTGATTTAAATTGAGGTTGAGGAAGAGAAAGATTGAAAGAGAGTGACTGAAAGAGAGAGTGATTAGAAAAGAGATGTGATATCGTTTGAGAAGAGAGAGATTCTAACAGGGATTGAAAGAATGAATGTGAAATAGAGATTGAGGAAGAGAAAGAATGAACAAGAGATCGAAAGGAGTTGGGGAGTGTGTGAGAATGATGAGAGAGAGAGAGAAAGAAAGAGATTGGGAAAGAGGGAGCGAGTGAACATTATTTTGAGTAATAGAGAGATTGAGAGGGAAATTGAGAAAGATGGAAGGAATAGAAATCTTAAGAAATAAAGAAGGTTAGATTTTGTTTGAATAAGAGAGATTGAAAATGGGAGAGACAGACAGACAGACAGACAGACAAATAGAGAGAAAGAGAGACAGAGAAATAAGTAAATAGAGTTTAAAGCAAGGAGAGATGGAGAGAGTAACAGAGTAGAGAAACAGTGAGAGTGAGATTTACATTGAAAGACTGACTCAGAGAAAGAAAAATACAGAGAAATTGAGAGAAAACACTAGAGATTGAAAAATGTGACAAAGAGAGAAAGAAAACAAGAGAGAGGGATAGTGTGTTGGAGAGAAATAAAGGGGCAGGGTCCTGAGGAAAATTGGTAAATCACCACCACCATCATCATCATCATCATCATCATCATCATCATCATCATCATCATCATCATCATCATCATCATCGTAGTAGTAGTAGTAATAATAATAAATATAAGAGAATGTGGGACCAGAAAGCTTTTAAATTGGAAAGGAGAGACAGAATGGGAATTATTGAAAGGTAAAGTGTGATCAAAGCCAAAGCCTCTAATGAGACTCTGCTGCTGGTGGAAAAACGAAACAAGAGAATGGTATTCTTTTCAGGAAGCTGGAATTGGAATAATTAAGACAGATAGAAAAAGAGTGAGAGAAATATAAAGGGAGAGGGGGGGGGGTAGGGGGAAATACAAAAAGTTAAAGGTAAAGAGAAAAAGGAGGAAAGGTAGAAAATTGTTCGAAAAGTGAGAAATGAAAGCGAAAAAAAGGAAAGAAAAAAGAAGACGAGAAAGAAGTTAGAGAGATAGAGAGAAGGGGAAAGAGACATGGTGAAAGAAAGGGAATGAAAGTAATTAATGATGTGAAGAGAAAAGGGGGAACAAGGTGGTAAAAGAAAGAATTAGTAAGAGGAGAAAGAAAAAAAGAAAAGGGAAAGAGTGTGTCCGGAAGGACTGTTAGAAAAAGGATGGAAAAAAGAGAAGGTAATAAAATGGAAGAGATTTGATAACAAGATTATGAAAAGATGCAAGAACTGAAATAATTAGGAATTAAAGAACGAAAGAAAGAAAGAAAGTGTGAGATAAAGAAAGAAAAAAAAAGGTGTGAAAAAGAAAGAGAAAACGAAGCAAGAAAGAAAGATAGAAAGAAAAAAGAAAGAGAGAAAGAAAGTGAGGTATTAAAAGAAAGATAGAAAAACAGACAGAAAAAGAAGAGGGAAAATAAAAACAAAAAAAAACAGATTGGGCAAAATTATGCAGAATGCACAAAGTACGAATTGTGTAAGATCACTAAATATAGATAAAGAAAAATAAATAAAGTATTACAAAAATAGAAAGCAAGAAAGATGAAATACAAGTACAATAAATAAAGAAAGAAAGGTGTTTTTTGTTGTTTTTGTACCACATCCTCCCTTTTTCGAGTTAGTTAATGCCATTTTGGTATAAGTTTTGCTATCAGGTTCTTAATACTATCAAATATTTATTCATGTGTAAATTTCTGTTTGATTATGTTAATAAGTTTTATGACATTGTGCTATTATTTTGATTAGGTTTATGACATTATGCTATTATTTTAATTAGTTTTATGACATTATGCTATTATTCTAATAAGTTTTATGACATTGTTACAAATTTACTTGTGATAGAACAATGGGTTACTAACATTATAGATGATGGAGATACTGCTGATAGTGTCTTTCTGGACTTTGCCAAAGTCTTTGACTCTATATTTTTACTATATTGTTGTGGACCTAGGTAAGGCCGAATGAATGACACAGGAACACATGGTTTAAATGAACAAAGGTATATATTATATAATAGAAAGAAAGAGATACAAGAAGATGGTGCTCTCAACCGCCATTGCCGGTTGCCGGGGAAGAAGAGGACAAGTGTCACGTACTTCCCGTATTTATAAGGTGGACGAGTCCATTAGTTCTCCGTAGGTAGGTACGAAACCATAACATATATAAACTCAACATGTATGGCCTCCATGATCCAGTTATGAAGTTGATTAGATGCTTTATTGGCGATCGTATATACAGGGTTCAGATAAATGGCAGTCTCTCATTTGAGATGGGTGCTTGCAGTGGTGCAGTGGTTTTCTTCAAGGCTTTGTGATGGATCCTATTCTGTTTCTACTCTATATTAACAACATGCTGGAAATGATAGGTGGAAACTTGCTCCTATTTGCTGATGATGTCAAATAAGTAGCCCGTAAAAGTGAGATTGACAATCAGTCTAGCCTTCAACGTACCTGGAAATGGTCCATTGAATGTGACTTATACGTCAATGTCGATAAATGCTGCCATATTACTGTGGGTTCTCGTTCTGACTCAGCTCGTAGTTTTGACGATGACACGATTTACTCATCTAAACAAAAGCAAGGAGCACTCTATTTCTCATTCGACGTGGACTCTGCAAACTCACTCCTTAAATATTTCTCCCACTTTATGTCTCCCTCGTCAGACCACTGTTAGAGTATAGTGTCCAGGCCTCTGCTCCATATCTAATACTTGACATCCAGCATCTTAAGAGAGTTACACGAATGGTGCAAGGTCTATGAGATCTGCCTTACGAAAGCCAACTTAAGAAGCTTAACCTTTTCTCCCTGAAGCATCAACAATTACGCAATGATCTCATTCTGGCCTACAATCTTCTCAATGGCCATTACGATATCCCTTAGGATTGATTATTCACTCATACACTAGAAAGCGGTCTACGCAGACACTACCAGAAACTGTTTCCCTACCATTACAACCGTAACCGGAGGAGGGCCACTTTCTCACTCAGGAACCCTGGGCCTTCGAATGGACTTCCAGGAGATGTAGTAAATAACGCAACAATTCAAATCAAATTTGGTGCTGAACTACTGTATCCTCTTCTGTGTAAATGTCTACCACTCTTTTCCTATATAGCAACTTTTATTTTTTGCTAAATTTATTGAATTGAATTGAATATTTTAATTAGTCTTATGACATTATATTATTTTTATTTGTTTTATGACATTATGTTATCATAAATTAGTTTTATAATATTATGTTATTATCTTAATTGCTTTTATAACATTGTGTTATTATTTTCCAAGGCACACCAAACTCCTTGGGTTATTTAATGTCAAATTATGTAAATTAGGTAAAAGTTCTTATGTATCGGTCTTTATATTTCCAAATATGTTTTAATTGATTTGTTTTATAGGCGTCTATTTAAAAAGCTGATATATTCTATTTTACTCATAGGTGGGACTCTGGCGGTTGCTACAATTCTAGGTAAGAATGGACCTGGCAGTAATGTACACTAAGAGGTGACTCCACACTCGCCTAAGCTCCGAAAATGGAAAATGATGCCTCAACACCGGATGAAGTTTCGTAGCATACCCAGTACAGGAAAATAAAGAAAGGGAGATTAAAAAAAGTTGTAAAAAAGAAAATTGATGGAATAGAAATAGAAATAAAGAAATATTCAATAAAGATATACAAGAACAAACGCACAAAATAAAGTGACAAAAAGAAGAATCCGAACTAGAATATTCAAATAATGAAATAAATTAGTTTAGGGCATGACACTAAAATGCCTCGAACACCCTCGGGCAAAGTATTCATCAAACGCCCACTCCACCCACTACAATATTTCTCAAACCTTTCTACTTGAAAAAAAACTTTTGCCTACCCTACTTCCCAACCCTATCAACTACTCAAACTCTGTCAGTCTCAATCTGGTCTTGAGTATGCCCTTAAACTACATCCGATAATGAGGTCATGATTTGGGAGCTTTGGGGTGTGTGGAATTAGTGACCTGAACTGATAGTACTACATCATCATATTTATCCCCCTTTCTCTCAAGCCTATTTTTATCACTTCCTCACATGTTTTCCTTGGCCTTCTCCTGTGAACTGAACCTGTTACCTCAACTGTTCTACATCTACTAACCTAAAAACACTCATCCATTCTTTCAGTGTGAACATACCATCAAAGTCTCCTGTCTGCACACATCTCCTTATACAGTCCAGATTTAATCTTTCTCTCAGGTGATCAGAACAATGCCTATCTTTAAAACTTACATTACATCGTATCATCTTAATATCATTTCTCTTCATGCAAGGTTTTATTTCCATACATCATCTCACTGCATACACATACTTGATAGACTCTTCCCTTGGTCGACAGTGGTAACGCTCTGCTTGTTAGTAAAGGCAGAAGTTCCCTGAACTTACTCCATACACTCATAACTCTTGCAATCACACTAGCACCTTCTCAACCCTGTGCTCTAATGATATCACCAAGGTAACAAACTTTCTTGACAACATCAATAGCTTTATCATCCAAACAGAGTTAGTCCACATTTGAGTTCTCATCCGCCTTCATTCTTACACTTCTTGCACACACACTAGTTATCCTTTCTCAACTTACCAGTAATTCCACTGCACTTCTTGTGTACCCAATGCTTACAAGTTCCACAAAATATTGAATCACACCCGACTCGGGATATATATATATATATATATATATATATATATATATATATATATATATATAAATAAAGAGAGAGAGAAAGAGTAGAGAGTAGCAGTTCTAATGAGAGAAAAGTGTATATTTAAACAAGTGAGGCTACCAACATTTGTAAATTAAAAAAAAACTTTTTCATTCAAATGGTTTATTATTTTATTATTTTATAATTTTATAAATTGTAATTTTATAATGCGTTTCAAGCATCTTGGCTTTCTTCAGATATTCTTTTCATTTGAAAATATATGTTTTTTTTCAAATGTTTACAAATGTTGGTAGCCTCACTTCTTTAAATATATATATATATATATATATATATATATATATATATATATATATATATATATATATATAAATATAGATAGATAGATAAGTTTGTATTTGTTTTTTATTGGATTTCGATTAGGATTGTTTATTTTATAGCGCATTAATCCTACAAGTTATGTTTTCTCATACAATAGTCATTTAATAAGTTGTGGAAAATTCTTAAATTGTATCTTTGATTCTCCAAGTAGTCTATTATTTGTGAAGTGGACACATTTTCAAATAGCATGCTCAGGTTTTGTGCATGATAGCATTTCTCTTTTTGCAAATTTTGTAGCCAGTCGTCTTCAGTTTAAGACAGGAGGAATTTGGTGTCAAGGACCGCACAAACGTCCTGTTTCTTTTCGTGTCCTTGTATTTTTATGCTTGTGTGCCTTCACCCCATTTAAGTTTATAAGCAAGGAAAACCCATGACTATAATAATTCAGGATGTCTCCTGGCTTGTTAGCAATACGAATTTGTTTAGAATATAGCTCCTGACGTAACTCTCATCTTTAGAATCGACTCCATCTAAAACTTTTAACGGTTTGGTCAGCCAATTCTGGTACAAGGCCATCCGATATTTCACACAAGAATGCATTTACTTCCTTCTCAACAAATGAAGATATGCCACAAGTTCGTAAGGTGGCTATTGATTAATCAGCACACAAAAGAAGTCTGCACCCTGGCCCTCAAAAACATGTCTGAGCAACCCCATCGACATTCCCCGGCAGGGGCGCCTCAGGGTATTAGCAATAAACTAACCCCTTCCCGAATAGAGAAGGTAAAGCCCCTAGAACTGCACAGAACTCTATCTCAGCCCAATAGAAGCAAAATGACCTAGACTTTGTAAAATTAATAGTCAAGGATGTATCCTCAACTGGTATGATCACTGACCCCCTTGATAGAAGTTAAAAGAAAGGAATTATCAAAACAAAGAAAACAAAAGCAGGAGAGAGAGAGAGAAAAAAAAAGAGAGAAATAGAGAAATAGAGAAAGGGGAAGTATTGAATTAATTTTATGGATCAACTTTGTATTTTGGCCAAGCAGGTCAGTTTTTCCTATTAATCAAATGATTATTTGTTGTTGTTTTTTTTGTCTTTTCGTCCAGACTAAAATAAAGGTGCATAAATATTTATAATGCTAAAGAAAAATTAGATTGCTTTATAAAACTGTTACTTGTTTTTATATCCATTTTATGTTTAGCCGCCTTTCCTTGTTTCATTAGAAACCAACAGGTTTCCGGGTGGAGGGGGAAGTCTGCATACTTTGTACGTTTGAACCCTTAAGATGGTGACCCCCATTACAGGTTTGAATAGGTCGGTTGTGTGCATCCCATGCAGGTCATTGCTACAATATTACATGAACGACCTTTTTGTTGACTTAAAACAAAACAATGAGATAAATACGGAGATATTGCAAAAAGCATGACAGTCACAAATAAGACAAAGTTGACGTTCCCGGGTCAGGAAATGCACACTATGATTTCCATATTGCTCAGTTCAGTTGGGAAAAAGAGAAGATAAAGCAGAAAGAAGAAAAAATCTCTATCTATATATGTAAAAGAAGAAATTTGTCTGTCTGTCCCCTTTTCACACTTTCTGTCATCAAATGCAGGCTTAAAACTTATACCAATTATATATAAACGTATCTTCTGGAATAAGCATTGATTGATTTCAATCATAACACTAAACCCTGAATTTAGAGCCAATCAAGAACAAGGAATATAATTCTCTCTTTTGCTCTCTACACAGAATATACATTTATTTTTTCATATATTTTCCTTCCTTTATTTGGCAAATTACTTTGCTTTGTGTTGTTCTGAAGAAAGCTTTTGACACAGTTCCAAGACAGGTTGTCTGATAGGCTTTGTTTAACCTAGAGGACAACAAGTGCATGGTGAGACTTGTTCAAGCAATGTACAGAAATGCTCAAAGTCGTGCTACAATAAATAGTACATTTAGTGAAAGCTTTAATATTAAAGTAAGAGTGAATCAGGCTTCTGTATGAGTATGTTGCTTTTCATTTGTGTTTTAGAAGCATTGTCCAAGGAGTTCAGTACTGATTGTCTGAAACAGATGCTGTATGTTGATGATTTAGTACTTTCATGTGAGATAATTTTCTACTTGTTACTTTAAAGTTTTGGAGAAATGCTATGGAGAATAAATGTCTGAGAGTTAATGTTACAAAGACCAAAGTGAGGATCAATGGTTTTAGTGTTAAAAAGCCTACACAAAGATAAAGTTTTCATGCTCAATTTGTGGAAGTGGAGTTGAGGACAATTCAATTTTTTGTGGTACTTGTAAGCATTGAGTTCACAAGAAGTGCAGTGAGAGATAATAATTAGTCTGTGTGCAAGAAGTGTAAACAACAGAGACGGATAAGAACTCAGATATGGAGAAAATATATTTGGATGGCAAAGCTATTGAGGTTGTTCAGAAATTTTCTTAACAGGAACAGGTACTAGTGTGATTGCAAGAGTTATGAGTGTATGGAGTAAGTTCAGGGAAGTTCTGCTAATACTAACCTGCAGAGTGCTATAACTGTCTACCAAGGGAAGAATCTCTCAGACATATGTACGCAGTGTGATGATGTATGGAAATAAAACCTGGCCAGTGAGGGATGAGAACATGCGTTGCATGAAGAAATATGATAGGAGAATAATCCGATGAATATGTAATGTTGAGATTTCAAGACAAGCTTGGATATGATGATCTCATAGGAATATTAAATCTGGGCAGCATAAGGAGATGTGTGCAGAACAGGATACTTCGATGGTTTGGTCACATTGAAAGAATGGATGAGATTTCTTAGGTTAGTAGATGTAGAACAGTTGAGGTAGTAGGTACAGTTTACAATAGGCCAATGAAAATATGTAAGGAAGGGGATAAATATGATGATGCAGTACTATCAGTTCAGGTCAGTAACTACACACTCCCCAAAGCTCTCAAGTTATCACCTCGTCATCGGATGTAGTTTAAGGGCATATTTAGAACCAAGTTAGGACTGACAGAGTTTGAGTAGTTGATAGGGTTGGGAAGTAGGGTAGGCAACAAAATGCTTAAATTCAAGAAAGTTTTTTTTTCAAGTAGAAAGGGCTAAGAAACATTGTAGCAGATGGGGTGGGCGTTTGGTGAATACTTTGTCCAAGGTTGTTCGAGGGATTTTAGTATCATGCCCTGAACTAATTTATTTCATTATTTGAATATTCTAGTTCGGATTCTTCTTTCTGTATCTTTATTTTGTCTGTTTGTTCTTGTATATCTTTATTGAATATTTCTTTATTTCTATTTCTATTTCATCAATTTTTTTTTTTACAACTTTTTTAATCCCCCTTTCTTTATTTTCCTGTACTGAGTACGATATGAAACTTCATCCAGTGATAAGGCATAATGTTTAGAGCTTAGGCGAGTGTGAGGTCACCTCTTAGTGTACATTACTGTCAGGTTTATTCTGACTTGGAATTGTAGCAACTGTGCAAAAGTGAGGATAAAAAAGGTGAACTCGGGGCAGGTTGACATAGCGTTTCTCATTAAATCCTGAACAACATCGGGTCATCCTGCTGGTATCTAATAACTTGAATAAAACTAGCTTGAAGCATGTCAGAAAGCAGCTTTACAGATTGCAAAATTAAACAAAAAAGAAGAAAATGAAAGTACCGCCACCCCTCCCTCCAAAAATATGTAAATTGTTAATTTTGGTAAAGAATTGATTTATTAATATGTTTATTATTTCATATGAATATGAAAACCTTGATTCTTGAAGAAGAATATCATCAAAAATCATGAAAATACTTTGTATAACAACATAAATATAAAACGACAATATAAGAACAAAAGAATTAGAAAATAAAATACAAAAACCAATAATAAAATAAAATATATGCTAAAAATAAAATATTATTATTTATAAAAGAAATAAAGAAAATGGAGTCCTACCTAATTATTGTAGAAACAATGAAAATAATAAAAGGTTGAATAACCAAAATAAATAAAAAATAAATTAATAAATGATAAAAATTTAGTAGCAAATAACGAAAATAATATTTTAAAATTCAATAAAAATTCGATAATGAAAGTAATTATTCTGATCAAATGAAGAAAAGTTATGGCTCAAAACTAAATAAAAAACAGACAGAGAGACACAAAGACAGAGACAATATTATTAAGAAAACATTCAGAAGAGGCAAAAAAAATATATAAATTAATGAAATGAAGAAAAAATGGTGAACATAAAAGCCAATAAAAATGAGAGACAAGATATGAATAAATAAATAGAAAACGAAATGGCATAATTAAACTAAACAAAAAATAAGAATGGTTGCATTTTAAAGAGATATTTTAGATAGAATAAGGCAAGTAAAAACAAAATGAAATATAGACTTTGAAAGTAATAAAAACGCTATTAACTATATTGAAATTTAAACATGAAAAAAAAATCAAAATTAATAGAACCAAGTGAAGACAAAATAAATTCAAGCAAATTGAAGAACCTTGTTGATTCAATTTCACAGGCAAAGATTTTTAATTAACAGGATTACTGATAGAAATAAATATGTGATGAAAATTATGTTTTAAGAATTAATTTATTGAATGAAGACAAAAGTGTATGTGCTATTAAAATTAAAAATGAAGTCACACAAGCAGACAAAGTTTCAACATGAAAAAGTGAGAGGAGAAATCCGATCTACCCTCTTTACCTGACCTTTTTTCTTCATCATCATCATCATCATCATCATCATCATCATCATCATCATCATCATCATCGGTTTAACGTCTGTTTTACATGCTGCCATGTGTTGGACGGCTTATAGAAACCGATTTCCAAACTACCCTATCTCTAGGCAGGTTTTTATTTATCCCTCTTTCTCTCAACCCCAACCTTATCACTTCCACACATATTGTCTTTGGTCTTCCCCTGCCAATTGAACCTGCTACCTCAACTATTCTACATCTACAAACCCAAGAACTTTAAAAAATTCTTTCAATGTGACCAAACCATCGAAGTCTCCTGTTTTACACATATTTATATATACTGTCCAGATTTAATCTTCCTCTGAGGTGATCAAATCAAAGAGTGTCTTTAACACTCACATTGCACATACATCATATTATTCTCATATTATTTCTCTCCATGCTACACATATCCTCAATGCTCATTGGTCAGATTTGACTTTCATACATCATTATACTGAACACACATGCTTGATAGATTCTTTTTTTGGCTGACAGTGGTAACTCTCTGCTGGTTAGTAATGGCAGAACTTCCCTGAACTTACTCTATCTATTTCTAACTCTTGCTATTTCACCAGCACTAGCTTTTCTTCTGTGCTCAAATGCTATCACCATGTTAACAAACTTTCTGAATTTCTCGTTGTCAAAATATACTTTCTCCAAATCTGAGTTCTAATCCGTCTATATTCTCTTACACTCCTTGTACACAAACTAGTTATCCTCTCTCAACCTGCCTGCAATTCTACTACACGTTTTGTGTACCCAATACTTAAAAGTACTACAAAAAATTGAATTGCCCCCAACTCACTTTCCACAAAATTGAGCAGGGAAACTTTTCTCTTTCTGGGGCTTTCCAACACTACAACCACTGATCATGACTTTGGTTTTAGTAACATTCAGTCTTAGACCTTTACTTCACATAGCATTCTTCCAAGTCTTTAACTTAACATGTAGACCTCCATTGTTTCACAGGTAAATACTGTATTATCAGAATAAAGAATCTCTTCCAGACAACTTATATGGAACTACCTTTACAACGCTTCTAAGACACAAATGAAAAACAATGGAGTCATTACAGATCCATGATGTAAACTTACTTTAACATTAAAGCTGAAGAGTTAAGAATTAATCCATTCTTTTTTAATACTAATGGTTCACCACTTACCAAGGCCAAAAGCCACTGAAGGATAAGGGTTAGTGAGATTTTCAATTAGATGATGGAACAGTACCATTAAAAGATTAAGAACTATGATTAATTCACAAGATGACTCGAAATATTTCTTGACATTGGACTTGAAAACGACCATGTTGTAGTTTGTAGGGAAACATTCTAACGGTAACGTGTTCCACAGGTGATAACTAATTGGAAAGAAACTCTGTTCATGGAAGTTCCATTTGATTTTAGGTAGACGGAGGAAGAAAAGACAAGTTCCTAGGAATTAATTTCTCCCAGACCTGAAATGGAAGACTTTTACATTAAATTCGTTGCTAACGTCACTGGAAAAATGGTTGGATCATTCTACTGCCCCAGTAGGTATCTGGCTCCTGATGCAATCCTTTACCTGTAGAAGAGTAGGATTCGGCCCAAGGTGAAGTAATGCTACCACATCTGGGGAGGTGCCATTCAGAGCACTCTTTCTTGCCTTGATAGAGTACAAAATCGAGATCGCAATCTAGTGGGAGATGATCTATTTTCTTCCCTGCAGCCCTTTTCTCACAAAAGAGATGTTGCTAGTCTTTCTCTACGCTTACGGTATTTTCGTGGATGGTGCTTGACTGAATTTCAATATCTGACCACTTTCCCCGGAAGACGTTCTCAGCAATAAATGTTCTTGCTATCAAAACTGCAAACCACTTTTAGATTTGTTAACCCGATTGGAAACATTTCTATTTTACAATTTAAAATCAAAATTGAACGTTTAATTTCAGAATTTGTGACATTTTTATAGGCTAAGAGTACAAAATACTAATTAAAATAAAAGAAGAATATTTATTTTCTTTTAGTCTTTAATTTCAAATTGAAGAATATTTATTGCACTCCGGGCATTTCCAAGGAAATTAGTGAGGAACATTGTGTACTCCTGCTCCAATATTACCATTTATATTCTTTGTTGTAAAAAAAATAAAATGTCATCGTTGCTGTTTATGGATGTCAGACATTTTATTGTAAAACACCTTGATACAAAATTACAAAATGAATACAATTTCTCATAAAAGTTGGGGTTAGTAAAGGTTTTCAATTGCATCCTCGAACAGAGAGACAGGCAAGCAGAAAGAGAGAGACACTATATTAATATTACACGTTACAAACGGGGTTAGAATAGTCATTGGAGTTTACAAATGATAACTAGCTAAGCTCTCTAATTTTAATTCTTAACACTGCGTTGAAAATGTTCCAAGTCCAGAGCTTTAGCCTTGTGAGGCATTATCAAAAAATGGCTAAATTGCTGTTGTTTTTGATTTAGATGTTTATAATACTGTTACTTTTGAACAGATTGTTATAAAACTTGACAGTTTGACTGGAAAGACTTTGTTCTTCAATATATGATGCGGTTCTTTGCACCAAAAATAATGGTTTGCATGAATGGTTGTTTCTATTTACTTGTCTCCCCATGATTTCAGAGTTAGACACAAGGTCGGTTTTTAACGTGGCGAAAATCCAGCTCCCTAAAAGAGTTACACTGGATTGGAACAAAAATAAACATTCCCTCAGTCTAGAAGGGCTTCTTCTCCACTGACCGAGGACAGAAAAGTCTAAGTGCAGCATTAGAACAGATACTACACTTTGCTCCTAACCAAAAGGCGGGTGATTAATTTTATAATAATAATTTTAAAAAACATGTATACTAAAAAGAATTATGAAAAAAAAAACATGTATAGTGAGTTAGATAGTAATACAATTGATGCCTTTAGCTACAGACATGATCAGATAAACAGATGCTGAAATAATTACTATAACCCGGATGTAAATATCAGGAGGACTGGTAAGAGTTAGTTCCCTTGAACTGTAGTGTTTGAAAGGTATTAAAAATAGATTTAAACACAAGGTTATCATTTTGTGAAAAGTTGTGCGGTGAGGGATTTTTTTTTTTACTAATGAGTTACTCTTTATCAAAGCCAAAAACCACTCGAGGATAAGAGTTACTAAGATTGATAGACTGAGATTTGAATGCTGATGAATAATATAAAAGGATTAAAAATCTCCACCAAATCTCAAAACAACAGCCGATCAAGAAACAGCGATTATTTCCTCTTTTGTCAGAAACATCGCTCCTGGAAAATATGGACTAAAGCATAAAATAGGGGGAAGCGAGAGTTTAAAAGCTGCTGCTTTTAAACCCAATGTCCACTTACTACTCTCTAGCATTATGGATAGATGTTGGCTCCCATAGAGCTCATCCACTCTTTGATAGCTCTTGTTTTTAGTGTTGCAAACCAAGGCCTGCCTGATGGCAGTGCCAGTTTAGTTGCCAACCTCTCCATCATGAAACAGATAGTACTAATTTACATCGTACTATGGAAAGAAAGCAGACCTTACCTGACAGAGTAATGATCACCCAGTTGAAAAGAGTTCACGTTTCCTCATTCAGCTTCCCAGCTTTGGAATCCTATTCCTTCTTTTGAATACCAGATCATCTGTCATATCATGGAATCGGAAAGATAATGCTGTCCCCCACCCGCCAGCTCTAGGCTCTTTGTTATCAAGCCAATCTTGACAAGGTGTTGCATGACCTTTTATGCAGACACTTCTGTCTTGTCCACAAAAATGTCATAAAAAAACTAATCCACAGGATTTTATGTGCTATTCATCTTTTCAAGTATTGTTGCAATGCTTTATGTCACAACATTTAGCTCAAACTCTCGACAGGTCAAGCAATAAGTTTTACCGTAAACTGGAAATTGGTATTTCCACACTTCCCTTGCCACATGCAGCTGAAGATATGCAGTCTTCAGGTCTACAACCATATTTATTGACTATACTCGTCTATCATCTCTCCACCTATGAGACATGATATCTATAGCTTGATTCACGCTAGTCCATCACTGGTCTGATCTTAATTTTTGTCACCAGAATCATTAATTGCAACATTCCATTTGGTGATCATACTATGCTCTAGTTTCTTCTTGATTTTTACCCTTGCAACTGGAGGTTCTTGTTGTTCAATTTCGCTCAGCTGTCCACCTTTTACCACTGCACAATCTTTAAAGTACTCCCTTTACTATTTTCACTGTTCGTAACTTGCAATTGCATACTTATTGCACAATGTTCCCCACCAAACTCCACAGCACCATCTTTACACCCCCCCCCTCCAAAGTCCAACCTTTCCTCAGCGTGGTAGAAACGTTGGCAGAAACGTGGTAGTGTCAGAGTTATGCACTCTGGAACTCTGGTTCCTTGTAGGGCCACCATGGCATACAGGTTTTGCACCAAGTGATATTAGAGCAGCAAACCGACTAACAGGGCTCTGGTGAAAATCCAGGAGGAGTCAGCATAGGAATCCGTCATCCTCTAGGCACATCTATCTCTGTATAACAAAAGTGTGTTATGTGCAGAACCGAAAATCAATGTGTGAAAGTGGCAACGTGGCTTCTGTGCCATTCCTTTGTGTGTTCTTGGCCGAACCTTCGCCTACATCACATGCAGCCATTGAGCTTTGCTCTTCTCGGTCTCAGAAGTAAAAACCTGCAGATTAATGACTAAATGCAATCAATGAGCAGACAACCCTGAGGCATAATCTTTGAGAGTTCTATGCAGAAGTCCGACTCGTTTATCAAACAAACAAAATAAAAAAGCACCATTTTTCTGAATGGTGACTCCTCCAAGTTGAATGATCGCATCCATTCCCAATACACCAATCGTGTATATTCAACACACTTTTGCTAAGTCTTTCTACGTATCATTTTTCTATCCAGCTGTCTTTATATACCTCTTTCATTACAGCTCTCCAATAGATTGGAGAGTATTAGTGTGGTTGTCCATCCACAAATATTTGAATTTGGGTCTGTGATCTGTGACAAGCTGCCGCTAGAATAAGGGACTAATGACCATCATGGTGGTTTGCAACTGTCTGTTTCTTTGTGTACAAAACCTTACAATATGTTCTGTTCTTCGATATCTGAAATAGGGTGACTTGTTTTTCTTGGCATATTTTTCAAGTCACACAGCATTTATGCATCCTTGTATCTGAAACATTGACCTCTAAACCTTTTGAGCGATGTCAACTATCTCTCAAACACTCTTGGCTTCTCCCTGTAACTAGCTTGGCTCTGTCTTGCCAATGCTGAGGTCTCATGATCCTATGTTTTGTTGGGCGTCAAGGCCCTAGCAGTACGCATTAACTCACAATTCAATTATTATAACTTCTTTATCTAGGTTCAGCTAATTCATCCCAGCTGCGCATGCATCACAAACAGGTTCTTCTGAAAATACTCCATCTTATCTGATCATCACAATTGTAAATAGAGTGCTAAAGTGTTTCCTTATCTGAACAAAGAAATCAAAATCGCAAGGTCAGAGATGTTTTGCAACTTTGCCAACCAGGCAATTACATCTCTTTCTCCACATAAAAGATTTCACCATGTTAGTGTTTAATCACAACTTCTTATTCCTGATCGACGAAATAACTTGTTGTAAAGGTCATACCCATTAAGATTCTCAAACTCTAGCAAATATAATGAAAGTAAAAGATTATCTTGCAGAAATACCACAACTAATACATCTTGTATACTCAGTGTATTGAATTATACCACACTGCTCCTCACCCAATAATATTCTGCTTTTATCACGGTAGAATACTCTGATTGGTCAATTCACTCAGCCAGTCCGTGCACAGAAATCCATATAAAAATTACTATGTGTGACAAATCAAACTTCCACTATCTTTGTTTCCAAATATATATATATCCGATATCTAATGAATTGAGGGAGGATTATGAACGTGGATAAATAACAGTTGGTTGCTTCCATATAATGAATAACGGTTTGACCCACCTAAGGGACTAATACCACTGATGACCGTACTGCAGGCCAACAAAAATAAGGTGCGTCCTATAATGGACTATGATGAATTAAACACCTATGTTGATGCATTCACTGGCAATGCAGATGTCTGCACAGAGAACATGCGAGAATAGAGAGAGCATGCATCCATTCTGGACCTCAATAAGGCGTACCTACCTATCCATGTTGAAACATCCCTCTATCCATACCAGATTGTGATATTTAAAGGACAAAGATATTGTCTAATCAGGTTAGGGCTCAGCTTAAATATGTCACCGCTGGTAATGCTGGCTGTGCTAGCCCAGGATCGTGTATATCCATGACATATATATTAATGAGGACATGGTGTTTGCAGAATCCGTGAGGAAGCATCTGGACCTATATGAACTCGCTAGTGAGGATTCAGAAAAGCCACGAACCGGTGCAAAAATGCTGGGATTATAAGTTTGGGAGGAGCATGGTCAACTGCGATGGTGATAAGGAAACAGTACTGTGGACGTTCCTATAACAACAACACGAACATGTATCTTCTCCATGTTTGACAAACTGGTGGGCATTTTCCCGTGTGCGGATGGCTTTAAGTCGTGACAGGCTTTATCAAACAGGATAAGGTTGATAAAGTTAGCATGTTCCTCTGGAGTGTATGATAGCAGACATACTTGCCCGGGTACAAGGAAAGTGCTGCATGGGCATAAAAGAACTGAATGTGTACCTACACAAGCTCGTTGGTTGTGGGTGTGGCTCTTGACGTTGATGGAGCCATCATCAAGGAATCATGCTGGTTGCAACCAACAAAGAATACACACCATATAAACGTGGCAGAGCTGGATGTCATGCTAAAATAATTAAACCACATGCTTAAAAGGAAGGCCAATGTGTTACACATAAAAACAGACTCCCTGTCTGTGTACCACTGAGAGATCAATGGCCTCATGGGAAAGTCTCGAGTGCGATGGAAAAAGGGATGGCTCAGTCAACATGAAGTATTGAACCGGCTAGGTATGGATATCATGCACTACAACAGTTGCCATTTTTTTACACTGATTGATTGTGGCCCCACGCAATTTTCAATTTGGTGGTTGCTACAATAGTAAGACACCGTACTTGTGATCCGATGATTAGAATCAGTTTTTTTTCTAGCCAAGATCATGACTAATAATGACACTGCCTTCTGCAGACAAGAATTCAGGCAGTTCATGAATGAATGGGATGAAAACTTCCGACTACACTGCATATAGGCTATGAGGAAATTATATCATAGAAATATTTCAGAAAACAGTAAAGCAGATTGCTGCACGATAAAGCTGCCCGATTATGGAGGCTGTGTATTGGTATAACGTTACCCACAAGGATGATGTGTCCGCCTCGTCAGCACCTGCCACTTTGCTGCACTCATACCAGATCAGAGTGAAAAAGAGTAAATTGTTGTGCCCTATCAGGGTTACCAAAGGATCTCTATACATTATGAAGAGGAGAACACAGTTTTGATGAAAAATCCAGAAGGATGTTGCACGTCAAAATTCAGACCAGGTCGTATCACTGAAGTGATATATCCACAGTCAGTGATCGCCAATGGCATGCCTCAGCATATAAGAAAAGTGTGTCCACGTCTCATTTCAGCGGCAGTAGTGGACATCAGCGGGGACACATCACCAGAAAGAGCTGAATTGAGAAAACCAGATTCCGATATAAGTCGTAGTTGTTCCACGTCTGAGAGTTAGGGAGAGGCCGGACCTACTTTAGTTGAGCTACCAATTCAGTTTCTGGTGCTTCTGACGTTATGGTCAGAGAGGAAGAAATAACACTCCCATTACAGAGAAGTAGTTGGGAAAAACGACCAGCCACCCACTGTCACTTGTGTGATCACACAATCAGTGGGGAGTTTGACAATAAAGAGGAGCAGTTACCAGCTAAAAAGAGAATGCAAGACATCTCTTCACGATTGTAGACTTTTATAGTTGGGACTGATCTGTACATGTGAATAACTGATTTGCATGTGTGGAGACCAACTGACTCAAATGAAAAGACTGATGGAAAGCAGGGAGTCGATTTTCGGAGAACAGAGAGAAGAGCAGAGAGAAAGTAATGATGGTGTTAGAAATCTGTTTGAAAGTTGGATTGCCTTTGTAACTTTTGTTAGATTACAAAAGTGTTGCATTTCAACACTTGACTACACCTCAAAATTATGTTTTACATGAAATGATATCGGCATAATTTCTTTTTGCTTTCAATTAAAATAGGCTTTTAGTTGAGGTCTAGATTTAATATATACGTCTTTCTATTGCTTAATGTCTCAATTTAAGCAAATTAGATTTATTACGTTTTGCATTTGATGGATATTGCAACGAAAGTGCTCTGTTTGAATAATCAGTGTTAAATTCGACGTTGACCTTTCAATTTATTTCCTAATTTGGTGCGCATGATGGACACATGTTCCTATTCTGCTATTACAAGTAGCAAAAAAGTGATCCTCATTGAATAAACCACATTGACCACTCCATGGATTTTTTTTGTCAGCACTTTTCCCTTAAGACAATGGATAACTCTCAACCACCTGAGGACAAGTATTGGGCATGTTAGTGCAGCAATGCAGAAATTGTGGAGACTATGCATTGTAAATGCAGAGAGCCAAGCAAAGTATAGTATCTGTTTTGTATATTACACATTATATTTTCTCTCATAAGTCAGTGGAGGAGAAATCATTCTAAACTGAGGCTATTTTAATTTTTTTTATAATCCAGAGTTCCCCTTTTTGGGAAGCTGGATTTTCACCATATTAAAAACCGATCTTTTATCAAAGTGAATAGAGACCCCTTACAAATTCTGGAACACATGATAACCAATTGCCTAAAATATTGGCCACCAAATAGCGAGCGTGGTCTAATTAGTAGGAATGATTTGATGCTACATTTGCCATAGCACAATTGAAGGCCTGAAGACAAGAGAAGAGGCACTGGGTGAACCACATTTACAGATCCGTAGAACTTTTTAAAACTAATGCTTCAATATATCAAGATTTTATTTTGCTTTTAAAGAAGATTAAAAAAACAACGTTATCCATCATCATCATCATCATCATCATCATCACCACCATCATCATCTGTTTAACGTCCGTTTTACCTACTGGCATGCTTTGGATAGCTTTAAGAAATTGACTTCCAAATTAACCTATCTCTGACCAGGTCTTTATTCATTCCTTTTTCACTCGGGCCCATTTTTATCACTTCCTCACATGTTTTCCTTGACCTTCCCCTGTGAACTGACCCTACTATTTCGACTGTTCTACATCTATTAACCCAAGAACTCTCATCTATTTATTCAACATGGCCATACTATCGAAATCACTTGTTCTATACCCATCTCTCCATACTGTCAATATTTAATCTTCCTCTGAGGTCATCAGAACTAAGCCATGTCTTTAAGATTCACGTTACACCTCCTATCGTATCATTCTCATATCATTTCTCTCCATGCAACTCATGGCATCAAAGAAAAAGAAAGAGTAAAAGAAAATAATAGGAGAGGATATAGAGAGAAGAAAATTGAGTTCAGATCCAGAATAATAATACAAATATTTAAGGATAATCTCGATAGGTGTGCTAGTAGATGTAGATGTAGTGAAACAATATTACGGTATGTATATAAATGATTGTGTAAAACAAGATAGCTGGTGATTTGATTAAAATGAGGAGAATATTGAAGAAAGAGGGGGAAGAGAAAATGGTGAGGGGGAAGTTATGAGAGTATTGTACAGGAAGAGGAGGAGAAGAAGAAATATAAGGAAGATGTGAAGGAGAAGAAGAAAAAAGAGAAGAGTGATGAGAGTATTGAAGAAGAAGAAGAAGAAGAAGAAGAAGAAGAAGAAGAAGAAGAAGAAGAAGAAAAAGAAGAAAGAGATAGAGATAGAGATAGAGATTTTATCAACAATGGAGAGAGTATTGAAGAAGAAGTAGAAGAAAAAGAAGCAGAAAAAGAAGAAGAAGAGGAAGAAGAAGAAGAAGAAGAAGAAGAAGAAAGAGGAGAAAAAGAAGAAGAAAAAGAAGAAGAAAAAGAAGAAGAAGAAAAAGAAAAAGAAAGAGAAGAAGAAGAAGAAGAAGAAGAAGAAGAAGAAGAAGAAGAAGAAGAAGAAGAAGAAGAAGAAGAAGAAGAAGAAGAAAAAAAGAGATGGAGATTTTATCAACAATGGAGAGAGTATTAGAGAAGAAGTAGAAGAAAAAGAAGAAGAAAAAGAAGAAGAAGAAGAAGAAGAAGAAGAAAAAGAAGAAGAAGAAGAAAAAGAAGAAGAAAGAGGAGAAAAAGAAGAAGAAGAAGAAGATGAAAAAAAGAGATGGAGATTTTATCAACAATGGAGAGAGTATTGAAGAGGAAGTAGAAGAAGAAGAAGAAGTAGAAGAAGAAGAAGAAGAAGAAGAAGAAGAACAACAACAACAACAACAACAACAACAAAAAGAACAAGAATAATAATAAGAAGAAAGATGAAAAAAAGAAGAAGAAAAAGAAGAAGAAGAAGAAGAAGAAGAAGAAGAAGAAGAAGAAGAAGAAGAAGAAGAAGGCAGAGGAGAAAAAGAAGAAATAGAAAATGGAGATTTTATCAAAAATGGAGAGAGTATTGAAGAAGAAGAAGAAGAAGAAGAAGAAGAAGAAGAAGAAGAAGAAGAAGAAAAACCACAACAACCACAACAACAACACCAAAGAAAGAACATAATAAAGAGAATCAGATCAATACAAAATAAGGATGAAGTCAGAAAGAGAAAAATTTCAATTAGAATCAAAGTGGACAGAAGAACAAAAAATTGTCAAAAAAGATTAAAAGAAAAAAACACCCACCAAAGAAATGAGACATTATCTTTAATTATCATCATCTCTCTCAAACCATTGTTTTCTCGTTGTTGAATTCATTTTAAAAATAAAACCATTATTACATTGGTTTTGTCATTCTATCGCTATCAGAATCATTAAGAAAGTGAAAGTCATTCTCTTACTACACAACCCACTCTTTACTTTCACTTTCGCCAATGTTTGTAATTCAATGTTAAAATCTTGTAACGCCAATTAGCCACATCATTAGCAGGATTAGACAAACTATCATGTGACCAGATTTAATTAAATTGTCTTTCATTTCCACCTTCCTCTTTTTTTATTATATTCATATTTGTTTTATGTTTCATACAAAACAGAGTGAAAAACTTTCACCTTGCCTATTGAATCATGTGAATTTAACCTGACAGTTCTTTGAGCTTTTGCGACAATATTATTCAAATGAATTGGTATTTGAAAACTGTGGAATTGGTGAGGGTGTGATGCAGTAAGGGAGGGCTGTAATAAAAGCTTGAGGCCTAGACGAGCTGAGGTTAGGGTCAGGTTGGAGTCCGATCCTGATTCTTCATGACTGTAACTAATCAAACCTGAGAAAAATGTTTGCTTTTAATTTTCTTGCTTGATTGTTCTTAATTTCCAAATTTCTTTTCCTCTTTCTGTCTAAAGCATTATCTATTTTTATTCTTTATTGAGCACTATTTATTTTTATTCTTTATTGAGCACTATTTATTTTTATTCTTTATTGAGCATTATTTATGTTTATTCTTTATTGAGCACTATTTATTTGTATTCTTTATTGAGCACTATTTATTTTTATTCTTTATTGAGCATTATTTATTTTTATTCTTTATTGAGCACTATTTATTTTTATTCTTAATTGACTGTCTTTACCCGGCATTGTCCGGGATGAAATGAAGTCATTTTAGTCTTTAATTTTTATTTGTTTACACATTTTTAAACATGAGGTAGACACCTCCTATAATAGTCTTTCATTTAAAACTAGCTGACCCGACCTGTCGTTGCCCGGGATTATCTTAGTTTGGTAAGTGAAAATCTGCTCAGGAGATTTTGACAAAGCAATTTTTGTAGTTATTTAAATTTGGGGCCAAACTAAATAATTTTAAAAATAAATTGTAACTAAAAAAAAAGTAAAGTGGTCGACCATAGTTGAGAGCGACCCGAAGGCTCCCTTTTTATTAGCCACTACACTGAAGTGTAATGGAGGGCGTAACTCTTTCCCTTGGAACACTTCACTTACCCTTGAGCTTCAACTTATAGTGCTGAGTATTTAGCTAAGATACATTAAGTACCATTTTTGGTGTATTTGGTATGATTCAACCGATGACTGAACCCTGGTCTCTCATCCCATTAGCAAACGCTCTAATCATTATGCCAAAAGTATGTTATTATATTGTCAATAGCACGATGCAGCCTGGAGCTGGGCCTTTTGGCCAAGATCAAAGTGTAGTATCTGTACCAATGGATACTACACTCCATAGACCGGTACCGTCTTGACCTTCAGGGCTTGATGACGACGGTCTGTGGGTTTGTCCTGTGCAGTTCTAGAAGGTCCACCCTCCCAAGCTTTGCCTTCCCTGTTTGGGGAGGAGTAAGTTTATTGCTTACTGCCTGAGGCACCCCTACCGGGGAATGCCGACGGGGCTCCCCATACATTTTTTGTAGGCCAGAGTGCTCACCTTCTTAGGCGCTGGCCTTTCAAATCCCACTTTCACGACCTTGTGTCACATCTTACCTTGTGGGAGGAAGATAAATAAAAGCACGTTACAACAATAACAAATGAAAATTAGCATGTCAGAAGCAAAGTTTGTATTTTTCAGGTTAAATGCTGATATACGGAACGTTTATGTTTTGTCTTTTAAGGGAAGTGGGCTCTGATCAACTCTGCTGGGAAGGCATGAAATAAAATACTGTTTTGTTTTTAAATCCCCGAAACAGTTTTTCATGGTAAACAACTGATGATTCCTTAAATAATGTTAAGACTAGTGTAAATTCTTGGAAGCAAACTAATGTAGTAACTACAAAAAATAAATTGACTTACATGAGTGATTTTCTACTGAACGACTTGGGACTAAAATGTTTTTTATTTATTATTTATTTTTTCCTTATATAGTTTTAATGGTTGAGAAACTTCCGAGACTATATATATATATATATATATATATATATATATATATATGCTCTGAAATACTGCAGGTATGCAATCAGCTCAATGGTTGCAACATATTTATTTATATCCGTTCCAACAATTCAACATCAACAACAGTTTAGGTGTACGATCATTTCTGAGACGAAAAGTCTTTATTAATTCTAAGTTGTCACTTCATCAGCTTTTAACTATTGGTGTCTGTCTCATATTTTTTATTATTATTATTATTATTATTATTATTATTATTATTATTATTTCATAATAGTCTCAACTTTTGGATGTTTTTAGTTAGAGTTTTCTTTTTTAAACATCAAGTCAATTCCCTTGACTTTAAACATTCAAGCTGTATCTTAACATTTTCGCTGTTCCTAATAGACAAGTCTTTTGAAGAATTGGAAAATAAATTGTCTTGTCAATCTGTTTAAGCCATTTATGGTGGCTTTTCGTTATGGTTCCAAGCATTCCAATTACAACAGGAATTACCTTTACTTCTTTACATTTCCATAGTCTAACTAATTCCCATTTTAGATCTTTATTTTTTTTTCGTGTTCTTTCTCCTGCACTCTGGTATCAGAGGGGCATACTATATCAATGATTAAGCAAGTTCTCTTGTTTTTGTTTAGAAAGATTAAGTCGGGTTTTGAATGTTCAAGAACCTTATCGGTCTGTATGCACATGTCCCAAAGAAGTTTGACATTGTCGTTCTCCTGTACCACTTCTGGCTTATGCTTATACCACTTCTCATTGTGCTCCAATTCATAAAGTTTGCATATATTCCAGTGTAGTACCTGAGTGACTTTGTCGTGTCTCCATTTTTTATACCGGTGTAGCACAGCATTAGGCATTCAGATACAATATGCGCTAAGGTTTCTTCCCTTTCATTACACAATGGGCATATCGGTGATTCTGCAGTTTTGTCAACGTAATATTTGATGGACCTAGGTCCATCAAATATTACATCGTGGCTTGTTCCTGGGCTGCCACTAAGGTGCTCTCAGTAGATCTTTTGAGATCACCCTGACCAACCTATTCCAGCTGTCATTATCTCTAAATTCAGTATTCTTAAATAATACACTGTGTAGTTTCTTTCCAAATAATTTTAACCCTCCCTCTTGTAAACTTTGATTCTTTTTCACTCCAGTTCTTAATATTTCCTCTCTTTTCACTTCACAAAGAAGAATCTCATTACTTTCAGAAATATATTTATAGAGACAACCTTCTTCTATATTCACAACATCTTCAACACTAAGTAGACATTATTATTATTATTATTATTATTATTATTATTATTATTATTATTATTATTATTATTATTATTATTATTGTATATTTTTTGTATGCTTCTTCCTATAATAACTTTATATTTGATGATGGATAATTCTGATGTTTTTTACGACTTCTGATTGTGGTATTGGTTGAACCGATGCCGATGAAGACAATTTGGAATTAATAAAAACTGTTCGTCTCAGAAACGATCGTACACCTCAACTGTTGTTCATGTTGAATTCTTGGAACAGATATAAATAAATATGTTGTAATGTTATTTATGTCTATATATATATATATATGTATATATATATATATATATATATATTTATGTATATATATATATATATATATATATATATATATATATATATGCAAACATTGTAAAAGATAACAGAATTCGTCTGTTTAATTATACCTTTTTTTATTTTTTCAATTTTTCTGATGGTCTTTTTTTGCATTAAAATTTAAAAAAAATGTTCCATAGGTTTCACATATTTCACGAACGTTTTCGATTCTTCATCGAATCATCCTCAGGTGTCAAAAGCAAATGAACAAAACAGCTGGGGAAAGAAGAGGATTTTAAAAAGACGGTGGAGAAACGGGCAGTGAACGTTTCTCGCATTGTTCCAGGAAGTCGTTGGCGATTTTAAATTCAGCGATGCTGGATGGCATCACAGAACAAAATCGCATTACATTAAGCATTTTAAAATGTAACTACTTGTTTCATATGTGATGTTGTTAATTTTAGGCTGTTGTGTTTTTATGTAGACAGCTTCGAGTATTTTTAATGAGCTGAAGTACATAAATTGAATGTTGATGTGCCTCAAAGATCAATTCATGGCCCAATCCTCTTCCTGATCTTCATTAATCATCTTACAAATCATATTCTGAGATTATTCGTTGACTTCTATGCAAACGACACAACTGTTTATGGTAGCACTTCGAAGAACATTGGTGACCAAGGCCTTGCTGATTCTATCTCTTCAAACCTGAAGCACATGATGTAATGGAGAAAAAGGGCTTGTTACTTTTAACTCGTCTAAAACTAGATTCGTTCTTTTTACTACTAATACTCGGATTCTCGTTTTGCCACAGTTGAAATAGAAGGCTTTGTCCTTGAGGAAGTCCATTGCTACAACTCCTATCTTACGGAAGAGATATTGCTAGGCCTTCTCTACTCTATCGTTATTTCCATGGTAGGTGCTCGACTGAGCACCAATATCTAGTTCCTCTCTGTAAAACATTCACAGCAAGAACCCGTGCATGGAAATGGTCGATTGAATGGGACGTTAATGTTGATAGATGCTGCCATATTGCAGTGGATTCTCCTTCTGACTCGGCTCTTACTCTCAGCAGTGACACGTCTCTGTTCAAGGAGGCAAACTGCTGGTCGACTCGCCTTTCAAGCCATCGAAACACTGGATTCAGGCTGCAAACTAAGCAAGGAGCACTCTATTTCTCATTCAACGTTTTTTCTGTAAACTCACTTCTGAAATATTTATCCCACTTTATGTCTCTCTCGTCAGACCACTGTTAGAATATGGTGTCCGGGTCTCTGTTCCATATTCAATATGTGATATTCAGCACCTGGAAAGAGTTCAAAGACTGGCTACTCGAATGATGCATGGTCTATGGGATCTGCCCTATGAAAGCCAACTCAAGAAACTTAACCTTTTCTCCCTTGAGTGCCGACGATTATGCGGTGATCTCATTTTGGCCTACAATCTCCTCAATGGTCATTACGATATACCTTAGGACCTGTTATTAACTTCTGCACCAGAAAGAGGTATACGTGGACACCGCAAGAAACTATTTCACCACCGATTTCGATTGAACCGGAGGATGGCCGCCTTTTCAATTAGGACCCCTGGACCTTTGAATAGTCTCCCAAGAGAAGTAATAAATACGCCAACAACGTATCAATTTAAGATGAATTTGGACAAGTGCTGGGCTACTGTATCCTTTTCTGTGTAAATTTCTACCACCCTTTTCTTACATGGCAACTGAAGCATGCTTGTTTTATTTTTTGCCAAATTAATTGAATTGAATTGAATTCTCTGTGTACCTAAAACGGAATTTCTATGAACAGAGTTTATTTCCAAGAACATCCTCTCTGTAGAACACAATACCACGGGACTGCAACATAGTCGATTTCAAGTCCAATGTCAACAAATACTTGTCAAGTCATCCTCTTAAGTAATCTAATCCTGCCTTTTACACACCTTGTTTCCAATCCTCTCATAGTATTGTTCTCCATCCAATTGACAATCTCATTAACCCTTATCCTTAAGTGGCCTTTAGGACTTCATAAGTCGTGATTTATGAGTATAAAAAAGAAAAAAGCTTTTTGTCCCATTCTTTTCTTTTTACCACAACTCCTTCTATTTCCTTTTCCTACTAATTATTGTATTATTCGTCCTTCTCACAATCTAAAAGATTCAATATGCAAACAAACAAGCAAGATTACTAGTTCTTTTTATTATATAGACAGATCTTTACCTTTTCCATTTTATTCCTAACACATTCGTTTCCTTCTCATTTATTTTCTTTTTTTTCTCCATCTTTCGTTCCCTTTCCTTTTTACGCTTTTCATTTTTAACATATCCATTTTTTACTGTTTTTAATGTCTTCCTTTCTTTGGTTTAAAATTTTAAAATCTTAATCTTTTTATTGAATTCCATATTTCTATATTTTTCATTTAGTTTTGCTAAATTTTATTTTAAAATTTTATTTAAAATTTTAAAAATTATTTTCTGTTTTGTTTCTCCATTTTTCTTTCCAATTATACATTTCTCTGTTTTTTATATTTTCTTTTTTATTTTCAATTTAACATTTATATATCATAATTTTTGTGATATTTCTTCCATACATTTTCTTTTCCCTCCCTCTCTCTCTCTCTCTACACACATTTTCTCATTTCATAATGTTCTTCTCTCTCTCTTTCTTTCTCTCTCTCTCTTTCTCTCTCCTCATCCCCCCCATATGTCTTCTACGTTTTATTCTATACTCTCAATCGGAATTAATCCAAGACTGTAACCTAATCATCTGTGATAAATAAAAAAGAAGTAAATGAAAAGCAAACACAATCTTTATTCGACCATTTTTTATGTCTGATTTTGTTTTTTAATAATCATGTTTCAGGATTAGAATGAGGATTCTAACTGTTTCACAAAGAAAAGAACTGTAATAAAAGTAATCACTTTTAAATACTTTTTATATTTAAAAGACAATCTGAAGGGGAAAAATATCAAATAAATAAATAAGTAGAATAAATCAAATGAAATATAAATAAAAATAAATCAATAGCTTTACTTTTTAAAATGACAAGAAAAACAGCAAAATAAGAATAGGATAAAAAAAATTAATGTTTGATAAAAAGATATTTTTTTTATTTTTGCATAAAAATACCATTTGTGTTGAACAATGATAAGACTTGCAAAGGATTAATCAGCAAGTTCTTCAAATTCCTAAATAAAAGTTACTATTGTATTTTTTAAATTCTTCGACAATAAATGTAATTATTTTTGTGCATATGAGAATCTTGTTATCATGTAATATCTGTCCGAAACCGAACCTACGTTGGCACATATGAATATCTTATTATAATGTAGATCTTGCGTCTCTAACAGAAATTATGTCACATATTTTTCTATTTAAAATCCTTCAACTATTCTATGAGAATTTCATTTTGGAGATTTTTTAAAAAGCAAATATATCTATTTTTGCATTTATAAGTATCTTAGAATAATATAGATTTGGTGTCTGGCTGTAATGAAAACAATGTTGGATATTTTTCCATGTAAAAAGCAAAAAGAGCATAAATCTATTGTATTGTGATTTTGTGTTTCTGGAAATAATGGTGGACCTACATTTGTGTGAGAATAGGACAACATCCAATGAATTCCAAAGGACTTTGCTGGCATTGCAAAGACATGGTGCGGGGTGAGAGTTTCTGTATAATATATGGCACAGTTTATCAATAATAAGATTATTCAATTGTTGCTTGTTTGGCAAAATGTAAATAAATACAGTAAATAAACCGGTAGGAACCCATCCAGGGATAGATATTCTTCTAGTTAATGCCATTCCAAGAATTTCTTTTACAATTGTTTCAAAGTTAATTTAATTTTTAAATTCATATTTTTACAAATAAATTCAAATTTCATCATTTATTTTTCTTTATAAAAAAATTTGAAATAATTAATAAAAAATGATAAATTCTCATCAGTAAAACTCATAAGTCTATGCCTAGACTTGTCCAGAGTTTAGAAATAATAAAATTCCAGTGTTTATTAGAAGATTTAGATGGAAGATATATAATAAATTCTAAAACATTATTATCCTTAAAAACACTTTCCAAACATAGCAGACGAACCCTAAAACGTATTAAAACAATCCTCCCATACACATACTTCTGTAAAATCATCCATGTGTTTGATTGCAACCTTCAGACGGACCTATACATGTGCCTTCTTGAGTAGCAGATCCTTGGAGGAACAGCATTATTTCAGTTTACTATGTCTTAAGCCTCAGTCACACGACGTGACTTTGCTCACTGCTACTATTAGAAACGAGTACTCATCACAGCAACTGAGTTAGTCACACACGACGATTTCACTCGCTGCTACTTGTAGCATCAAGTCGACCACCCGTCTAGCAGTTCCATGCCTTTGTTTACAGTGCAGACATGTCGCGCGTCAGGCACAAGATTTTTTTTTCAAACCAAACAACCTTTGGTGTATAAACATCGTTAGGTCCCGCTCCACTTCATTAATTGCGTTCCTATATGCATCCTTCAAGTTCTTTACTATTTTTACCAATTATATTCTCAAAAAATCTCAAATCCAGCCTCAATTAGTTAATTCATTGAATATTTTAAATTGTACTCCCTCACATTTTTCTTCATATACTGTATATTGTCTGTATCCCACAAACCTCGTAGTTTCTGTAAATATCCAGAAATCTACTGGTCACACTTCAAACTTTGTTTTTCTGTCATGGCAACAAACTGCATAACTGTGAGGTCAGAGAAGCGAATATTGATTCGGAGCAGTCGCTATTAGGTCTTGAAAAAATCATAAAATCGCGTGATACCAGGTCACATGATCATGAAATCGCGCGATACCAGGTCACGTGATCATGAAATCATGTGCTACTTGCGATTACAGTTGAAAATGTTCAACTTTAGTTGTGGCGAGTAAACTAGTCACAAGCTGGATGTGCTACTTGCGACTAACCGGTCACACGATGCGAGTAGGCTATTACTACTCATTGCTACTGCAATAGTGGCGAGTGAAATCACCTCGTGTAACTTGTTACTTAATGGTTATATAGCTGCCTTGAAATCATCGACAAGCTATTGCTTTGTAATTCTGAGTTGTCCTTTCACCTTTCTCGTCATCAGGTTTACTCCATGTTGGGAGATCTTGTGTAGAGTTCCAGACTTCGGAACATTGTCGTTTCTTTCATTTTCTTATAATCGCACCAACAATTGACTCCTTCTCACCTAGCTACTTGCCAATTGTCTTGTTGCCCATTAAACTCTTGTGCAGGTATATAAATTTGTGCTGGATTTCCTTAAGCAATTCTTTCTTCTTGCCTATTGTTGAAAGATTAGATTCTTATATATTACATAATTCTGTAAACTATGTGTCTTTTATACAGGAAATGAGTATTTAATTAAGAGTAATAATTGAGTAATAGGATTAGTCTATTTGCCTCCTAGCCATATAACCGGTCTGCGGGATCTGAATCATTGCTGGTTGATGCAGGATAAAATATATATTGTTTTGAATAAAAACAAATAAATATCAAAACTAAATATAAAGTGATTTTCTAGATTTTTTTTATATTCTATCTCTCACTTTCAAGACGAACCTACCCTGGAAATTATAAACTCTTCCTATTTTAGTAAAGTGTCAAACTCGGAAAATCAGCAGAGGATAAAATACTTATTTTCCCTAGTGTACTTGTATATGTGTCAATTTATGTAATGCTTCACTTTTCCTTATTTAACTTTTTATGAAATATGTAATGTAGTTCTCAACAAAGAGTGCGATGTGCATCATGTTTTGAAACAATGAGAAATGCAACAGTCATACAACTTTGTTAGCTTATGTCTAATAACGTTTATGAGCCTATCAGAGGGTCTGTGTGAATCGGTAAGGTTTAGATCTTGGTCAAATTTTTTTAAAATTTTATTTAAAGGTATTCGATGAATATATTTCTAAGTATTTAACTAGTGAGACTTAATATATTTAATATATTTAAATGTTTAAAGATTTTTGAATATGATGAGGTATCTAATAATCTATGTTATTTATAATAGGTAGGGATTACGAGGATGAGAGTGTAGTTGTATTTGGGTTGGTAGCAGGGATATGGATGTGATAAGTATGATATACTATATCCGAGGGAGGGGTGTTATATTGTATAAAGGAATTCATTTAATAATAATTAGAAATGTCTTGGGGTGGGGGAAATAGGCCTTATATTTTACATATATTGTGGAGTTCTTTAGACTTATGTATGGAAGGGACTATCAATGAGTTATGTATTTTCGTTGTTAGTCCATTTGGCTAGTAGAAATTGTCTTCTGTAGGGACATTGTTTGAATATCTCAGTTTTGATGTTCATACAGATTATGAAAGAGTTATTGATTGCCTAGAGGATTCTCAATTTTTCAGTGGTGCATCGTGGACAATTCCTGGATGTAGGGCTATAAGGTTTTGTTTATCAATAATCCTCTATTTAATTTCATAGGTGTTACTAGACTTCTTGAACTCCCATATGGTAGTTGCTAGGGAGGTATTGTTGTTTTTTTTTCAGGATATTTGAAAGTGTTAGTGTGGGTGTAGAGCCTCTCTTTGAATGTTTTTTTAGTCATTGTGATGTAATTTTCTTCTTTCTTGGAATTTACACCGGATATGATCTGATTGTGCATGAGCAGCAGGGTTGTGGGATTGATTGGAGTCGTGGGTTTAGAGGTTAGAATGGATCCTATGGAGGGACAACAAGAATAACTCTCTTGGATGTATTTCTATTAAAGAGTCTATGAAGCTTATTAGATAGTGAACAGTGTTTATCTATTAATAAGAGGAATTGTTTACCTATGTTATATTTGACACTGAGGGAATAGGGGGGAGTGAACAAGATAATATTTATTTTTCTATTGTTTTTTGTGTTGTCTGGTAGGTTGGGTGAGTTTGCAAGAAATTTCTTCTCCATAACCACTTTCACGAGGGGCTTTGTTGTAATATGGGCCAGCTTGTTTGAACATCTCTGGAGCTGGATGAAGGTTTGTAAGAGATTTATTTTCTCTCTCTTTCTCTCTTTCTCTCTCTCTCTCTCTATATATATATATATATATATAATTATTTTTCTTCATTTCTATAACTTTTAAGTTATAAAACAAATAAAATTTTAAAAACCCGTAATTTTGCCTTTTTATGGATATCAAACGCGAACGCAGACCACACGACACTGTTGTAACCCCTTTCACAAAGTACCTTTTATAATGCAGTTTGAGAATATATATGGGTATGTTAGTCTATCTAAAAAAACTAGGAGGAGTTTGTGAACAAACAAACAAACAAGCAAACAGAAAGTATATATATATATATATATATATATATATATATATATATATATATATATATAAAGATTTTTTGTGGTACAAATTTTAATTAAGCTTTTAAAAATATTAAATGCAGTCATAGTGAATAATGAATGTTTGTTTTTCTCCATCCTGTGTAATGTCCACCAATTCACTATGAACCTATTTCCTTTTTTTAACAATCATGGTCTGCCTGTAGGCTCGCTCTTCTCCTAGCTTTCTTCGCAGTGTTTTTATCATGGAGGGTCTTCTCACTGATAATCATTCCCTGGCGTATCTGTTTCCTCCAGGCAGGTCTGTCAGCTGCAGAGGCTTCCCATGTATTAATGTCAATTGAGCAAGCCTTCATATCTTGCTTGCAGACATCCTTGAAGCAGAGATGAGGACGACCCTTTTTCTTGAGCCTGAGGCAAACTCGCCGTAGACAAGGTCTTTAGGGATGCGCCCGTCATCCATCCTGCACACATGGCCCAGTTAACAAAGACGTCGCTCACGCAGTAGGGAGTAGATGGATGGAATGCCTGCTCTTTGCAGAAGATCAGTGTTGCTCATTCTGTCCTGTCATGTGATACCAAGCATCCTACATAGACACCGTATATGGAAGACCTGGAGTTTCGTATCCTGTGTTGAGTTTGTAGTCCAAGACTCACTCCCGTAGGACACTGAGAACGCACACTCTATAGATGATTATCTTTGTAGAAGTGGTAAGGTGGCTGTTTTCCCAGACTTTTTAAAGTTAGTTTAGAGAGGTTTGTGGATGCCTTACCAATCCTTTTGTTGAGTTCTACATCCAATGAAAGGGTGTCTGAAGCAGTGAAGCCTATGTACTGGAACTAGAGAACGACCTCAAGTGGTGTACCTTGGATTAAAATGCTGGGTGGTTGCTTATCCCATAACTTCAGTTTTCTTCTGGTTGATGGTGAGGCCGAACAGGCTGCAAGCATCAACAAACCTGTCCATCAGTCTTTAGAGAGCATCTTTCTGATGTGATGCTATGATTACATCATCGGCAAACAGTATGCCCCTGATCTGGACTGACCTGCTTTTAGTCTTGGAGTTAAGCCTGGCGATGTTAAAGAAACTACCATCAGATCTGGAGTGCAGGTATATACTATCCGCTATGTTCTTGAAAGCATGCTTCAGGAGTAGGGCGAAGAAGATCCCAAAGAGTGTTGGGGCCAACACAAATCCTTGTTTGACACCGCTCTTCACCCCTAACCCAGCAGACATGTCGCCGTTAAACTGTACAGTGCTCATCATTCCATCGTGAAAGGATATTATGATGCTGAGAAGATTTGATGGGCACCCAATTAGTGGAAGAATCTGAAATAGACCGTCTCTATAATATTTTATCTAGTATTATGAGAAACAAGTAATTATAAGAAACAAATAGTTTAATTGCAGAAACATAGAGAAATATGTACATTTTATTGTGTATTAAGAGTGTATGAGCTCACACTTCTGTTTACATGAGTAAGGCAAAATGTTTCCACTCTAGCAGTATTCTTGGCTGGAATAAGTATTTTCAGAAAAAAAAAACGAAGTGAAAGAAACTATATTTTTGCAAATAACATAGTGGAAGAGAAAAGGGAAAATAGGCTAGTCTGAATTAAATTTCGTTATGTAAGACTGATTGTTATTTGGCTCTGACTTTGAAAATCCGACAAGATAACTTTATATATATATATATATATATATATATATATATATATATTGGATTGGAATGGTAACTTGTGAGCGGTATCTTGAATGACTTAGTTCTTTTGTTTTCTTGTGGGGGGGGGGGGGATTTATTCATCATTGTACCGGCCGACGTGAAAGTGTATTATCGCACATTGTTCCGGTTTTGTGGTTTTATTGAATGTATTTGGGACCGATTATTTGCTTGTTGGCTTGGTGGAAGAAATAATGCACAAGCTACTTTTCTAAGACTTTTCTAGGACTTTCTTTTTTTATCGTTGTTCTTCCTTGCTTTTTTAGTTTGACTTTTATTTTTATTTTTATTTTTTATTTTTTTCCTCTTCTCTTCTTAAGTGACCTCAACTATTACAACGCCACATTGTGTTTTGTCGGCAGTTGAAACCAGTATTCCAGACATTTAATTTCCCTGATGATCTGCCAAGCAAGTAGCTGCTTGGTAGTGAAACACGTGTAGGAAAAAACATTTAATTTGAATAAATAGTATTTGTAAGAAAAAATATCTTTAATGGTGATCATTGGTGTCTTGAAAGGAATGCTTTGGTAAGCCTTCATAAAATCACATATATATATATATATATATATATATATATCTGTGTAAACTATATTTGTGATTCTTTGTATAAAAGAATATCATGTGTCTATCTTTATAGGTTACAACACAGCACGGAATCCTTTTATAGATATAGGATGTCTCTTAGAAATAGGAATTTATTTTAAATATTTTTATGGGCGGCATAAAAAAATCGGATTGATTTATGTCGCAGTAACAGAAATTATGATATTGTATTTAAAGTATCAAGTTCGGTTGTTAAGTCTATTTTGAGGCATGCTGAAATAAAGCCGGATAAAAATATAACAAACCCAGAATGAAATAAGATGGAGAAAAAAATTATTTGAAATTCTCGAAATGCATACAAAGCCGATTTTTCTCCTGATAGGGCAGTCAACATCCCAGACTAAATGGCTCGAAATCTACAAGCTCCATTTCATCCATGCATTCAAGATTATTTATGCTTTGAAAGAAAAGAAAAAACACCCACATCATATTTTATTTTTATTATTACTATTATCATTATTATAGTACTCACTTGGAGTTATCACACAAGTCATCGTCAGATTATTTATGCTATAAGAGAAAAGAAAACACAAGAACACGTCATATATTATTATTATTATTATTATTGTTATTGTTGTTATTATTGTTCTTATATTGTTATTGTTGTTATTATTGTTATTGTTGTTGTTATTGTTATTGTTATTATTATTGTTGTTATTGTAACGATAAGTTTTTTCATGGGGAATAAAAAGCCTTTAATTTGATGAGGCTTTTTTAGATGTAATAAAAAGCCTTTAAACTTGAACACTTCCAAAACGATCGAAACTTTGAAGCGTTACCAAAATTTTAAAACTACTTTTATAGTTTTTTTCCCACATATCGTGTATTTTAGCTCATGTATGCGTGTTTGTGTGTGTGTGCTGTGGAGTTTTTAACTCAAATTCTTTTCTCTCTCTTTCCTCATTTTACAAACCTGTCCAGTGTCCACTTCAGATTCAAACAAAACTTATCGTTTTCCTTCTCTTCTTCATTAGGCGTTGTGGTCGCGTCTTCTCAGGCATATCGCCCCGTTGATTCCTTCTTTATTTCTTTGTTGTGATTCGTCTTCTCCATCTTCGCTGTACCGTGATTCGTCTAGTAGATTTCTCTCCTGGCCCGTAATCATAAAGGTGGTATATCTGTGGATAAACTTGTTTCTTACAACAAAAGGGGAGTCGAAGACAGAGTTTGAGAGGTTCCAAGAGGCTTTTATTAATCTTCTCCATCTTAACAACGTCGAGAAGAGAGGCCGGGTTGTCTTATTTCTTTAACTTATTAACTATATTTATTAAAGTGGAGGACAGTTTTATACTAGACAGACAGACAGACAGACAGACAGCGGGGATTTGCCTTGTACGTCTCATCCGAGACTTAACGTGCTTGCCTCGAACTCCATGACAGAACTGTCTAAAACTATCGTTTTCTCTTACTGTCACAAAGGTGGCGTCATTGTTTCCCTGTTCGCGACAAACAAGCCATGTCATCGCACTCGATCTGTCGGCCAGCATTCCGACGACCACTAAGCCCAAATCCTTCGATCTTAAGGTCATCTGTCTGTTACCAATTTGTGGGAAAACAGATTTGCTTCCTCAAAGTTTGTGGTAGTCTGTAGACGTAAAGGGCTGCTGAGAATTATGGAGAAAGTTTTGGGGGTAATCCTAAATTGGGAGCTGTGCAGCAGGATGCTTGTTCACATTAGTTTTAAGTTTCTGCATGTTGGTACAGTCGGGGAAACAGGAAGAAGAGAGGGAGTTCCAAAGGCCGGTAGCTTGAAGAAAAAAGTTATTGGAGTAGAAGGCTCTCCGGCATCTGGGAACCTCCACAGTGAATGGATGGGATTTAGCTGATTATCGGGTTGGTCGAGTGTATTTGCGTCGAGAGGGCATCAGAGCAGCAAGTTCATCGGAGCACACTCCATTGAAGTAATTATAAAGCGAGCACAAGGATGCAACATACCGGTGAAGGGACAGGGGTGGAAGGTTAATAAAGAGTTTCTAATAAAAATACTTTAATCAATTAATAAGTTGTATATATATATATATATATATAATTTAGACAATGAAAGAAGCGAATGAATTAGAGAGCTGCAAACATAGGAATTATAAAAATGTACTTAGTATATCTGCACCAATAAAATTATGTTAGCCGGGTTTTCAAAGTTGGACCTAAAAAGCCTTTAAATTGAAATATCCAACTTTCTTCTAACGAGCGAATTTTTGCTTATTAACTTGTACCATGTTATTTTCAATATAACAACGTACTTCATTACAGTTTATTTTTTAAAAATTATTCCAAACACAAACAATAGCTAGAACGTCAGAAACTGCAAAGGAAATATAATGAAGAAATAGATTACAAAACAATTTAACTTCAAAAGAAAAATTCATTTTTTCTATGAATTCTAGTCCTCCCTATTTTAAAATATCAATTATCAGCAATTTTTAAGTATATTAAAATCTCAGAGAAAATATGTTCGAATTCGAAACAACTAATTTGGCTTTCCTCATTTTTTCTATTCAACAAATTTAATTTGAATTTAAAATCTTAGTTATTTATCTTATACTTTTAAAATATTTTGAGTAAAAAATGCTTTTATATGTGACATCTTTTCATTAATGCAAACGATTACTTATTATAATCTTGTCTTCTTATTTTGAGTAATCCATCAAATAACGGTGGAACATTCATGAAGTTCGTGGACCATGATGCTCGCTCAGTCATTGCAGCCAGAAGCTCCAATCCTGAAAGGCCAGTGTCTTTCTCCAGAAGAATTTTGATCGTAATCTGAGGCATTTCTAGCTCGTTGCTTGACCTCTCGTGACTTCCGGTACGTCCGTCATGTCAGGATACGTCCAGCCATCATCAAAGTGGGTGTTCAACAGCTGCAGCTATACAGCATTTGTTTTTGTTACATGGTCTCACCAGGATATGTTGTAGACGATACATAGCGTTTTGGTGTATGATTCATAAAATATCTTAGACCGTGCAACATTTAGTGTCCAAAGGTCTAATCCGTAGAGTAGGATAGATTCGACCATGATGCTTTGAAAACTGTGACTTCTGTCTCATTCGCGATAGCAGCTCTCTTGATTTTGTTGAGAATCTGGAAACTCATATTAGAATGATACACTAAATATATATATGAATTAAGCTTATAAAAAAGTGTAAATTTCTTTGTTGTTAAACCTTCAACAAACAGATTAGTTGATTCGTCTCATCAATTAAATATTTTCAAAGTCATGATGAACTGAAATGACAAAAAATAAATAAACAATTAACAATAAAATATTGAAACATAGACATATGAGAGCGAGTTGAATAGTATTACTACACTCACCACCATACAAAGAAACTTTTTGCACTTGGGACACTCAGTAATTGATCATAGCGCCCCTACCACTCGAGCATGGTTCAACTTGAACAAATTTATTTAATTGGCTTCCAACCGGTTTAGCCTCTGGTACTTGCTGTTATAAATAGAATGTATTTATGAAATTTCAGAATTACTACGGTGCTTTTAGAGTTCACTATATATATATATATATATATATATATATATATATTATTAAAAATAACCGACAATTCATGTCTGGATATTTTTGTTTGGATCCCTTCCATTTTCCGGATTAAAGTCCTAATCTCGGATGAGAATTGGCTGATGAATCAGCCGTAATTTTCTTTTAGGCCCAAAGTACTTTCTGACCAATCTGGGTTCATCTTCAGTGGAATAATATCAATCAGGTAAAGTATTACGGCAGATTCATCAGCCAATTCTCATCCGAAATTAGGACTTTAATCCGGAAAATGGAAGGGATCCAAAAAAAATATCCAGACATGAGTTGTCGGTTATCTTTAATAATACGTGCTTTAGAGAAAAAATGCTGCCTCGATACACACGCACACATATATACAGGGTGACCCCCAAAAAACGGGCCCCAAATCTAATTAGGCCCCGTTTCTTAGTGTTTCGTCCGAATGAAATGAATTTTGGGACATCACTAGTTTATTATATTCACAACATCATATCAAAACACTAGGGTCTTTGGCCTTTTTTTCTCCGTTCTACAGCATGTGTTCTAGATGGACTCCTTTTAGCTCCGTGCATTTCTTGAGACGCAGAACGAAGTTGTCCATGACGTTCTTACATGCTGAATTGGGAATGGCTCTCATCTCCTCCCTGATTGCTTCCTTGAGTTCCGTGATGGTTCTGGGTTTCCTTGCGTACATTCTGTCCTTAAGATAGCCCCAAAGGAAATAATCTGGGGGCTTAGGTCCGGGCTATGGGGTGGCCACTCAAAATTAGTCTTGAGACTGATCACTCGGCCTCCGAAGTTCTCTTTCAGCCAATCTCAGGACAGGTTTGAGGTGTGAGAACTTGCTCCGTCTTGCTGGAACCAGTACTTGCTCATGAGCGACGGGTAGAGGGTCTGGATCTCACTCTTGAAGGTTTTGAGGACCTCCACATACCGTTCCTTGGTGACTGTCACTGCTGCGCCAGATTCTTCGATGAAGATTGGTCCGATGATGCCTCTGAGATTGCAGCCCACACCGTGCAATTAGGAGAGTGCAGGGGCTTGGTGTCTACTTCATTGGGTCTAGAGGACTCCCAGAAGACATTTGTTTTGGAGTTCGCCTTTCCGTCAAGATGGAAGTGGGCTTCATCTGAGGTCCAAAGGAGGTTAAGGAAACCTGGTGTCTCCTCGATCTTATCGAGCATCTTGACTGCCATAGCGCTCCTCTGCTTCTTGTCTGAGGCTGTAAGGGTCTGCAGCGTCTGTATTCTGTATGGGTAAGCCCTGATATTGTTCATCAGCACTCTCCTGCAAGTTTCATGGGAGATACCGAGGGACTGACTTCGCTTACTCACAGAGCGTTTCGGACTCTCCTGGAGAGACTCTCTCACACTTTCGACCAGCTCGGCTGTCCGCTTCTTGGGACGTGCCGAGTGGCTTGGACGGTTCTCACTGGCAGCATCGAAGTTCTCCACGGTCCTATATTTCTCGAAGTGGTCCACCCAGTTCTGAATTCTGCTTTTGGGTGGAGCCTTTTCACATCCGAACTGATGCATGAAACTGTCCTGGGTTTTCTTAAACGAGCCTGTCTTGTAGTAAAATTTAACACAGTGTATTCTTTGTCCCAGCTCCCACTGAGGTCTTCGTGCACTCACGGTCGTTGATTCTGCCATGTCCTGTAAAATAAGGGCAATCGGTGAATAAATAAAGGAGATATCACATAAAGTGTACACGGGGCCCGTTTTTTTTAGTCACCCTATATATATATATATATATATATATATATATATATATATTTATGCAAACATTGTTAAAAATCCGTCTTTTTAATTATACCTTTTTTATTTTTTCAATTTTTCTGATGGTGTTTTTTGTATTAAAATTTTAAAAAAATAATAATAAATGTTCCATAGGTTTCACGAACGTTTTCGATTCTTCGTCGAATCATCCTCAGGTATCAAAAGCAAATGAACAAAAAAAAAGCTGGAGAAAGAAGAGAATTTTAAAAAGACGGTGGAGAAACGTGCTGAGAACGTTTTCCGCATTGTTCCAGCAAAGTCGTTGACGATTTAAATTCAACGACGCTGGAATGGCATCACAGAACGAAATCGCATTACGTTTAGCATTTTAAAATCTTACCACTGGTTTAAATGTGATGTTCTTAATTTTAGGTTGTTGTGTTTTTATGTATATAGCTTTCAGTATAAAAAAATTGCTTCCTAAATATTAATCCAATGAAACGCCAGTGTCTATAAAAAAAGTACTCAATAACAAGTAGAGCTGTTTTTCATGCAAAGATTATTGGTTACATATGTGCATACATGTTTCAGCTGCAATCTCTTTCCTCAGGCCTTCGGAAAAAATGAAAGGTCTGAGGAAGCTGGTTCTTAAAAGAGATCGCAATTTAAACATGTATGCACACATGTAACCAATAATGTTTGCATGAATAAATATTTATACTATATATATATATATATATATATATATATATATATATATATATATATATATATATTAATTAAACTAGTTCAAATGTATTTATAAAATGAATAAAAACCAGTATTTTTCAAAAGTGCTCAATACTAGCTATAGCCTTCTTTACAGAAAAACAAAGAAACAATTTGCCTTTCAAATTTTAGTAATTTGGAGAAAATCAACAAAACGATTATTGTTATGGTGTTATTTGATATATTCCAATGTTGAGATTGATTTTGTATAAGCATAAAAGTGAATTCCTCACTAAAACTGGTTATATAATGAAAGAAATAAACGAAAAAGCGGAACGTCAATTAATCAAATAAAAGAATTATATATTCCTGAATAATTTAAAATGGTCAGGCGATTGTTAAGAATTTCCAACAAAAAAAGTGATAAAAAAAAAACAAATAGTCAACAAATGCAATATAAGTGACTTTTTTTCCTACCTGGATCATTTTTTGTGTTTTAAGGTATTTTAAAGTGTTTTTATTTACATTTAATTTTTCCTTAACAATTAGACTTAGATTTTGCAATGGCCATCACTGGCTGCCTCCAGTTTCCAAAGACCACTGAAGTATTTAACTTATGTTTACCGTCATTTTCTCGTGTTAATTAGGCAAAAATGTAAATTTTATTGCATTTGGAACAGTTATTTGTTCTATATTTGTTTGTTTGTTTGTTTTTCCCCTCAAAAGACAAAAAAACCATTACTCAAACATCAATTATGTCCGGGAAATTTGCGTCGGCCATTGCGAAATCTAAGTCAAAATTTAAATGAAAAATTAAATGCAATAAAAAGCGCTTTAAAATACTTTAAACCACAAAAAGAGTATCTAAGTAGGTAGAAAAGTAACTTTTATTTTTTTTTTGGGGGGGGGGGAACAGTTATTTGACTATTAATTTTGTTTTTTCTCACCTTTTTTTTCTAGGTTGGATATTCTTGACACTCGCCAATGCTTACTTTGTGTTTTTTGCCTTTATTATTAAAGACAGAAAAAAAAACTTAATGAAGATTTAAAAATAAATATGAATCTATATTAATTATTAAAAATAACAATGAGCAATTAGAACGTCATACAATGCATTTTAGTTTATTAACTATTTTTTTTTCAATTTAATTTTCGAAGAGGCAATTCAGAAATTCTGATGATGAAGTATATCTTCGAACATTAAATTGACAAAAGAAGTTAATAAAACTAAAATGCATTGTATGGCGTTCTAACTGCTCATTATTATTTTTAATGATTAATATTACCATGTAAATAATGCTTTCTAAACAAGGACAACATTTCTTATTAAATATGAATCTATTTTTTTGTTTGTAATTTTAAAAGCTTGTTTCTATTTATGGCAAATGTAATGGTTGTTATCATCGTAATCATATTCATCATCGTCGTCGTCGTCGTCGACAACAACAAATTTAGATTTTAAAAGAAAAACTCTGTTGGTTATTGGGTTAAATGCTAAGTTTATTTTTAAAAATAAATTATTCCAAGATAATTTAAGTGTAAATGTTACCGGATGATGAACAAAGAATAATGAAACGCGCGTGGTAGAGATGTTAACATGTGAAAATGGGGGAAGGGCAGAAAATGTGCATCGAAAGCGCTATAATACTTCTCTCATCACCATCTAACATAAATCCCAGACTCGGATCTTATTTCTTAAGCAAACATCTGGCAGAAATCGCACTGAAACAATGCAATATATCAGACTACTGCGATCCCAGTTAAATTCACTTTTCATTTTTACTTCATTTCATCCATATTTCCATTTCTTTTCCTTTTCCTTTTTCTTTTCTTTTTTCTCCCCCCTTCCCATTTTAACGTCTCTGCCGCACGCGTTTCATTATTCTTTTGTTTCTTCTTCAAATAGTTAAACACGTGCCAATAATATCCCGTTCTGCGTTCTTCTTGTTTTTACCGTTATCGAATAAATTTGAAATCTTCACTTTTTCTGAAGACGTTCAGCCGAATGTTCGTTGAGCCGAACGAAACTGGTAAAATCTCTCGTTTTTTTGTGATTTATTCCTATATTTAAATTTGTTTTTCTGTTTACTTTTTTCACACATCCCGTCTTTCACAGCATTTAATTTTATGATATATCGTGCATTTTATCCTCATGTATATATATAGAGTCTCGAAAGTGTCTCAACCATTAAAACTATATGAAAAATATTTGTTAGTCCTAAGTCGTTCGGTGGAAAATCACTTTTCTTGTAAGTCAATTTACTTTTTACAGTCACTATATTAGTTTGCTTCCAAGAATTTACGCTAGTCTTAACATTATTTAAGGAATTATCAGTTGTTTACCATGAAAAACTGTTTCACACACACACACACACACACATATATATATATATATATATGTGTGTGTGTGTGTGTGTGTTTATCCACATGATAATTACCTATTAAAATAAAAATGACGGTTATAATAATAATTTTATTCTCATTTTAAATTTAACTCACCCTGACCCCCCTCCCCGTCGCCCCGGCTGGAATTGAGATCACTATGGCCCAGACACGAGAAAACCTCCCACGCAATATTTTGAAACACGACTTGTTGGGGTCCCCCCTCCCTTCTCATGTCTCATGTCCCCGTTATAGACAGAGCTCCATCTCTGTCCCCCTCCTCCCTCCAATGTATCTTCAATTTCAATTTCCTGTTGAGGTGAATTTAAGACCTATGCCATTTGGATTCCATTGTAGCCTGATGAAGTTGACGCTATTTGCAAGTGTTAACGAAACAGAATATGTTTTGTCGCAAGTAATGGAATAAAATCATCAACAAAAAATATATTTTGCTCTGAATTTTCATTGAGCACTCTCATAAACCCGGTTTCAACTTCCTTCGGATTCATACCCCCTGGATATTTGTAACAAGTTAATTATATATATATATATATATATATATATATATATATATATATATATATATATATATATATATATATAACTTAAAGAAAGAGGCAAAATGTCTTCAAAAAAACCTGCAGATATTTTTATTAAAATTAAAATAATCTTTTTTGTTGTTTTTGACCGTTTTTCTAATTATTTCGCTTGGTATAACGAGCATCATCAGAGATTTAAACAAATAAATGGTATTAACCTTATTTTTTGTCGTAAGAGTCCTTCCTGTTCTTGTTGAAGTAGCGTACGATGTTGTGTGAACTTAACGGTGTAATGTCTCTTTTAAATTTGAACTTATTCGCGCATGGTCGCTTGTAGGTATAAATTTGGGAAATATATATATAATATTTATATACAAAATTTAAATTATTAATACTTACAGACGCTAGCGTTTCAAGCTTATTGCTCTCATTAGTGCAGGAAAGTAGCAATTTTAAACGGTCGCGAGGCGCGAACCCGATTCACAGAGTCAACTTAGAATCTGCAAGCAGTCGCCATACCCACTCGGGCACCGGAAACTGTCACGTAATTAAGGGAAATTAATATCTATATGTACCTAGAAGCGGGTACAGATAGAAGACTGACCGAGAGTGTTCGACGAACGTATTCGGAACTGTACATTAGAGCTTTTTGACAGTCTATTTTTAACATCCCGGAGAGTGGTCAACTTAAATTTCTTAAAGGGGCTTATTATATATATATATATATATATACGTAGAGAGAGAGAGAGAGAGAGAGAGAGAGAGAGAGAGAGAGAGAGAGAGAGAGAGAGAAAACAGATGGTACTTTATTTTATATAGATAAAGATTAAAGATAAAAATGTGATGGATGCAGCTTAGAGTCTAGAATTTCTCTTGTGGGTGGGGTGGGTGTGGAGAGAGTGGTTCTGGCCTCTGTGTTCATCCTTCATAGAATTGATAATGATTCAGACCCACATTGGAAATTGTGATGTCTCACCTACAAGATTTTTTAAATTGAAATCACTTTCGTTGCACTCAAACTAGGGCCCTTAATCGACAAAACAGTTTGATTATGAAGAGGGCTGTCTTTTTGTCTCCTCTATAAATTCTTATCTAAATTGACTAAATAGTCGATATGAATTGTCTACTCAACGAATTCTTATCTCGAAAGAATATTATAAAGATGTTGTTTAAAATGGTGTCCTCGTTTATAGTATACAGGAATGACGACTCTATATACCTTTAGAATATAAGTACAACGGCTTTAGTCTTCTTTTCGAGTTGATTGTCGAAAAAGTTGGTCTAAAGAAAAGGTTTTGTATTTTACCCTAGGTTATTAATGGCACGATGACTCACTGGACCCTGTCGGAAACGAAGGCTCATTTGCAGACAACATTGAAGAATATATGTTTTCAATGTCTGCAAGCTAATCTGTAAAATAAACAGAAAAAGGAAAATATAATAATAGAATAAATATAAAGATGGATCCTGGGGAAAGAAAGAAAGAAAAATATTGTCGATATAATAAAATGGAGGGAATAAGAAAAAAGCCTTAATTGGAAATAAAGCAAAAAAAAAAGTTTTAAAGGAGAATGAAAAATAAGCCGGAAGTGAATAAAATTTATAGAAGGGTAAGAAAGGTAGAAAGGGAGAGAGAAAGGGGGATACAAAAATGAAGTGAAATACATAGAAAAAGAAGAAGACATTAAAATAAGAAAGTTCATAGGACGACATTCCATGGAAATACTTGTAACACAAACACAGGAATGGTACTCTGAGCTTGGCAGATATATGAATGTTCACAAAAGATTTCTGACAGAAGAATCTTAGTGGTGATGAAAGTGACATTGGTTGAGACTATAATGTCGGCAATTACCGCTATATTAACAACATTTACGTTCGTGGTGACCATCATGTCATGGCCGTCTAACATAACGAAAGTAACACGCAGGTCAACTAAAATGAAATGGAGTTTTCAATTAGAATAACTCCATTCTCTGTTCTAATTGGGTGACAAACAATTAAGGTTTGTTGAAACATTGACATTTTAACTCAAATAAATAATACAAACTATAAAATAAAACTATTGCATCTTTTTCTTATGTGTCAATCCCGAGCTATGGATTGTTGTCTCCACCTAACAAGATCATAGGGTGAAGGCCTGTTTTATGCAGGGTGTTTGCCCATCTCAGCATCGGCCTTCCTCTCGGTCGCTTCCTGGCAACTTTTAATACAAAGGCAAGTTTCGCGACAGTGTCCTTGTTGGCCCTCGGCACATGTCCGAACCATCTGAGCCGCCATTCCCTCATCTTGCCATCAATCTGTGTGATGTCGTAGATATATAACTATTACATCATTTTAAAATTTTAGCCTCAACCTTTATTGAGATAAAGAGCATGTTTCCATTAAGTAGTTTGTAAAGGTATTTTTTAACTAAACATTTTTAAAGTGTCACTTTTTTCATCATTTTAAAACATATAACATTGTTGCAATATATTTCCAAATGAAGGAAACAATCTTTGATATATGTTGGTAAATCTATTACTAATGGAGATTTGGTGTCTGTCTGAAGCTAAAACTATACTATTACTTCTAGTAATGTTGTATTTGTGTACCATCTTTTAGTGCTCAATTCAGTTTACTATACTATTTCAGACTAAGGTATTATTTTTTGGGGGGGTTGTGTAGTATATGCTCTGTTGTCATGATACCATTCTCCCAGGGATTACATTTTCATTTTTGCAGGGTGAGAGGTAGTGTAGTATCTGTTTTGTGGTTATGATACCATTCTCTAAGGCATTACGTCCACCTTTTTTGCAGGGGAGGAAGTGTTGTATCTGTTTTATTGTCATGAAAACATCCTCCTAGGCATTACCTCTTCCATTGAGGCGGCAGTATGTTCGTTCATCATGATATGTATTTGCTAGTATTACTAAATACTAGTAGAATAAGTCATCAGTAAAACTATAAATAAAAAAAACATTAAAAGAAGAAATAATACAAAGTTTTTATCAGTAAAATAAATCTTTTAGAAATGCAAAGAAAAACTGTATTTAAAAAAAACTAAATATATATTTTTGAATATTTCTTTTTTTTTTCATGATTATGAGGAGTATTTCCGTCTTGCCATCAATTTTTTGTATTCTTTTCTATATTCATTGGTATTCTGTAATGGGGTTCTTTGAGTGGGTAGATAGTTTGGCTAGGTAAATATTTGATTAAACATATATTTTTCTTTTGCTCGGACAAATTTTTCATTTTTTGTTTTAATGTTTTTTTTAAGTATATTTTAGAAGTAGTAATCTGGTTGAAGAAGAAGAAAAAAAAGAGAAGAAGAAGGCAAAATAGTAATAATAATAATAAGAAGAAGAAGTAGAAGAAGAAAAAGAAGGAAATTGATAGAAGGAAACGAGAAGAACGAATAAATGAAAAAGAAGGTAAAAGAATGAGTATTACAACAAAAAAGAAGAAAATTGACAGAAAGAAAGAAGCAAAACAAAAGATAAGTTTCTTTTACTATCGGTCGGCATTTAATTGAGCATCTTCCATGGAAATAACGATAAAGTAGAGAAATACAACGTCTCTTCTGTGAGAAAGGGGTTATAGGTAACAGAAGAGCTCATCTCTCACTAGATTGTGAAGTCGATTGGTGCTTTGTCAAGGCAAGAAATGGTGTTCTGAGCGGCACTTCTACAAATCTGACAGCAGTAATACATCTTAGGGTGGAGTAAGTTCATTACTTACTGCCTGAGGCGCCCTGACCGGGAAATGCCGACGGGGCTGCCCAAGCTATTTTTGCTAGGCCCAAGTGCTCCTCATTTAGGGGCGCTGGCATGATTCTTCCCCCACCTTCCGACCTTGTGTCACATATTGCTGCGGTGGGAAGCAATCAAATACCTGTTGTGAATGTCTTACAAGGACGAATCAGTCGAGCAACTGCCATGAAAATAAAGATAGACTAGAGAAACACTAGCAACGTCTCTTCTAGGGGAAAGGAGCTGAAGAGAGCAGCAGAGATCTAGATTGCGAAGTCAATTTTGTATTCTGTTAATGCAGATGTGACAGCAGTACTCGATCTTAGGGTGAATCTGACCCTTATATAGGTAGAGGATTGCATCAGGAGTTAGGTACTTTCTGAAGCAGTAGAGTGATCCAACCATTTTCATAACAACCTCAGTAGCAGATTGGATGAGATGAACAAAGAAAATAAGAATATGGCAATGCGTAAAATACAACTTTCTATTCAAATAATCATATACAATAATTCGTTTAGTATAGATATTTTGTTTTCACATGTAATACCACAAAGACTTGATATACCATAAAACATACAAGCCAAACCAAAACAACCAAATAGATATTGTTTCAACATTGAATAATGCTAAAACGGTTGATATGCCGTAAAGATCGGTTTATATTCAATGAAATGTTTACAATTTGTATTCTAATAACCCCCAAAAGTCGATATGTTGTAAACATCAGTTTATCATTAATGAATTATTTAAAATAGTTATTGTTGTGGCATTGCGAAAAGGTCCATATGCTGTAAATAGAAATTTGTATTAAAATGTTTCAATGCATTTTGTTTACATTTTTTTTTAACTTATTGAATAGAAAAATTTAATTCAATTAACCGAGATTTATTTTTTTTAGAGCTTATAAATGGTATTAATTTACTGAACAACAGACTTGCAGCTGAAAGACTTTTGCCTGACCAACTCAAAAAATTAAGTGATTAACTTATTTTACCCAAATTTTTAAATAAAGGAATTTTATTTAAAAACTAAAAACAAAAACAAAACTTTATTCAATAAAAAACATGATTCAACATTTGAAAAAATATGATTTAAATTTAAAAGTTTATGAAAATCTATTTACAACCACCAAAAATTTTAAAAGTCTATATTTGGAACATCGATTAGATTCATCAGATATCTTGCTGGCTTCGCAGGTTGAGAGCAGGCTCAAGGCGTTTCCTTGAATAGCGCGTAGAGCCAAGTCAATTCACGATGGTCCACAATGTGGTGCGTCATTAATAAACTAAAGCTGTTGAGCACTAATCACTCCACTTGTCTCAACTGTGATCAGTTTAAAATTAATATTGTTTCAACATTAAATAATCCTAAAAAGACTTGATATGCCGTAAATAGCAGTTTGTCTTCAATGAATTGTTTGGAATAAACCATTCAAAATCTGTATTGCGTTTCAGTATTAGATAATCACCAAAAGGGTTGATATGCCATAAATAGCAGTTTGTCCTCAATAAATTGTTCTGAATAAATCATTTACAATGGGTATTGTGTTTCAGTATTAAATAATAAAAAGGGTTGATATGCCACAAACTAAATTAGTACAGACATGTATTTGTTCTTTCTTTCTTTTTTTCCTGACTATTGAGATAAATAAAATAAGCAAGTATTCAGAGAAAGGGGGAGATGGAGAGGCGAATAAATCGAATAAATTAAAAAGAGAAAACAAGAAAGAAGTGAAGACAAAGAACTTTAGTTAAATCAGCGATAAAAAGTAGAAAGAAAGAAAGAAAGAAATAGGTGATAAAAGAATGCCAAAGACAAAAGAAATAAAAAGAAAAAACAATATTCTGAAAGGAGGGTGTTTTTATATGGGAAAAATATCCCGAAAAGCGGTGCTGATTAAAAGGAAAGTGAGGTCAAGAAAGGTCAGCCAAATGCAAAGATTGCAGATTTTTCTTGACCACATCTTATCTTTGTGTCGGCCATTTTTCTGCTGGCTGAAACAAATTTCTGTCAAATGAGAACCTTTATAATCAGCATCGAAGAATGACTCAGCTTTTTTTTTCTTTTAATGAGCTCTGATTCTATCTTTTTGATTCAAACCTTTCTTCCTTCCTGGAGAAAGAAAAATATCAGCAAAAGAAAAAAATACTAATATATATATATATATATATATATATATATATACTCATGACAAAAGAAAATGATGAACAGTGAAATGAAGAAAGACCAAATGAAAAGCGATATCACCCCCTTCCTCATCTTTTTAATCTTATCCTTGTCTCTTCATCAAATTGATGGTTTTGTCTATAGAAAATTCTTTCTCATTTGTTTCTCATTTTTTTCTCATTTTTTTCTGTTTTGTTGTGTCTCTTTTTACCCTTCTTTCTTTTTTATACTTCATTTGTCTTATTGAAGAAGCTTACATAATACAAACTGAAAGGTTACAGGAAGGAAGAAAAGAGATTTCAATTGGCAGTACAAAAAAGATGAATGTACAGAAAAAAAGAAGGAAGAAATAATGCACCAAATAGATGAGAGACAAAGACTCTAACTGACCATGCCACCTCATTTGATTGTTCCAATTTAATCAAGGAATTCCTGGCTGCTTTTCGAATGTAGCCATTGGTCAAGATACCTCCCTTAAAAGATGAACATATCCTCTTCAGTTGGAAAAGAAATGATGCATTGTCTGACTAACAATGTCTACAAAAAGCTTCAAGTTAGCCTTCAAGGTCTGAAGAAAACGTCGAAATTAAAAGTTCTTTTGTCAGATAAAAAAAGAAAGAAAATAGCCCCGAAAACACGAAAGCTCATCATTCGATAATAAATTGCTTGGAATTCAGTTTTAAGAATAATTAATTGACTTCATAGTTTGAGTATATATATATATATATATATATATATATATATATATATATATATATATATGTGTGTGTTCGTCTAATCCTTTGATTCAAAACACTTATATATATATATATATATATATATATATATATATATATATATATATATATATATAAAGATAAAGATAGAAGAAATAAGAGTGATAAACATGTTCGAATGTCCAAATTTATTTCAAATTTCGATTGTTCAATGCAAGGTGTATTCTGTAATAAACCAGTGTTTATTGTTCTTTCCTTAATCCACGGCTTTTCAAAGATCGAAATATTATCATCAGAGGAGAAATACAGATAGATAAGTTGGCTGTAGAAAAGGCCAAAGTTCAAATATTTTTAAAATATTAAAACATTATTAAAAAAATATTATTATATTATTGATTATATATATATATATATATATATATATATATATGAAAATTGGCAAAAGGAAAACCGAAAATTGTTTATAGATTAATCGACGTTTCATCCTTATTCCAAGAAGACTACAAGATGATTGATTTGAAAGAACATAGACGTAAAATTTATATATCTATATATATATATATATATATATATATATATATATATATATATATATATATATATATATATATATACGTGTGTGTATGTAGATTAAAAAAAACATTTAAATCAACATTCAGAAAGAAAAATTCATTCAAAGACGATTTTTACGATGTTTTCAAAGCATATTTAAATTTTAAATCTGCCAAAATATTGAGCTTCTGTTTTCGAAAATATAATTAATTTAGAAAGCAATTTGAGAATTTCTAAGTAAGTCTTAAATAAATTATTTTACTTATAATACACTTATATATATATATATATATATATATATATATATATATATATATATATATATATATATATATATATATATGAAATTAAAAATGGAAAAGCAGAAGACCTTTTCGCTCAACGTTTCGCCCAAATTTCACGTGGGCTTTGTCAAGAGCAGACGAAGATTACAAAAATGACAAAAGACGTCTTTTGTCATTTTTGTAAATTTCGTCTGCTCTTGACAAAGCCCACGTGAAATTTGGGCGAAACGTTGAGCGAAAAGGTCTTCCGCTTTTCCATTTTTAATTTCATACCGTCGGATTATTTTTATCCTTTCATATACTCATATATATATATATATATATATATATATATATATATATATATATATATATATATATATATATATATATATATATATATAAGTGTATTATAAGTTAAATAATTTATTTAAGACTAAATATATATATATATATATATATATATATATATGTATAAGTGTTTTTGAAACCTCACTTAAAGATTTTCACATGCAGCTAAATAAATGTTATTCTCCATTTACCGCAAAAACTAGAAGCTCAACATTTAGCCAGGTTTAAAATAAATATATGCTTCAAAACGTTTGTAAACATCGGCTTTGTATGAACTCTTCTTTCTGAAATTTGATTTAAATGTTTTTTTAATCTACATATGCACACATATATATATCAGGGAAGAAGAAACTAGACGGAGACAAGAGAAGCAACTAGACGGAGACAAGAGTCTAGATTGGAGAGGGGAAAAAAGTGGACACTGTTGTAGGCTAGGAAATATGCTCAAGCAAAATATACCAAACAAAAAAAGAGAACAGAGACCCGGAGGGAAATATTCTTCCACTTGCCAAAGATATAACAGTATGAGCCTGTGAAGCTTAGCTGGAATATATGGCATCAGAGATAGCAGCCCTCATAAGAACCAAAAAGTGTCCACTTGAAAGCTCCATCAAAATTCCCACAATTCCCATCGGGGATGGCTATTATACAATGCGACACAAGGGAGTGTGTAAATATCTTCACTTGACTATTTGTAAAAGTTGAATATTCAGTGTAGCAGCAATCCTGGGAGCATATACCAGAAAGAACAGTTGGAAATAAGTTATACACCATCCACTATGACTATGCAATCCCTACAGCTACATATCTAGAAAACGAAGCTGTTAAACCTGACATCGTAATATAGGACAAAAGGGAGAAAGTAGCAACCCTAGTTGAATTCAGTGTCCCTAATGATGCAGGATTAAACAGAGCAGAAAGGGAAAATATTACGAAATACCAAGGGCTTATGTACAGCATGAAAAGAAACTGGAATCTTAGGAAAATCTCCATCATACCAGTAATTATAGGAGCAACAGGACTAATGAAAAAGAATTTTAAAAGCTATCTGGCGAGTATACCCGGTGAACTGAGTGCAAGAGAAATACAAACAACTGCACTTAAAGGGACGGTTATAATCTTAAAAGGATCTTTAGGCTAGAGTGTCTTAAATAGCCGGTGAATGTCTGGCATCCGGTAGGATGCCCCATCTCTAGCAAAAACAGAAAAGTTAAAATATATATATATATATATATATATATATATATATATATATATATATATATATGCGTATTACTAATGAAAATTTGGTATCTGTCTGTCTGAAGCCGAAACTATACTATCACTTTTATTGATATTGTATTATTGTACTATCTTTTAATGCTCAATTCTTATTACTATACTATTTCAGACTAATGTACTATCTTTTAATGCTCAATTCTTATTACTATACTATTTCAGACTTATGTACTATCTTTTAATGCTCAATTCTTATTACTATACTATTTCAGACTAATGTACTATCTTTTAATGCTCAATTCTTATTACTATACTATTTCAGACTAATTTACTATCTTTTAATGCTCAATTCTTATTACTATACTATTTCAGACTTATGTACTATCTTTTAATGCTCAATTCTTAATACTATACTATTTCAGACTAATGTACTATCTTTCAATGCTCAATTCAGTAGGGGGTAGTGTAGTATATGTTCTGTTGTCATGATAACATCCAGGTCGTCATGTTCCTATCGTCCCAGGCATTACCTTCTCTTTTTGTTTGGGGGAGGGTAGTGTAGTATATCTTTTGTGGGAATGGTACTATCCTCCTAGTGATTATGTTCTACTTTTGGGGGAGGAGTAGTGATATACTAGCAAAAATATGGGACAAGAGGTCCCATATTTTTGCTAGTATACATAATGACTATTATATATATATATATATATATATATATATATATATATATATATATATATATATATATCAGAATTGAGAAAGAAACTTGACAGGAACTTGTGAGTAAGATGAAGAAGAGGTAGGCTGCAGGAACCGAAAGCTTCTTGCAGAAATGGCTGCGGTTGAAACAGGCATTGAGATGATCATAGACTTGACAAAAGAGTTCATTAGAGAAGATATTATCCTGAAAGACTGGGAACTTAGTACAATTGTGAAAATGATACAAGGGTAACGGGAATATTGGTAATTCCAGAGACTTAAAATTGACAGATCAGGTCCTGAATGTGATTGAGAGAATAATTGAGAGACAAATAAGAAGTCAGATAAGTAGAGATGAAATGCAGTTTGGTTTAATGCCTGTGCAAAATACTACTGATGCTACACTTATCCTGAGATAATTGAAAGTGAAGTATCTTGGTAAGAAGAAGGACCTTTATTTTGTTTTAGTGGATCTGGAGAAAGCTCTTGACAGAGTGCCAATAGATGTTGTCTGCTGAGCTTTGCATAAACTAGGAGCAAACAAGTGGTTAGGGAAGGTGTTTCAAGCAATGTACAGAAATGCTCAAAGTCGTGTTAGAATTAACAGCACATTTATTGACAGCTTTAATGTTAAAGCAAAAATACGTCAATGTCCTGTGCATTACTTTTAATTTGTGTCTTAGAAGCATTTTCCGGTGAGTTTCGTATGGGTTGAGCCACAAGAGATGCTGTATGCTGATGATTTAGTACTTACCTATGAAACAATAGAAGGTTTACTTGTTAAGTTAAAGACTTGAAGGAATTCTGTGGAAAGTAAAGGTCTGAGAGTGAATGTTACCAAGACCAAAATGATGTTCAATGGTTGTAATGTTAGAAAGCTCCCAGAAAGAGGGAAATTTCACTTCTTAGTTAGTGGAAATGGAGTTCGGTACAACTCAATTTTGTGTGGTACTTGTAAGCATACGGTACTCAAGAAATGCAGTGGAATTACTGGTCGGCTGAGAGATGATAACCAGTTTATATGCAAAACGTTTAAGACAATAAAGACAGATGAGAACTCAGATGTGAAACAAGTATATTTGGATGGCGAAGCTATTAAGTTTGTTCAGAAGGTTTGTTACCTTAATGATACCAATCAAGCACTGGAAGGAGCATGTGCTAGTGTGATTGCAAGAGTAGAACAGATGCAGAACAGTTGTGGTAGCAGTTTCAGTTCACAGATGAAGACAAAGGAAAACATGGGAGGAAATAATAAGCATGGACTTTAGAGAAAAGGAGGATAGATAAGGATCTGACCAGAGATAGATTAGTCAATTTCTAAAAAGTCGTCCAACACATACCAGCATGTAAAACGGATGTTAAACCGAATATGATGATCATTATCTATATACTTATATTATAAAATAATATATTATGTATATATTTTTTGTCTCAGCATTTAAATCAACAATTCTCAATACATGAGTAGAGCTTAATAGGGTATAAAATATACTTATGGCAAGCAAGATACACAGAAGGCTAAATATGTGGATTTCCTAGAATGTCAATCCATGCATTTAGTCTGATGATTTCCTTTGGGAGTGAAACATAATTTTTGTGTGTCTTACTTGCCACAAGTATATTTTTATACTACTATAAATATATATATATATAGATAGCTGTCTAAATAGGATGTAAACATCCGTGTTCTCCTCGTGGGAACTTGTTTCAATGTAAGTTACTTGGTTTGTGAATTTTTCTGCTTGCCTTATCATGAATCGTTTTCTGGAAGCGAACTTTGGTTTTCCGAAGAGCAGCATGAATGAAAGATCTTGAATTGTCATATAAATTTTGGTTGTTCATCTGTGTGTGAAACGGTCCGTCAAAATGCACCTACGTTTTTTTGGGATTTGGAAATAAAATGAAAAAAAAAATGAATAAAAACTTGCCGACTGGAATTTAGCGTAATATTCTTTATATATATATAACATTAAAATCAGCATATTCAAATAAGAACCTCATCAAATCATGGCAGCAGACCGTGCACACACAAAAAAGGTTTCATATCTGTTCAGATAAAGGGCTATAAAAATAATAAATAATAATGAATCATTCATAATCATAAAACAAAGCAATAACAAACTGCGGAACGTTCTTGAGAGCTATCAGATGGAATATTTAACAAAATTTGATCGGTATATTAATATTGTATTAATAGTATAAATGTTCTGTGCAATAATCTTTCTTTTTAAGGTCTCAATTGAAAAGAAAATGTTTTAAAATTGAGATGCCTAAAGAGGCGTGACAAACAAATAATCTCTACATTAATAAGATAAGACAACTTCACGTGTGTCTTTCTGTGTGTGTGTGTTTATTCGGGCGACTTACATATTGAATTAATTTTTCAATCAAATATTTATTAAAATAATAATGTAATGGAATAAAATCAAATTATTTTTTTAGTCCTATTTCTTTTTAAATTATATAATTATGAAATTAAATACACCACAATGCATTTTGATTTATTCGTAAACACGTCAGTTACTTTTTTGGTAGTTAAAAAAAAGAATCAAGTAGCTTTTAACACTTCGAAATTTGATAAAATCTGCAAAAGTATAAATTTTTAAAATACTATTTAAAAAAATTATTTAATTTCGAAATTAAATCCATTATAATTAATCTCAATTTCTTCCTAAAAAAGTAAACCATTGTAATCTTTTGTTAATAGTTGAAAAAAGAGAATGAATTGCTTTGTGACCCTTCGAAATTTGAATGGAATTTGGAAGCATTTAAACAGTCGAGTAGAAAGTCATTTCTGGTTTTAAAATTCTTAGCAAACGCTCATGTATTAAAGAAGTGAACATTTTGGAAACTATTTACATCCAATAATTTTATAAATAGAGATAAAAACAACATCATCTTGACAAAATTAGTTTCAGTTTTATAAAAATTCAGTTCAATTATTAATGAGCAAATGATACCATGATAATTAAATTAAACTTTGTCAAAATCCTATTTTAGAAAACAAAATAATTTGGTAAAAACAACAAACGGCATAATTTGAAAAAATGAAAGTTAAAAAAAATCCCGGTAGGTACTCTATTAGTAGGTAATATATTACTAATGGAGATTTGGTATCTGTCTCTCTGAAGCCGGAACTATACTATTACTTCTCTTAATTGAACTATACTATTACTTCTCTTAATTGAACTCATTCATTCATTTCGTATGAACTAGGTGATTCTATTGTTGGCATTGGTTTCCCTTTTTAAAAAGACATCGGATACTTACTGGAGAAACCACATGAAGGTTACCAACATCCTAAGTGAAAGTGTTTCTGCGGAACGAACTGAATTCGAACTTAGCACACCCGGGTTGTCAGTGCGTGTCGCTAACCACTTAGCCACCATCACCTCCCCTTAACTGAACTATTGTACTATCTTGTGATGCCCAATTCAGTTTAATATTCTATTTCAGACTAATGTACTATATATCACTGCACAATTACCGAGGGATAGTGTAGTATCTGTTATTTTTTCATGAGAAATTCTCCCAGGCATTACCTCCTCCTTTATATATTAATTTTTTTAGGTGAAGGGGTAGTGCAGTATCTGTTCTGTTGTCATGAGACCATCCTTCCAGGCATTACTGCCGTTTTGGGGGAAGTAGTGTAGTATCTGTTCCGTAGTCATGATACCGTCTTTCCAGGAATTACCGCATCTTTATTTTTTTGGAGGGGGGGGGCAGTTTAGTATATGTTCGTTCGTCATGATACGTGCTCCTAGGGATTACCTTCTTCTTTTTTGGGGGGGTCGGGGGGGGGGGGCGTAATGATATACTAGGAAAAATAATAAAAATGTAATCAATATTCTATTGAATTACACCATATTCATTTTGATTAGCAGATTTCAATGCTGCCTTCGTTTTCCATATTCAGTTGAGCCTTACTTTCAATATTTCCTTTCTTTTGTTGAAGAAGACATAACAAATGTGAAGGTCAAGTTAGTTTTGAGGTTTAGGATGAGTTGAACTCCAAAGGCTTCAAATATTATTCATTGGGCTCAAAACACCTTTTTTACGTGTGGATTTATCAATAAAAAGGTCAAGAGATTCAAGTTTCGAGCTGAGTTGAAAGCATTTTCATTATTTGAGCCTGGAAGAAATATCTTATCTGAGAGACACAGAGAAATTAAAATATATTCAATCTCACCTAAAAATCAACAACAACGAAACAAAACAACCGACAAGTTGATTTTATTTATCCAGTAAATGTCAGGAGTCTCAGTTTCAAGCATGACCTTTCACTTGGTTCAACTTTTGCTTTGAGCCTTGGGAGGTTTTTGATTCACATTTGATCCAAACAACTGAATGCCATGAAATATGAAAAGCATTTTTTCCGCTGGGCAGGACAGTCATCATTGTAGAGAAAACAATTTGAATAATCCATACAATTAATCCTATTGTCTCAACCTGCCTATAGTTTGGTGTGTTTGGTTTATGTTATATCAACCCTTTTGGAGCAATTTAATACTGAAAAAAAATACCTATTGTAAATCATTAATTTCAAAAAATTCATTCAAGACATGCTATTTATAGCATATCAACCCATTTGTGGATTATGTAATGCTGAAACACAATTACTTATTGTAAACGGTTTATTGACAAAACCTTTCTCACAGAAGAGACATTGCTAGTCTCTCTCTACTCTTTCTTTATTTCCATGGAAGGAGCTCGACCGAACTCCAATCTTTGCTTCCTCCTTGTAAAACATTCACAGTAAGAACTTGTATTTCGACCACAATGGAAAAAAAATTTCCTTTCTCCCTCCATGTACCTAGCTGCAACCGGTATTTCCATGGGCAGAGCTTTTTTGCAACAGCTTCCCATCTGTGGAACATATTACCGTAGGACTGCTTCCTTGCTGATTAAAACTTGATCATCTCCAAATCTAATGTCAACAACTTCTTGTCCTAAACCGCCCCATAAGTAATCAAATGCAGTTCATACACTTGATCAATGTTAGTACCACCATAATGTTCCTCATCTATCGGCTGGCATTTTTTTTTTTTTTTTTTAACATAGTTCACCCCAGACAAGGCAGGCCGCCACTGTAGACATAAGGGGCTACTGAAAAGAAAGAAAAGGGAGAAGATTGGGGGGGGGGGTCAACCTAAATTGGGATCTGAGCAGCGAGATGCCTGTTTACATTAGTTTTAAATTTCTGCATGTCAGTACCGTCGGGGAAACAGGGGGCAGGGAGGGAGTTCCAGAGGCCAGCCGTACGAGGAAAGAAGCAATTTGAGTAGAAAGCCTTATCCTTGAGTAGTTCTTGACCTTGATAAGTGGTGTCCTAATGCTAAAAGAAACTACAAAAAAATCTGCTGTTTACGGCATATATGCCTCTTGCTAGTCATTGAATGATGAAACGCAATGCCTGATATAAAAAAAGAAATGGATCGGCCATAGTCGAGAGAGATCCAAAGCCTTTTTATTGACTACTACAGCAAGATATAGGAGATGATGCCATTCCTTTCTCTGGATTACTCCACTTACCCTTGATCCTCAACTTATAATGCTGAGTGTTTAGCAAGGAGGTATCAAGCACTATTTTTTGAGTTCTTGATATGATTTGATCGAGGATTAAACCTTGGTCTCCTGGCCCATTAGCAAACACTGTAACCATTTTGCAGAATGAACCAGTTAATAACCTAATATAAACTCTTTATTTTTAACAATTTATTGAAGAAAAGCTCTAGGTACATCATATCAACTATTTATTGGTTAATTTTGTTGAAACACAATACTTTTTATATACGATTCATTGCAATCAACTCATTAAAGACAAATTGCTATACACGGCATATCAACCCTCTTGTAGATTATTTAATACCAAAACATAATACCTATTATAAACAGTTTATTCTAGACAATTTATTGTAGAAAAACTGCTGCAGCATATCTATACTAGTTACCTTTGCCAAGGTAGAAGTTATTTTTTCAGTTGTGTTTGTATATAGCCTAGTGTCCACATTGCTTCACCAATCGTCACCAAACTTGGTCAAGAATCGGTCATAGTCTAACTTAGAACTGACTACATTTTGAGATATCTAGGTTGAAGGTCAAGGTCACGAAAAACGTTGTAGAGACTCGATTTTTCCAAATTTAATGTATAGATTTGAGGTTATATATAACAGTAACCACCATGAAAGATTTCAGCTTGATCAGATAAATAGTGTTTGAGTAAGCAACGTTTCCATGGCATAACTTCGGGAATACTTCATACAATATGGAAAAGTAAGGCTTAGATAAGACTTTGGCCCATCCTTACGTTGTCAGATGGAGGTATGCAGTCTTATGTTCTTGCTGGTGATATTTACGTTTCAACAACAAATATATTGTAAACAATTGAAAAGTTGCTATTTTTTATTGAGCTGCTTCCAACTTCCGCAAATAGTGCTTAACAATCCTACCATATAGTTTTAACACCTTGTCATGCACCAATTTTCATGAAATTCCCACCATACATTTTTTGATCAAATTAACCAGGTAGTCTTGATTGGGTAAAATGCGAAAAAATGCTGGCCGAAAAGGGCAGTTCACGTGATTCAACTTTTTAGTGGCCCCCTTTTTTAGACGTCAGACTGGGGGGTTGGACAAGAAGGCACACCAATTCTGGGGATTGTTTATTGACTATTTTATTAAGTTGATATGCTAGTCTTAAAGAAAACTTTTGTCTCAGATGTATGCTTCATTCATTTTTATCGATCAAAACGACAGAAGAAACGTCGTCTAAGAGTGGCGAGTCTATATTTTATGTAGTAATAATAGCTACAAGCGTTTAACTATTACAATCAGACGTTCGAGGTTATGTATTGCCAAATGATCTATAATTTTTCATCATCTTTGCTTAACACTATCCCAGTCTGTAGCGGAAACTTATCTTTAGAAGATATAGGTGGCTAGTGTGGTTTTGCCATGGACAGATGAATTAAGTGAAGTGAATCTCATCAGAGCCATTTTTAGAATGAACAACACATGCGTCATGCCTTTTGATTGCATCCAAGATGCATCCAACCAGTTATGCTGGGCATATCAATCTGGCTGAACCTGATGTGGCGATCAAAGGCGTCAATTTGGTCCTTATTTACTGATTTGGCATGTGTACATCGGCGGATATCAAACACTCTGACTGGAAAGGCATGTGTGAACATGAAGACAGCTGGTGAGATGGTGCTTCAAACATCATGAGCGTTAATGGAGGTGTAAGGATTGACAGTAGACATTGAAATCCTGCTAGAACCCTGCTGTGTTTTATCAGAGTGCCACAAATGTGGTTCGATCCACACAAGGAAGGAGGAAATCCGGTGTCAGGGAATTGTGTCACCGTAAATGCTGATTGAATGAAAGTCAAGTGGTCAATATTCACCAACAGGGTAACAACCTAGGTGTGAAAAGGACACAATAATTTGCTAGGTCTGTCGATTCTCTAGTATCTAAGGAAATGGTCCAATCGTGTTTTTGTAAAGTCTGCCAGTCGATTGATCCAGCACTCATTGGAAAAAAGGAGAGCTAGACATGAAGACATATGGAAACAAGATGGCAATGGACGTGACCCAATACAATAGTGGGCATCTTTTTAACACTTATTGATTGTGGCCCCTCCTGGTTCACAATATAGCTGCATCTGCGTTGGCAAGACTAAAACAGTGTTCTTCGTTAGTTGGAGACAATTGTTCATGAACGAGGCTCACCAACTGAAGTATTAATTGACGACATTGCCTTCATTTACAGGTGCTTGAAAGAGTTTGCAAGTAGCATTTGAGGTTCCAGTGAACCCATGTACTGGCCAGGAATGACGTCGTAGATTTGAGTGATTTTATCATTAAGACCATTGTGACTAGAAAGAATTGTTCTGCATTGAAGGCAGTCTACTGGCATAATGTCACAACCAGTTGATACGCTGTATAAGTACCACATTTGGGTAAGAGGCATTAATGTCACGTCCCTGACTGAACCATGTATAACTGAAGAAAGATACAAGGAGGGAATCTTTGTCTTGGATAAGATCCTACATAATAGGTGTACAACTAAATTTGAAACTGGGTGCTTAACAAAAGTGGTCAGTCTACACTCTGTACAGATTGATGGGAAACTGCATCATGCCAAAAATCTACATCATTTTCTAGCATCACATCCCATATCAAGTGAAGAGAGTGACACGGAAGAGAGTGAGTTACTAATTTACGCATAATGAGGCTTCAGGTGTTAGTTCATCTAAGGACATGACTTGCGTTGTCTCTCTTCGAAGAAGTGCCCATCAAAAGAAGGCTGCCTTCTGGTGCACTGTTTGTGATGAAGAGATCAGGCGAAAAGAGGGAGGAAATTTACCTTGAGAATGTAGTAATAATAACCATACATGCATTTAATTATTAAAATCAAACGTTCATGGTTATAGATTGGGCCAAATAATCTATAATTTTTCGGTATCTCTACTTAAAACTATCTTAGTCTGTGACGGAGACTTACCATTATAAGGTAAATGTGGCTTGCATGCTTTAAATAAGTCGTGCTAAGACAGGCGTTCATAAATATATTAGATATAAAAAAGAGAGTGTCTTGAAGAAGCCAGCAACAAAATGAATAACGAAAAAAGAGCAAGAAAAAATATGAATGCAAAAGACTAAGATAAGACAGTTTGGGCTAAAATCAAACTACCTGTTCTGATACTACACTTCATCTTTTCTGTCCTCGGTCAGTGAAGGATACATCTTTCTAGACTTCAGGAATTCAGAGTCCTCCTCTTTTGATAGGCTTGATTTCCCCGCATTTAAAACCGACCTTCTGTCTATCTTTGCCCTCGTGGGGAGGCAAGTAAATAGTGACAGTAAGATTATCATATTATGTCATTGTTAATTCTTACTTACTATTATTAGACTGGGCTAGAGGCAAGGTGCGCTTATTTTTATAAAGAAATTCTCTTAGGGAATGTTATAATTAATCAGTGTCATCTTGATTCAATGAAATCTTAAACAGCATTCAGTTTTTTTTTCTAAAAGCTTTGTGTTCATTTTTCTGTCATCGTCATTCTTCAAAAGATCACAGACACCAAAATGGCTTCATTTGTAATTAGAATAAATTCTAAATGAACTCTACATTCATTTTTTTCTTTCTCTCTTGTGTCTTAATGAGATAATTAATGGCTTATTTCAAATCATTTTTGTTTGGGATCTTGATTATTTTTAAAAACATTTGATTAAAACACGAACTCGCTCTTAATTATGATTTAATGTGTTTGATTTAGATTTGCCGTATGTATACGGCATAATCATGTTGAAACACTGGTTCTTATTAGCTCAATCAAGTTAAGCAACGTTGAGCTTGGCCGGTAACAAATGGGTGACCATTTGGAAATACTAGGTTCTGTATGTGAGGGGGACGGAAAAACTTCCCTACAAAAAAAGTCAACCCTGAAGATATTTCTATCAATTACTACAGAATATTCAAAAGTCAAATGTATTTGAAGATTAATATACATGTAGGAGCATTATGCTTTGAAATGTCCGCCTTGGCAGATATTTTAAATATAATGTAGTTAATTGAGCTTTAAGTTAAATATTAAGAACATAAAGAAAAAAAGAAAAGAAATAAAACTAGTAAAACGAATAAAAAAAACAAAAATAACCTGCTAATCCACATGTGTTGACACATGTGGGAACAACTTGAAGTTCTGTACTCAATCATGTAGCGAAGTTCTCCGGTTAGTGTATTCGATTCGTTTTTGTTTTATATTTTTTTTTAGTTTCATGATTAATGCTTCGATATACTTTGTATTTACAAAACGTTTATTCATCTTAGTGACTTAATGCTCATTGATGGAGACTAAGAAATTGACAAGCCGAGTTAAGAATTTACCGAAATTCATAAGGAAGTCTTTTTTTTACTAATGAGTCACCACTTCTGAAGCGTCTTAACTCTTGCTTAACCCCTATTTCGTCTTTTAGTCTACATATTCAATGAACGATGTTTCTGATAAAGAGGGAAGAATCGCTGTTGTCTGAGTCAGCTGTTGCTTTGAGTTGGTGGTATGTGGTGATTTTCAATCTTCTCATATTATTCATCATCATTCAACTATCAGCCTATTCATTTTATTAACCCTTATCTTCAAGTGACTTTTTTAGCCTTTGTAAATGCTGACTCATTAGTAAAATAAAAAAAATAGAGTTCCTTATGAAATCTAGGTCGTTTGAGAAGCTGGTGGCGAATGCTGGTGCCAATATTGAATTGTAAATACAACCCTATGCTATACACTTTCTGATCATATTCAGCTATTGTAAAAATGATCTTTCAGTAACAAATTATGAGTATCTAATAATAGGAGGTTACTTTTTTTATAATAAAAAATTGCTTCAGACAAGGCATGAAGCCACTTGATGTAAGGAGCTAAAAAAAAGTATTTCAAGGTAAAAAAAATAGCCACGGATAAGTACTAGATGGATAGATTCCGACCCATAAAACAGCAATTATTTCCCCCTTTGTAAGAAACATCATACATAAATGTGAGGACTAAAGGACAAAATAAGGCAAACGAGAGTTACAAGGCTGCCGAAAGTAGACCCAAGGTTCACTTTCTACTCTCCTGAACCAATCACTCTGTATATATATATATATATATATATATATATATATATATATATATATATATATATATATATGTGATTTTATGAAGGCTTACCAAAGCATTCCTTTCAGGACACCAATGATCACCATTAAAGATATTTTTTCTTACAAATACTATTTATTCAAATTAAATGTTTTTTCCTACACGTGTTTCACTACCAAGCAGTTACTTGCTTGGCAGATCATCAGGGAAATTAAATGTCTGGAATACTGGTTTCAACTGCCGACAATACACAATGTGGCGTTGTAATAGCTGAGGTCACTTAAGAAGAGAAGAGGAAAAAAAATAAAAATAAAAATAAAAGTCAAAATTAAAAAGCAAGGAAGAACAACGATAAAAGAAAGTCCTAGAAAAGTCTTAGAAAAGTAGCTCGTGCATTATTTCTTCCACCAAGCCAACAAGCAAATAATCGGTCCCAAATACATTCAATAAAACCATAAAACCGGAACAATGTGCGATAATACACTTTCACGTCGGCCGGCACAATGATGAATAAATCCCCCCCCACACACACAAAAAAAAAACAAAAGAACTAAATCATTCACGATACCGCTCACAAGTTACCATTCCAATCCAATGATAGTATGGGAATTCTAAATCCAACTTCTCACAAAGAAAAGTCAACACAAATATTCGTCCGAGTTCAAAGAGTCTTATTTCAATGGTTGATTTATTACCCTTCGAAACAAACACACGACGAGTTGAATGTCAATCCCGCAGAAAACTCCCTTACATTAAGAAAAAATCTTAATTAGTAGATAGAAACTATTTATTCAAAATACTGTTTCTAAAAATATTTATTATTAAACCTATTCCTTATAGAAATTAATTATCTAGTGTCTGGGACGTCATTTTACATTTTGGGAAAATATCCTTCATTTAATTAACTGCCGAATTATTATCGTTTTGTTGTTTAACGAAGCGAAAAAAGCCTATCCCACAGAATTTGTTTTTAAAAGATTATTCATATATCAAAAATAATATGTTATTATAAAAAAGTTTTTCACAAAAATCTAGTTATTATTTTAAATCATTTAAAATATTTCCTTAACGGCTGTGTCTGTTTGCAACTCTCTGTGGAGAATATTATTCTATATTCCATAAATAAATGTTACTACGGAATATCGTTATCAGAAATCTATTTTCTATTTTGAAAAAACCTTTTTTTTAATGGACCGGTTTATTTTTTTGTCAACTTTACGGGAAAATATCACTCTAACTCGTTAAATGACAGGAGACTTTATTATTACTAATTTAAAATCCCGTACAAAATACTTTTTATAAAAATCCAATTGTTTCTATTTTTAGAAATGAAGTCCGTGTCGGCATGCATGTTTTTTAAATTATTTTTTCCTTAATTATTTTTCCCCATTCCTGCCACCCAATTGTTTTATTTATTTTAATCTAATTAAAAACTAATTTAATTTAACCTAATTTAATTAAATAGTGATAGCATCCAGGTTGCTATTTCTTATTTTTCACTTAAAATTACTTGAAATTCCCAATGCATTTCGTATAATGTATCTATTTCTGAGAATAAATTGTGATTTATTATTTATTATTCCACTATCTTTTTATATGTAACGAAATTTCCCCCCTCTATTCCGCTGAATAAGTATTTACTATAGTTAACTATCACTGGGCCTTATTCCGATAGAATATTCCTACCTTATCACCCCCAACCTAAGTCTCGAGTATCCGCTAATAATTGAAACAAGACATATCTTAGCATAAGTACGTGTTACTAATTCTCATCCTCCATATTATACACTAATTATTGCCCCAGATTGCCTCAGGAAGTGTCCATCCTGCCTATCTCTGCTGTAAGTTTATACTTCCCCCAATTCCCCTCCTATCCAGGTTTTAGGCTTGATAACAGGTAACGGTTTCTATGCAGACAGCATTGTAGTATTTCCTGCCTAGCGTTCAGTAAATTATCTCTAGATGTCATGATGTGGTACGACTCCAATGCACATAGGTTGCATCTCTTCTTTTTGTTCGGTTTATATTTGTTAGCCCTCCCTAAAATTGACCATTTCAGTTCGAAAGGGTCTTGCTTAGCAATGAGTTTTCTCACAAAACGGCCAACAGAAGTGTTAGGCCTATCTATGTCTTCCCTTTGGCCTCCCCTGAAGGAACTCATGTGGTTTCTGAATCTACCTTTGAACTCACCCTCGGTTGAACCGATATATGATTTCCTACTACTCTCTGTTATCACATCGCATTTGTAGACAATGCTTGAAACTCTACAGTTCCCCCCCAGTGGACAGATGTTAGAAGCTCTGCAGTTACAGTTGTGTGCTGGGCCGTTGCTGGATGTTCTACTACTATGGATATTTATAATGGAGGTTCTCACTGAACTGGTGTTACTGGGATCAACACCAGAAGAGAACATGGCTTCCCTTGTTTTAGTTATCTTAGAATTATTATATCCTATGATGGATGTGGCTATATTTCTACAAGTTGAATAAGACAGTTTTTCAGTATTTTTGTTAATGATTCCCCCCAATCTGCTATCCCTTGGAAAGTTTTTTTCCACTATGCTATAAAAAATCTTTGGGATATTAGTCTTAATATGCTGGCTATAGGGGGGGTTGAACCATGTAGGGGTCCTTCTCCTATTTTTCTTCCTACCTTCCCCCCCCCCGGTTTGGGTAGCATGTGAGTTCAATTCGTTACTTCCAACTTCACGAATATTATCATCAACCGGTTCCCTCCCTACCTGGTTTACATTACGGTGGGATACACCAGGTCTCCTATATCTAGCCTTGCCCTATTATATGAAACCATTGATCAAGAGGCAATCGGTCTCCCGTTTAGACCCCCATTCCCAACCGAAGGAGGCACAAGGTAATTAATTTTTTCCTTGTATCCTGATCTGTTTAAAGCTTCATTGTAGAATTGCTTACTGCTGTCGAATATTTGTTGATTCTTGGACAGCTTAGATATCCTACTCGATATTGCAGGAATAATGGCTCTTTTCACCATCGGTGGGTGATTCGATTTAGCGTCGATATAGTAGAGTGTGTGGTTGGGCTTGTGATAAGGTTCATATGTGTTGTTGCATAGATCAAGCGTAATATCCAAAAAATTGACCCTCCGGTAGTTTATATCTATAGTTATGCTAAGTTGTATTGAGCTGAAGAATATATTGAGTTTTTTCTTCTTAGTTTCAAGATTCCTTATACTTGTGTTGACAAAGAATAAAGCGTCGTCCCTATATAGACCGCCCGCCAGTTCAGGTATTTTCATACAAATTTCTCTGAGGATATATATCCCTACCAGGTCAGTAACCTGCGCTGAGTCCGGTGGCCCCATAGTAATATCGAAATTATTTTCCCTATCCTTTCTAGTCCATAACTTATCATTGTAGGATATTAGTGTCCTTCTGGCTAGTCTAATTATATCCATCTCTAAGTTTGTAATGTTGGATTCGTTTCTAGCCATGGTAAGCGCCTTTTCAAGTAAAGTAGAGGATATGGAGGGATAGTATGAATCTATATCAAACATTATAAATTTACTTTGATTAGTAATGTGTAATTCTTTATACCAACTTAGCACTTTTCCTGATGAGGTCCACAGATTCAATTGAGTTCTGCGTTTAATTCCTGGCAATATTCTGTCTAGTATTTTTTTGCTGATTACACCCATGTCTGAAATACACGGTGAGATCAGTCTAATGGATGGGTTATTACTAAAATCTGGCTTATGATCCTTAAGAGTGAAACGAGGGCATTTAGGGGTATAGATCTCAACATTATAATATAAACCGAACAAAAAGAAGAGATGCAACCTATGTGCATTCGAGTCGTACCACATCATGACATCTAGAGATAATTTACTGAACGCTAGGCAGGAAATACTACAATGCTGTCTGCATAGAAACCGTTACCTGTTATCAAGCCTAAAACCTGGATAGGAGGGGAATTGGGGGAAGTATAAACTTACAGCAGAGATAGGCAGGATGGACACTTCCTGAGGCAATCTGGGGCAATAACTAGTGTATAATATGGAGGATGAGAATTAGTAACACGTACTTATGCTAAGATATGTCTTGTTTCAATTATTAGCGGATACTCGAGACTTAGGTTGGGGGTGATAAGGTAGGAATATTCTATCGGAATAAGGCCCAGTGATAGTCAACTATAGTAAATACTTATTCAGCGGAATAGAGGGGGGAAATTTCGTTAAATATAAAAAGATAGTGGAATAATAAATAATAAATCACAATTTATTCTCAGAAATAGATACATTATACGAAATGCATTGGGAATTTCAAGTAATTTTAAGTGAAAAATAAGAAATAGCAACCTGGATGCTATCACTATTTAATTAAATTAGGTTAAATTAAATTAGTTTTTAATTAGATTAAAATAAATAAAACAATTGGGTGGCAGGAATGGGGAAAAATAATTAAGGAAAAGATAATTTAAAAAACATACATGCCGACACAGACTTAATTTCTAAAAATAGAAACAATTGGATTTTTATAAAAAGTATTTTGTACGGGATTTTAAATTAGTAATAATAAAGTCTCCTGTCATTTAACGAGTTAGAGTGATATTTTCCCGTAAAGTTGACAAAAAAATAAACCGGTCCATTAAAAAAAAGGTTTTTTTCAAAATAGAAAATAGATTTCTGATAACGATATTCCGTAGTAACATTTATTTATGGAATATAGAATAATATTCTCCACAGAGAGTTGCAAACAGACACAGCCGTTAAGGAAATATTTTAAATGATTTAAAATAATAACTAGATTTTTGTGAAAAACTTTTTTATAATAACATATTATTTTTGATATATGAATAATCTTTTAAAAACAAATTCTGTGGGATAGGCTTTTTTCGCTTCGTTAAACAACAAAACGATAATAATTCGGCAGTTAATTAAATGAAGGATATTTTCCCAAAATGTAAAATGACGTCCCAGACACTAGATAATTAATTTCTATAAGGAATAGGTTTAATAATAAATATTTTTAGAAACAGTATTTTGAATAAATAGTTTCTATCTACTAATTAAGATTTTTTCTTAATGTAAGGGAGTTTTCTGCGGGATTGACATTCAACTCGTCGTGTGTTTGTTTCGAAGGGTAATAAATCAACCATTGAAATAAGACTCTTTGAACTCGGACGAATATTTGTGTTGACTTTTCTTTGTGAGAAGTTGGATTTAGAATTCCCATACTATCATTGGATTGGAATGGTAACTTGTGAGCGGTATCGTGAATGATTTAGTTCTTTTGTTTTTTTTTTGTGTGTGTGTGTGGGGGGGAATTTATTCATCATTGTGCCGGCCGACGTGAAAGTGTATTATCGCACATTGTTCCGGTTTTATGGTTTTATTGAATGTATTTGGGACCGATTATTTGCTTGTTGGCTTGGTGGAAGAAATAATGCACGAGCTACTTTTCTAAGACTTTTCTAGGACTTTCTTTTATCGTTGTTCTTCCTTGCTTTTTAATTTTGACTTTTATTTTTATTTTTATTTTTTTTCCTCTTCTCTTCTTAAGTGACCTCAACTATTACAACGCCACATTGTGTATTGTCGGCAGTTGAAACCAGTATTCCAGACATTTAATTTCCCTGATGATCTGCCAAGCAAGTAACTGCTTGGTAGTGAAACACGTGTAGGAAAAAACATTTAATTTGAATAAATAGTATTTGTAAGAAAAAATATCTTTAATGGTGATCATTGGTGTCCTGAAAGGAATGCTTTGGTAAGCCTTCATAAAATCACATATAAATGCTCTGTACTCTGTAATCGAGTATCATCGAGCTTGTTTTTTTATTGGAACAACCCCGGTCTTCACTGAATGATCTATTTTATAAGTGAAAAATCTAAATCTATATATATATATATATATATATATATATATATATATATATATATATATATATATATATATATATATATATATATACATGGGAAAGGAAAGGATGAAAGGTAATCTGACGTAATGGGAAATGAAAAAGGAAAAACCAAAAAGGATGTATTTTTTATGTGTTCATCAACGTTTCGCCTTTATTTGTAAGACTTCTTCAGGATGATAATGTTAAGAAAAATGTCATGCTAGTACGTGAACATATTTGGTTTACATGATGGTTGATGGGAGGTAATAGTAGCTACACGACTGACTTCACCAAGCCCGGACACTGTTCCTACTGCTTCCAGTAGAGGCTACTATTTCCTCCCATCAACCATCATGTAAACCAAATATGTTCACGTACTTGCATGACATTTTTCTTAACATTATCATCCTGAAGAAGTCTTACAAATAAAGGCGAAACGTTGATGAACACATAAAAAATACATCCTTTTTGGTTTTTCCTTTTTCATTTCCCATATATATATATATATATATATATATATATATATATATATATATATATATATATATATATATATATAAGGAAAACTAAAATAACATGAATCCTTAAATTTAGGGCTAACAAGTCGACTTCATTAAATGACTCTTCCTACAGAAAATGATGCAGTGTGACTGCAAATCTATACTCTTCTTCTTAGTGCTCACAGGCTTATTACATAAAAAACAGACATTCTCCTCATTTACTTAACTTACTTATGTCAGAATGTTGACAACGGATGGTGGTGCCACTGCATGCTTTTGGGGATGAGGGGGTGTCAGATTATAAGATTTTTCTTATATATCTACACTGGCAGTTTCAGTTCTCTCGGATTCGTATAATATTCTTTTTTTTATATTTCTAGTGTTTGTACAGCGTAATTCTATTCCAACTTAGCCGTGGTTAGGTGGTTATGTAGGTTGGCTTCTGCACTCGACCATTTTTCTTAATATTTCAACTGTTTTATCAGTTCCGTGCTTTGTATGATGTGAATTCTCTTTTTGATTCCAATTTCCCTCGTTTTTTTTTCAAGCTTTTCGGAACTGTTCGTACAGAGCAGTCCTTATTCATTCTTAGGTAATATCCGAAATACCTGCTCGTAACCGATTGTATGTTTCTTTACATCACGTTTTTAAATCTAGATTTAATGTTCTGTGCTTATACTCATATTGTCACCACTCGTTTAGCATTATTAGATTCGGCTAATACTCTAAGAGAGATGTAGAAAAAATGTAGCTTATTTGGGCCATCCGTAATTCGGAAGTCAAATCTGGAGTGATCCTAACAAGTTTTGGAATTTACATTAGGATCTTATTTGAAATGGTGGAGCTTTAACAATCTGGAAATTCCTATTGATTATGATTGCTATTCGTAAAATGATTGATCACTCTCGCAGGTCGATCATGTAAGCAAATAAAAAGACATAATTTCTATTACTTCCATGATGAAAATGATAACGTAAGGGTAAGATATGCCGACTACTGACCAAGGAGCCAGGTTTAAAATCTCAGCTTGTGACACTTACCATGTCTTGCCACACTGAAGAGCCACAATACGGCAGAATTGTTATCTATTGATAACTATATATATACACGTGCTGGTCAAAAAAATAGAACATATGTATAAAACTGTAAAAATCATTCCGTTTGAGATAATTTTCGGCTTTTAAATTGTGTAGGCGAAATATTCTATATGTAAATAACAATTACAACTATTGTTAATCATTTGTAATATTTGCATATGTCAGACTTTATTGTCACAGAGTAGTTTATTGTCACATTAGGAAATTCAGCGTTTCAATTTAATAGAACATTATTCGTTGAGTAATCTCAAACTCAAAAAATGTATGTGTTTAAAAAGATTTTGCAAGTAATTTAATCATAATCTCTCATTATGGGTCGCTCTAAAGACATATCTTTGTTTGAGAAGCAGCGAATGTTCGATTTGCGGGAAGTAGGAAAGACGCACATGGAAATCGCAACCAAGGTCGGATGTTCAAAATCGGTGGTGACCAAAGTGCTCCAGAAAGATGTTACGGTTGTTTCCAACAGCAATTGCAAGAAATGCGGACGAAAGAAAAGCACCACTGAAAGACAAGACCGGGCACTGGACAAGGTGGCAAAGAAAAGTCGATTCCAGTCAACAAGCCACATTACTAAAAGTGGAAACAGGCTTCTGGTGTCGACGTTTCACGAAGCACTACCTACCGAAGGCTCCAGCAACTGGGATACCAAAATCGTATAGCTGCCACCAAACCGCTCCTTAACAAAAATCAGATGTTGAAGAGGCTACGATGGGCAACTGCTCATCAAACCTGGACTACAGACGAATGGCGGCGTGTGATCTTTTCAGATGAGTCTCGATTTTGTATTTCCTTCGGCGACCAAGGGCCACGTGTATTGCGAAGATCCACGGAACGGTATAACCAAGAATGCGTCAAGAAGTCTGTGAAGTTCCCGCAGTCTTGCATGGTTTTGGGCTGTATGAGTGCTAAGGGTGTTGGTAATTTCTGCTTCATCAAAGGAAATGTAAACGCAACAGTGTACCAAGATATCATGGAAGCTAATTTACTGTAAGTGCTGGATAATCAGTTTGACAGTGACGCCACATACATCATTTTTCAACATGACTTGGCACCGACACACTCTGCCAAGTCCACAACTTCCTGGCTCCGAGAACAATCGATCCCTGTTCTTGAATGGCCGGCGAACTCGCCAGATTTTAACGTTATTGAAGCCTTGTGGGATCAGATGAAGAGGAAGCTTCGCAAAGAAAAACCTACTACCTTTGCACATCTCACAGATTGTCCTCAATAAGAATGAGAGATTATGATTAAATTACTTGCAAAATATTTTTAAACACATACATTTTTTGAGTTTGAGATTACTCAACGAATAATGTTCTATTAAATTGAAACGTTGAATTTCCTAATGTGACAATAAACTACTCTGTGACAATCAAGTCTGATATATGCAAATATGACAAATGATTAAAAATAGTTGTAATTGTTATTTACATATAGAATATTTCGCCTACACAATTTAAAAGCCGAAAATTATCTCAAACGGAATGATTTTTACAGTTTTATACATATGTTCTATTTTTTTGACCAGCACGAGTATATATATATATATATATATATATATATATATATATATATATATATATACAAAAAAAATGTAAATCAACTTTCAGAAATAGAGATTTATACAAGATATTATATGTGTTTTACACTATTTATTCAGATTAGTATTGGACTTATAGACCTTGTTCTCATATAGACCGAGACATGTGTAATATGTCTCGTACAAATCTTTCTTTCTGAAACTTGATTTAAATATGTTTTATGGAGTAATTTGCATAGATATCTTAAAGATGAGTTTTCTTAAGCTATTTTGCATTAAGTTGTTCAATTACTTATATAATTCATACATTCATACATACATTTTTGTTTAGCTCAAATCAATATAATCCTTGTTGAATTTAAAAGATTGGGAAGGATTTCCTGAATATTAAAAATTGGATCTGAAATGGTAGTGCCATTGCCATGTGGAATGATGTGCAATACATCTTTGTTTAATTGAGTTTCAAACCTTCTTAAGATGACTTGACTCTTCCTCCCAAAATTAGTTGAAATTGAACCTAGAATCTCAAAACCATAACTGCATGGACGGACAAACAGACTGACATTAAGTCTGTAAACTATTATTATGAGTTTCATTAACTCTAAGAATAATTTAACAAGATGATATTTTTGGGGTTGAGGCGCTTTCCAGTAGGGTGAAGGCAGGGAACCAGAATACCATGTTACCTGACAGTCCAAAAATTATGCTAAACTCATGAATCCGGGATTCAATTTGTTTCTTTTTTTATATAATTATTCAGAGAGAGAGAGAGAGAGAGAGAGAGAGAGAGAGAGAGAGAGAGAGAGAGAGAGAACGTCAGCGAAAAAAGGGTATATATCAAGAAATGGGAAGTAGATGACAAAAAAGGTAATCACAGACATTAATAAGAAAATTTTATCGACTTGAACACAACTCCTTTTCCAGGAAAAATGTTTCCCTCCACTACATATGCCTCTCACCTTTGTAGGTTAAGCTCTCTGGCAAAAGAAATCACAGGTTGCCATTAAAAATAATCTATAAGTCTTCAGAAAATGAATATATATATATATATATATATATATATATATATATATATATATATATATATATATATGGGAAATGAAACAGGAAAAACCAAAAGATGTTTTTTATGTATTTATCAACGTTTCGTCTTTATTTGTTAGACTTCCTTAGGATGATAATTTAAGAAAAATGTCATGCAAGTACGTGAAAATGTTGGGTTGACATGATGGGTTAATGAGAAGAAGCCGTAGCCACCACTGGGAGCATAGGACCATGGTCCGGGCCGAGAGAAGTCGGCGGTAAGGAATGAAACCAATGTGGATGGCAGTGAGTGAAAAAGCGGAGGGGTGGCAGTGAGTTAGATTAATGGGGATGGCTGTGAGTGAAATAGTGGCGGGGTTGAGAAAGAGGGGGGAGGCTCCGTGTTTTAGGTGTGTAGGTCATAGTTTCAAAAAGGATTTGAAGAAATGAAGGTGATTTGAAAGTAGGCAGGGTGGGTGGGTAAGAGTGTGAAAGAAGTAGTCGAAAAAGTGAAATGGGTGGGGGGGAGAGGGGAATTTTTTACCAGCTGGCTATGTCAAGAATGTGTGGATATGAGTAAGTTTGAAGGAGAGTGTTGAAATGTGCTGAGAATATGACAATGAAACAGAAGGAGAAAAGTGATATTAATTTTGGTGAGAAATAGAGGAAATGTAATTTTGTGCAGGCAGTGTTTATGGTTTGAAATTGAAATGTGGGTAAAAAGGGGTTTAAATCTCTAAATATTTGTGAGGGTATCTGGATTGTGTTCACAGGTGAGGAAATAATTTGTGGTTAAGTGGTATGGATTCGTGGTGAATGAAAATGTATGTGGGGGGTTGTACGTGGGTGTGTATGCGAGGACTTGTATGTAAGTACAATTGAGAGCGAAGAGAGAGAGAGGTAAGCCATGGTTAAGGTTCAGTTTTTGTTCAGTCAGGATAATTTTGCTTATTAAGGGGGATAGATTATAGAAGCCATTTCGTTGTCTGATGGTTTTGGAAGTTGTGATTAGTGCGGTTTCCAGTAGTCTTAGCCGAGCTTTGTTGTGAATGTATTTGGTGATTTTGGCCAGTTCAAATTTGAAAGCATGACCGCGCTCTAATGCATGGGAGAAAAGTGCACTGAGAGAGTTATTGTTTTTTATGTCCCTTTTGTGTTCGCTCAGTCTTTTTTTCAATTCACGTTGTGTTTCTCCCACGTAAATTTGATGGCAGTTGTCGCATGGGACAGTATATAAGCTGGCATGGAATGTGTTTTTGTTTTTTTAAATGTCTTTATGTGTTTAATTTATAGTTTGTGTAGTGGTTTGTACTGTTGGAATGCCTAGTTTGTTAAGTGTGTTACATATGGATGTGTTATTGGAATGCGTGGGTAAGAGAAGGGGTCTGTCTATGAGAGAGGTGTTTGGTGTTTGATTTTTTTGTGTGTTGTTTTTGGAGAATATTTGAAAGACTTTCTTCTTGGCGTTTAATATAAAATGTGTGGGGTATTGCAGTGTTTTTAAGGAATTAATGATGTAACACTGCAATACCCCAGAAAGCGTCAATCCTGGGGTAAAGTAGCATACAGGATTTCAAAAACCACCATGCTTACAAGTAAAAACATCACTGATCGAAGGACATTTTGTAGATTGATGACTTTGAAGGGTTTTGTTGGCATGGATCGTGAAAGTAGACTGAAGAGATGTCATATTTTATGGACAGATGAGAGTCCTGTATGTTTATTTCTGATGCCAAATGTTCAAAACTGCAGACTACGTGTTGAAAATTATGGTAGCTGGAGGTATTACCAGATTTGGTACAACTGAATTATTCATTTGAAACTGTCTATTCTGACGTTTCTATTTAAAAAATGCTACCATTATATCGCATAAGTGCAGAAAGCAGGCAGATATTAACAAATTGGCACTCAAACAAGATGGTACCCTAGCAGACACATCAAATCGTTCTATTGCAGCTATTAAGGGGTCATTTCGTTGTAGATTGTTGGAAATGTGGATTGGTAACAGTCCTGACCTAAACGTGATCGAACATCGATGGAGAAAGCTGCAAGAAAGTATGTTTGAGGAACCCAAACCGATAAATCGAAAAGAGTTGATTGACAGGGTTCAATAAAAATATTTCATGACGACAAGCAGTATCTCAATAATCTCGTAGAATCATTTCCAAAAAGGATTATGGAATGTCTTGAATTAAACGGGTTGAGGACAAAGTATTGATTTTATAGTTGAATTTTATTCATAAACGAGAAAACAAATTTTCAATTCAATTTTTTCCAGTTTTTCTTTAAATAAATTGCTAATTGTAGCTCTTAACTTTGTTCTTCTGAGTTAATTGAGACCTATTGATATTACAATCAATAAATAATTATTCAAAGCTCTTGCCAGATGGAGCACGTCAAGTATATTCACAACAGACTGCTATTTACAGTGTAATCCAACATTCCAGGTCATTATATATATATACATTTTATTTAAAAAGTTGGACCTTAAGGTAACAATAGACTTAAACCATAAGATAGTTAACTTCCTAGACATTTGCTTAGACCTAAACAATAGAACACATGAACCATATCATAAACCAAACCAAACTCTCTTTTATGTAGATTCTAATTCTAATCACCCGAGACCCATTAAGAAAGCCATAATCCCTAGTATCTCTAAGAGAATATCAAAACTATCATCTAACGAATCGCTATTCAATAAAAAATAAAGATTACTATAATGAAGCATTAGCCAGATCTGGATACACTGAGAAAATAAGCTACATAAAGGAAAGCCCGTTGAAGCATAATGTAAATCCCGGGACTCATAGAAATACACCTCACATAATATCATATAACATGGCTATGGGGAATCCCAGAAAAATCAATAGGAGAATAAATACTAATAATACGCAGATTACTGCACCTAGTACTAAACTTAACACTAGAGGATCAACAAATCCACCATCCGTAATAAAAAAACACTGGGAAGAAAAACAGACGTAGAAATTCACTATGGTTCAACCCCCCCTTATGGATTAATGTCCTTACTAACATACCTAGACAATTTTACCAAATTATCGAGAGAAATTTTCCTAGAGATAGTAGACTAGGCAAACTTATAAATAAGAATACAGTTAAGCTATCTTTTTCAACTTCGATAAATTTCACATCAAATATACTAAGTTCAAATAACACGAAAATCAAAAAGAATAGTAACTTAGATACCAGCACAGTTTAGAATCAGAATAATAACTCCCAATGTAACTGTAGAAACATTAGCGAATGCCCTTTAGAGGGGAATTGTTTAACCTCAGATATAGTGTATAAGTGTAACGTTATAGAGGAAAGCAGAATTAAAACATACATTGGTTCGACGGACTGTAGTTTTAAGGACAGATATCGAAACCATATACACTCTTTCAAAGAACCTAATACAAATTAAAAAAAGATTCCTACGACTTTAGCTAAGCATGTAAGAGAACTAAATAGCAAAAATATACAATACAACCTAAAATGGTCTATACTAGGTAGAGCAGGGAAATATAGATCTAACAAATCTAAGAGATGCAACCTCTGTATTCTAGAATCCTACAATATAGTTATGTCTAAAGAAAATTGATTAAATAAAAGACAGGAGGTGATTCAGAACTGCCTACATAGAACCGCATACACCCTATCCCGCTACAGACCCATATAAAATACCTGTGCTGGTAACCCTTTCATCAACAAGAGTATGTAAGTAACTAATGTATAGGAACAACATAAGAATTTCTTGACAATACAAAAACATAAACCGAATACTAAATAACTGAGTACTAATACATCAATATAAAACATTTAGAAATAGAGCACATCACTTATAATCTAAAATAACCGAAGTAATTAAAAGTGTATCTGACTTATCATAAAAAATAGTAAGAAGGCTAGATTATGAGAACATCAATAAGTAATTGAAATAGGTTTTTTTCATCTTGGTTTTTTCGATCTGTATTAATTAGGTGAGAAATGGTAAATAGTAAGTAAGATATCTCTTTGGTAGGAGTATAAACTAATAACACTAGTATCATCTAAAATATTATGTAAAATAAATGTTCAATAGATAAATGAAGAAATAAAATAAATAAATAAATAAATAGATAAATAAATAATATGTGTATATATGTGTATATATATATGGTGTATGCATGTGTATGTTTGTTTATTCGGATATGTAATCATATATATTGTGTGTGTATGTATCTATGTGTGCATATATATGTATGTCGGAGGTTTGGATGTTGAGCGTAATAGTTCCGATACACTATATTGAAACCTTAAGCAATAGAAAGATACAAAAATATTATAACTGAACTTCGATGTTAAGTTTCCTTTTATAGGAAACGATTTTGATATCATATTACTTAACACCAATATTTAGAGGCTTGTAATCTGTTAAAATACAATCATTTCTGTAGTGATTGTTTGTGGAGTTTTTGTAGATGTTGATTGTACGTTTTTATTTGCGTTCGGATCTCTTACTGTATGTATGCGGGTAGGCATGTTGATAGATAAGTGTAAGAGTACGTACAACCTAATATTAGATTTAAAAAAAAGAAGCTTCATCCTATTTTAGTCACGTTAATTGTTTAGAATGAATTGGGTTTTTGACATTATTTTTAGCCTATTTGCACTTAATTTTTTAGTTTTAGAAGAAAAAGAAATACTTGTTTTTTATCGTACATATTATACAGAAGAAATATTTCGATGTGTGTGTGAGTGTATGTGTATACATATATATATATATATATATATATATATATATATATATATACTTATGTTGTGTGTGTATATATGTGTGGGTGGTATGAATTTATTGATGGATACTAAGCATATTTGTGAATGTATATTAATAAGCATAATGATACTTAAAAGAAGGGAGAAAAACGACTAAATAGATGGAAATATAAAAGTAAGACTCTAATTGTTTACATTCGTATATTTGTCTTAGCAATTCACTTGATAGTACGATTTAGAAATAAAACATAGTAAAGATTAATGTTTAAGGTACAGATCCCCGTATAACTACTTTTGAATCCTTAGAATACTTTAAGAAATCAAATAAATAAATAAATAAATATATAATGCCCATTATGTGTTTCGAAATCGTAGTCTGGTTAAATATGGAGGATATATTTCGCCGTGAATATAACCCCATCCCCTTAGTTTCGCATTTTAACTAGTGACTTACTACTTGAGTGATGAATTCTGGGAAGGTAAGCTTATCTCAATATTGTTAGAATGGGTTTATTAATAAATACTATATGAATTCCATATAAACACTTATGTAGAAGAAACTTTTTTAATAGTTGATTGAATGAACGGTTTGACAGAATGGGACTAGCTCTATAATGATCTGCTTAAATGAGTTTCGCACCCTAACGACTTAAATAAACATTCAGGCAACTTTAATAAAGCATAAATTATCTTCAAATAAACTGGAACTTTATAAATAAATTATAGTACATATTAAATATTTTAGCAAATATTACCGAATTAAAGTTTTTTAAACTGTTCGTACTAATTCTTTTAGGAGATACTAGCTTTGAACGAAAATAAAATCAAAATCAAAATGGCGGATTAGTTTGATCGCACACGTGTGAGTGTTTGCTCTAAAAAAAAATTTTTTTTTGTTTATTTTCACCCTAAAATGGAACTGATGTATGATGTGGGTGTTTTTCAAGACACTCTAATCTAAGAACTCTTTTATTATTTGTGAACTTTTTCTGATGATTTTGTAGTGTTGCAGAGACGATATTGACATACACAAGTTGTTTGGCACAAAACCAATGAAACGGACCGTTAAATATATCTCACATAAATTTGGAATTTTTGGAAATGTGAACAAAATAAAATAAAAGTAATAAAACAAACCATGGTTATTGGAATATAATAAAAAACTGTTATATATATATATATATATATATATATATATATATATATATATATATATATATATATATATATATAAATATGTGTGTGTGTGCTGAATCCAAACAAAACAACAAAAAAAAGATGTCAATTAAAGGTCAACCGGGCCTTTGTTTAAGAAGCTCAGCCATTGAAAGAAATCCAAATGTTTTTGTTAAGAGGCTGGTATTCAGACAGAATTGGTAACGTCCAGTTTTTCCTGTCTGTGTAGTAGTTTGGTGCTGGAATTATCCGTTTCGCAGGGTTCAGAATGAAGTTTGTCAGTTAGAGTTCGGTATATATGAAATCAAAGTGTGCATTTTGAAAACCTCTAGAGGATTCCTAAACAATTTGAGTACTATTCTTTTTCAAACATTCATTTCCAATATAACAGCTGTTTTTATTTTGACGTGTTTTTGGACAGCATCCACCCTGACTCTACGCTCTCATCTCAATAAAAGACTCTTTACTTTTTTGTCTTTATTTTGTTTTATTTCATGTAAAATTTTCAAAGTTAAATGTTGCTGATAATATTTACAATTACATTTTCGGTTTTTCCCTATCCTCTGATGAAAAGAGTTTATCTTTGAAAATCCATGGATTAAGGATATGAAACTCCTTGCTCTGAACTTTTGATGTTCTAAGAAATATTGTATCTTTACAATTTTTTATTCTCATTTTTCATCTCTAAAAATATATATATATGTATGTATATATATACATATATATATATATACATATCTTTTATTAACAAAAATGCTACATAGTAGAAACCGCATTGTATATATTAAATATTAAAAAAAAATAGATATAGTAAATCTATCCATTTTATGGAATTCAAAGATAGTGCACAATCTTCTGTAGTTGAGTGGATTTATAGACGATTCGTGTAGATTATGTCTAAAGACGCAACTAGTAGTATTAACATTTTAAAAGGTAAATAATTTACTAAACTATAGAAGCGAAGTAGTCACAAACTGTAGGCAGAATACATTTTAGCTATTAAAAAAGCAAGAAAAAAAGAAAATCGATTGTTATAAATAAATAAATGAAAAAAAACACACTTTTATGAATTTTAAACCTCATATATTAGTGAATAAATGAGGAACAAAAATAAGACAAGGCTATAGTTAACAAATGAATCAAGTGGTTACACTAGTTGAGTTAATATTATTAAACCCATTGTAACTAGGGACAGCTTGTGTTTGTTTTCCCTACTTAAAAATAAAGGAAGTTTAATCCTTAAAAAAGGAGGGAAAATTTATTGATTGATGGGAATAAACAGGAAGGGAATGGTTAATAATAAAATTAATGATTTATTAGGTGGAGGTTAGTATAGACACTGCTTTTCCATAAAAGAGATTATAGAAGTTAAATATCTGCATTTAACCGGACAGATTCATTTGGGGATGAAACGCAAACGTTTCTGCATAGTTTATTTACTATAACTATATTTCATACTATATATATATATATATATATATATATATATATATATATATATATATATATATACAAAGGATTTTTTTTCATACAAACATTATGTGGCTACACATTTGCAAAACATGTTTCGGTCAGATCTATAGATAGCCACACCTCTTCAGGCCAACGTCTTTTCTTTACTGTGGCATTTAATGGAATGCGACAAAATTATTTTCTGAAACTGAACACGTGATCAGCTCATAAAAAAATAATTCAAATTAACTAAAAATATTAATTACCGTTAAGTTCAAAATAAGATTTTTATTTACTTATTGATTTATTATTTTATTACTTTATTTTTTTTTTTGAATCAGCTTGGTCCCTGATCTAAATTATCAAATCGAGGTTGACGCAGACATACATACTTGAATTCCAATATCCAACCGGCTACTGAATCGACATGTAAGCAAACATGCAAGCCAGACGTATCCTACGAACACACATAACACACATGTAGATGCCAGAAATACAGCAGACTAAAGCAGACAAAATATAAAGAACTAGCAGGACCCGTGTACCAGAGTTGCCCGGGGGAAATATAAAAGAATGATTTAACTTTAAACAAATAAATATTTGAGTATAAATTCACTGTAAGTAATTTATATGATTAAAATATGATTTAGCCATGTTTTATATGACAATAAATAATAATTGTCGTAAAAGTTTTGAATAGTATGTCCCCTCACTCCCCACGAGAAACAAGTATTTATTGTTTTCAATCCAACAAAATAGCAGCAGTAATGGCTTTCAAATTTCAGAGATTAGTTTAGTCCGACTTTGCAAGCAGTGACGGAGCTAAATAATCGACCTTAACAATTCGTTGTGTGAAGTGTGCTGATGTTTATTCATTTTTTTATTTTTAAAATACTAAATTTAATCTGTGTAATCATTACTATTACCATCAAAAATTAATTTAAAGGAAATACATGTGAAATTGTTGAAAGCTTTACCTATGCATTTGTGACATATTTGCGTTAAACCTTAATATTTAATCGCACTTATAATATTTAATCGCACTTAAAAAAGTTTGCGTAAATACTGATTCCGAACAAAGTAGCTATCTTTGTTTAATCAGTTAGACACGCAAACTGGTAGTCTAACAATAAAATATTTCAACTAGGAGCAAAGTGTAGTATCTGTATCTTTTTTCTCCTCTGTCAATGAAGGAGAAATTCTTCTAGACTGAGGCAATTTTAATTTTTGTACCAACCCAGATTTCCGCTTTTTGGAGAGCTAGATTTTCTCCACATTAAAAACCGACCTTATGTCTAACTCATGAGAAGGAGAGAAAAAGGGGACTACCAGTTAACATCAACTATCTGTTTTTGTTTTTTTGTGAATATTAAAGATCAGTTTTCTGAAGTTAATGTGGAAAGGATTATATTTAGCAGGATAATCTCTATATTGATAATGTCACTACCTACTTAAGTACCTATTTACGTCAAAAACGAATTATCTTACTGATTATATATTATATTGTAATTTCTCCAGGTACAGGAAGTAGTTACTAAACAGATAATAACCTTTTAGCATAAATTAGTTTAGACGGATACATAATTGCTTTCAGGATTCTATTTCGAAATATCTGCTATATATTAATAGTGTTGTCATCACAAACCTACTGAAGTAGTTATATGAGTTACACCTCAATTATCTTAATTAGTATGATATATCAACTTGATGTACTGTTAACTGGTATAGAAAGTCGTTACATCACAGATTATAATTCTGGGGAATAAATTACTTTAGACAAACAACAAAATTGATTCTTTTATTATATTAGCAGAGGCACTCGGGCGTTACCCTGAAATGAAAGGTTAAAAACACAAATTACTCCATTATACTTAACTTAAAAGTTTGTGGAAAAAGAAGTCGGGTGAAACTCAATTTTTTGTGATACTTGCAAGCATTAGATGCACAAGAACTGCACTGAAATTATTGGTAGGTTAAGAGATGATAACCAGTTTATATGCAAGGAGTATAAAAGAATTGAGATGGATAAGAATTCAGATGTGGGGAAAGTATATTTGGATGGCGAAGCTTTGAGGTTGTTCAAACGTGTTGCTTCCTTAGTGATACCACTGCAGCAAGTGCTAGTATGATTACAAGATTTAGGAATGGATGGAGTAAGTTCGGGGAACTTCTGCCATTACTAACCAGCAGAGCGTTACAACTGTCGATCAAGGGAAGAGTCTATCAGGTATGTCTACGTAGTGTGATGATGTATGGAAGTGAAACTTGGCCAGTGATGGTTGAAGACATGCGTTGCATGGAAAGAAATTATATAAAAATGATATGATGGATGTGTAATGTGAGTTTTACAGAGAGGTTTAGATCTGATGACCTCAGAAGAAGAGAAAATCTTAATTGTATAGTATAATTATTATTATTTCATGTATCCACATAAAATGTTATAATGAGATATAATCTTTTATGTGTCAATTTTCAGTATTTACTTAAACAGTATAGTATATGCATGCAGTATGGAAGACTTTGAAAGAATGGATGATAGTTCTTAGGTAAGTAGATGTAGGAACGTTGAGGTAGCAGAGTTGGCATGCGAAGGCCAAGGAAAATGCAAGAGGAACTGATAAGGGTGGATTTGAGCGACAGATGGATAAATAAAGACCTGAGCAGAGATAAGTTTGGTTGGAAGTCAATTTCTAAAAACCGTCCAACACATGTCAGCATGTAAAATGGATGTTAAACCGATGATGATGATGATGATGATGATGATGATGATGATGATGATGATGATGATGATGATGATGATGATGATGATGATGATGACTTTTACACTCAAAAACTTCATTTCTTCTTATAGTATATTTTACTGAAAATTCTCAAAATTCAAGTGCTAGGATTGAATAATAATTACCATCGTTGTGAACCAAGTAAAATCTTAACCTAGAAAAGTTGTTTAATCTTGTTACAGGGCTGAGGTATAAAAACAACGAAATAAAACAGTGTTTTTCCTGTTTATGGATGCCCAGTGTCAACATAGATCCCATAATATTGTTGTAAAACGCCCTAATACAAAATTAATATAATCATTGGATTCCTCTTAGAATTTTACTCGGGAAAAGTTGTGTTTGATCACGGTATAGGGCTTTGTTTTCAATTGCAACCCCTGGACGAAGAGACAAATAGACAGACAGATACACCACAACTATAATATGGTGTAGACTGGCTGGCAACTCTGTGGTTGCACAGGAGAGAAGTAGAACCCTTATGTACTCCTGCTCCTTACTCTTTAACATTAGCATTTTTATTCTTATTTTTATTTCTTATTTTTATTTCTTATTTTTATTTCTTATTTTTATTCTTATTTTTATTTCTTATTTTTATTCTTATTTTTATTTCTTATTTTTATTCTTATTTTTATTTCTTATTTTTATTTTTATATAATATTTTTATTCTTATTTTTATTTTTATATAATATTTTTATTCTTATTTTTATTTCTTATTTTTATTTTTATATAATATTTTTATTCTTATCTTTTAGTTTCTATGAGTTTCAATTTTAAATAAATAAAACATCGTTTTATGACTTTATGTTTATGGATGTCGCAGGACCGGCGACAGTTATAAAAGTGTGTGTGTGTGTGGGGGGGGCTCTCCTAAAAAGTGGGGGGGGGGAGGCGGTTTAACACATGCATATATAACTTCATTATTGATGACCATAAAGTGGGGGGGCCAAGTTAAAAAGTGTGTGCCGCCATCCATGTGTCGGATGTGCACTCGGACCCCATTTCATTATTGTCAAACTCCTAATAGAAAATTAATACCATCATTGGATTCTTTGTAAAATTTTACTCCCGAAATGTTGGTTGATCTTGAGATATGACTTTGTTTTCAATTGCATCACCAGAAATATAGACAGACGGACAAAAATCGTACAAATATAGTATAGAATTAGAAAGATCATATATAAATACAAAATGTTGGCATTTACATATCTACCTGCGTCACAATCCGATTATCTTATTTTGGATATCTTAACTCCATGTCATTTCCAGTGATGCATCTTATAGTTACAAAACAGGTAATAAACTCTGTGGCATAAATTAGCAGAGACAGCCAACATAATTGCTTTTCGGATTATATTTAGAAGGATCATCTACATATTTATACTGCTGTTACTACCTACCTACATATCTACCTAAGTACTTACATGCGTTACAACTTTCTATAAGTGCAATTAGTACTATGTGGCATGAGTTACTTCAAACAGACAACAATATTGCTTTTATGTTTAGGAATTTTTTAGATGAAGATCGATGATTTAGATTATTTGGACTACTATTCTCACCTTGGTTGTTATATTCATGACGTTTCGGCTGATGTAACCTCCATCTTTCTTCAGATGCATCTCTTTGAACTTGGGAACTTTCTAGTCGCATTTGTAAATCTACATGTCAAAACCTACTCCCTTGCATTAAAAAAACGCGTTTAGTTTTGAATTCCTATTCTCAAGTTTGACTAGAAGATTCCCAAGTTGAGGAAGGTGGGAGGTTACATCAGCCGAAACGTTGTGAAACTAGCAACAAAGATGAGAATAGTTGTCCGAATAATCCAGATAAAAAACAGTATTTATTTATTCATTTTTTTTTTGTGGAGGCGGAGACTTTATTAAAGAGGGTTAAAAAAGCAAACACAAAAAAGTATCATGAAAATGTATTTTGTAAAAATTACAGATCCGTTCTTTTCCGCAGTTAATGTGGGAAGGATTTGAAATGACAGAACTCTGTCATGTCACCATTTCTAAATGAAAGAAACTCCAAGATTTCATAAGCAAAATGGTTACGAACGAGCCAGATATTAGCATTTGAAAACGATTATCCCACTATGAATCAAAGAATCTCTGAAGGCGTTTCTTGGATGCAGCCGCAATGCTTGATTTATTTTCAATCCCAAAATACCAAAACAAAAGACAAAATCCCTTCTTAAGATATTATTAATTCCAGGGTCGTTCGAGACCAATCATGAAGGGCATTCAGTGCAAAATTAATTCTTTGTGACACAAGGAAATAGGCACATCATTTTGAATCGGGTTATCCAGTGCTGACACTAGATCATGCCTCCCCCTTTATCTATACGGGGCCACCCATGAGGAAACTACTCTTTGTTAGATAAAACAATGTGTTACATTTTTTAAATCACTAAAAATCAAAGAATTATCCTATTTTGATTCAATTTACATACTTTCGAAAATAAATCAAATAGTTTATCGAAGTGGCTACACTGCCCTGTCTATGGTTAACTAGACAAACTTGCCTTCAGACTTGTGTTGCCGTCGTCTCAGGCACGGCACACAAGACGAACGAACGTGAAAAAGATACAACTCGTATAAGCTTCTCCCTTTCTTTCTACGTATCATGTCCTGAGAATGACATTAACCGGCATCCGGTGGTCAGCCCCGAATTTGGGAGTTTTGTGGAGTGTAGAGCTATCCCTTAGTTACCAGTGCTCCCAGGTCCACTCTGACCCTGAATGGTAGTATCTGTCAGGGTCTCATCTATTGATTAAATAGAAGCTGTCCTGAGAATAGTATGGAACTGTGACCAGCGATGTACACATAATGTTCATTCTGATGAACTAATGAAAGCAAACTCTATGAATAAATATATGAAAATATTTAAAACTTTACATTTCTTTGAATTAAAATGACTAGATTCGGCATAAAATACCTGCAAATAGGTTATTATTAGTAGTATCATTATTATTATTATTATTATTATTATTATCATTATACAGTATGTGGTATTCCCAAATGGTCACCCATTTTACTACTGACAAGGCTCAATGTTGCTTAACTTCGGTGATCTTATGGGAACCGGTGTGTCGACGTGATTATGCCGTATATATCTCAGCATTGTTTCCAGTCGTCCTGGATTTTTCCTTGTCACTGGAATCATGCCGTGCCGATTCAGGGGAAGTGTGTTTAGATTTGCTCAACACTTGCTTCTCAATTACACGTGCAACACCTCTTACAGAGTGTATTCTTTGTCTCCCAAAACTGAACAGATCCAAGATTATTATTATTATTGTTAGTAGTAGTAATAGTAGTAGTTAAATGCTATGATACACCCAGCATCCCAACGGCTTTTCATGCTAAATTTAATGCATTTTTTGGATGTTCCAAGTTCTTCTTATTAGTAGTGTTATAGGTAGTAGTAGTAGCAGTAGTAGTAGTAGAAGTGGTATACTTTCTATCCTCTATTGTGTAGACTATAAATGTTTATTGTTATTTTTTAACAACATTATTAGTATTAACATTTTTACCCACCTATAACATACCTACCATTTCAAAAATGTTTCATGCTAAGTTTGATGCAATTCTGTGAAATATGTTTGGCGATTATAAGTGACCAACAAACAAGTAGACAATACTCAATAACAATATAGATATTAAAACAACAAAAAAACAAGCATAAATCTGCTTTTGCATTAACACGATCAATAAGGATTGATGTGACGTTGAACAATAACAACTTATCTTTCTACGTTCGTTCGGTTTGGATTTAAACAAGATGGATTCGTGGGTCTGTGGTTGTTGTTTTCAGTAATTTCACTAGAAGTGCATTGGTAAAAGAACCATGCCCAAGGGAAAGTCTTGCATTTGCAGAGACTGTTATGCTGTACTATTCCGAGGTTGTTGCATTTCCTTTAAAGATTTTACAATTGATAGTGAAAAATGACATTTTGTACAATTGATAATGAAAAATTAAATTTTTTACAATTAATAGTGAAAAATGACATTTTTTACAATTAATAGTGAAAATTGAAATTTTTTACAATTGATAGTGAAAATTGACATTTTTTACAATTGATAGTGAAAATTGACATTTTGTTAAATTGATAATGAAAAATTAAATTTTTTACAATTAATAGTGAAAAATGACATTTTTTACAATTGATAGTGAAAAATGAAATTTTTTACAATTGATGGTGAAAATTGACATTTTTTACAATTGATAGTGAAAATTGACATTTTTTACAATTGATTGTGAAAAATGACATTTTTTACAATCTATCAATTGTAAATAATGACATTTTTTACAATTGATAGTGAAAATTGACATTTTTTACAATTGATAGTGAAAATTGACATTTTGTACAATTGATATTGAAAATTGACATTTTTTACAATTGATAGTGAAAATTGACATTTGTACAATTGATATTGAAAAATGACATTTTTTACAATTGATATTGAAAAATTACATTTTTTACAATTGATAGTGAAAATTGACATTTTTTACAATTGATAGTGAAAATTGACATTTTGTACAATTGATAGTGAAAAATGACATTTTTTACAATTGAAAACTTTTAACAAAATTCTCGTGTTCAATCAGAACGTTCACAAAATATAAATATACATAAATATAAATAAATTTGTGTTGTTATTTTTAATATTACTTGCATTCATAATAAATATATTTACAGAAGCCGAACGAACGAAGAAAGGAAGAGAGCAGCTTATACAAACTAGCATCTTTTTCAACATAAGCCTAAAAGCAGGTTTGTCTTGGTAAGCCACTTCGATATTTTATAAGGAAATCAAGTTTATAAGTTTAACATTAAAGCAGTTGTTAAAAAGGCAGATGTATAATTTCGATTATTCGGACTACTGTTTTCATCTCGAGTGTTATCATCACGACGTTTCGGCTTCTGTAACCTGCGCCCTTCTTCAGGTGTATCTTTTCGAACTCGGGAATATTTCTGTCGAACTTGGGAATCTGAACGGAATTTCAGACGGAACCCTTTATTTAATCCACAGGGGTGGCATCTTCTTGCTCCATCAGCCATGGGAGAAATCTTCAGTTATTCACAATTCTTCATATCTTCCACACCGACGATTGAACCTTCACCTTCAGATGACTATCACTTAGAACTGAATTTTACTTAGTACGCTATCCACTGCGCCACGATATGAATTTTAGGAGCCATAAACCTATTCTTGTTTTTAATATGTAGTCTTACTACTTATCACAATATATCACTACTTTTATTACTACATATCACTGCATATATATATATATATATATATATATATATATATATATATATATATATTATAAACATATCTATTATTTATAACCATATCTATTTTATAAATCGGGGGACTTATGTTTTGAGGCATGTCCGTCCGTCCAGATTTTTCTCCGCAACCATCCATTGAATTTCTCTGAAATTATGCATGAAATTGTAACTTTGGTCAGGTTAGAAAGTGACATTCTCCGATTTAAAAAAAAAATCTGGTTAGCCCCCCAGGGGATCAAAAGGCCCCGAAATAGCAAAAAATGACATTTTTTTGCCCCATAACTTTTCATCGATCAATTCAATTTCTCTGAAACTTGGCCAAAATGTGGAGGCAATTTTTCCTAATAGAAAATACGTATCGCTGACCTTGGATAAAAATCTGGTTTGCGCCCCCAGGGGGTCAAAAGCCCCCAAAATGGCAAAAAATGCCCCTTTTCTCCCATAACGTTTGATCCATCCATTCAATTTTTCTGAAACTTGGCCAAAATGTAGAGGCAATTGTTCTAGATATAAAAGGAGCATCCTTGACCTCAGAAAGATTTTGGTTCGCGCCCACAGAGGGTCAAAGGGGGGGGGGTAAAAAATGCCCCAAATTGCCCAAATTTATTGCATTTTACACTCGCCACATCGAGTCACATACAGAGGGGGACCACATATGTGCGGTTTGTTTATAATTAATGGTTTCCATATTGTATTAAATCCTATACTAGGTCTGCTTAGTAAGTCAATATATCCCAACTTTGAGTCGTCTTCCTCTCCACCGTTCTTCTCTATCTATAATTTTTACTTCGTCCCATAAGAGTAGATGGTTTCCCTTTTCCCTCCATATTTGGTCAGCCATACCCGACTTTCGATATCTCCATGTATTACGGCGACATGTCTCACCTTTGTATATTTTCCCACACTTACATGGGATCGCATACACACAGTTCTTAGTCATACATTTTTACATAGGAGGTTTGACTCTCACAAGATGCTTTCCGAGAGTTGAGTCACTTCTGAATACTGTCCTTATGTCATATGGATTACATATTCTTTGGATATTTTCTGACAATCCCTTCATATATGGTATACAAAAAGTTTGTATATCCTATATGAAGGGCTTGTGACAGTATACAATGGTGGGACATCTCACCGACTAAAAGTAAGGCTAGAAGAACAGCGGAAAGCCGGAAAAGTATACCTGAAGAAGGCCGGAGGTTACAGCAACCGAAACGTTGTGATGAAAACACTCAAAATACGGACAGTAGTCCGAATAATCAAAGTTATACAAATTATCAATCCGCATCTCAAAAATTCAGAAACAAAGAGGCAGATGTTTGAAGGAATTTAGGTTTGGGACAGAATAATATACATGCGCAGTAATTTTAAAAGAAATATGCTTTTACTCGATGTAACTTTATTTCCGACAAAATTTTAAGCAATGGAACAAAAAGCTTAAAATACCTAAGAAGCCTACTAAAACAATTTGTTTCATTCACCCATCGTACCAGTAAACCTGATTTGGGTGACTTCTCTGTGAACAGTAAATAGCTTCCTTCAAAGTGGCCAATGTACAGGGTTTATGCTCATTCATGCCTTGAGGTTTCTCCACAAGAAATAATCATGCATGGTCAAATCAGAGGACCGAGAGAGCCAAAGAGTGCCAGTAAACCTGGAAATGAAGCAGTTACCAAAGATAAGGCGTAGAACGTCCATTTATCATCTAGCTGTGTTGGCTGTCACCCTGTCATGGCTTTACCTAAAAAAAGAAAACAAAACGTGCTAAGACACTGCAGACCAAATAGTACATGTCCGGCATATGTTCCTTCATGTGAGGCCGAGTAATAACTTTTGTTTTCTTTGCCTTAGCCTCTATCTATCTATCTATCTATCTATCTATTTATCTATCTATCTGCCTACCTCAGTCCTTTCATATCTATCTATTTATCTCAGTACTTTTCTGTTTTTCTATCAGTCCCATTTACTTGCCTCTCCCACTAGGGCAGAGTTAAACAGAAGGTCGGTTAATAATGTGGGGAAAATCCAGCTCCCCAAAAAGGGGCACTCTAGATTGCAACAAAAATTTTAATTGCCTCAATCTAGAAGGATTTCTCCTTCACTGACTGAGGGCATAAGAGATAAAATATAGTATCAGAACAGAGACTAAACATTGCTCCAAGCCATTTCTATCTATCTATTCCAGTATCTATCTATCTATCTATCTATCTATCTATCTATCTATCTATCTATTTAAGTATCTATCTATCTGTATGTTTATGAATTTAATATCATTGGATCAAAAATCACAAGGAAAAACTGGCATTTAAGTCAAAGGTTAGTCAATCCTGTCATAGTTTGAAAAAGAGTATCCGCAAAATACGGATGGAATGGATGATATGAAAGTAGCCATTATCCTTTCAGCATTGACAATATTGACTTTGGATCAGTTTGTCTTTTTTCCCTGGACTGCACTATTGGCACCTTTTATTCCATCGAAATTGCAGTGATAATGATAATTATTACTGACCACATGAAAAGGCATATCGTCAGCAATGACAACAACACAGACCATGCTAATTTTGATAACAATGATGATGGCTACAGTGATGATGACAGGGCGAGGACGGAAGGTATGGGAGAAAAAGATCTCCGAATAATGACCTCACGGACATCTGCTTAAAGAATGAAGACTAGGGAGCTGGATGGATAATCATGATGTTTATTGCTCTGCCGACAACAGAAACACTAGCATATGATTAACGACAGAGTAAGATTAGATTTTGTCTGATTGAAGGGCTTTAAAAAAAAAGAAATGGGCTTTTTAACAAACGATAAAGATGGAGGTGAAGAGGTTTAGGGGAAAGCTTGATTTCTTTTCTCTTTTTCTGTCTTTTCTGTCGTCCAATTAAAAACATTCCTAAACATTTGGCCTGTCTGCTTCTCCATTCAATGTCACTGAAAACGGCAGCTCAAATTGAAGGTTCAATCACCCCGAGCTATGAACTCGACTGAAGTCAAAGAAACAACTTAATACTTATTTGATCCATAGACCTGAATTTCTTGGCACTGGGCCGAGCCGTATTCTTGGTATTCTTTCTTCTAATCAAAGATTGGCTATAGTGGGTGTTAGGGAGTGGGCAGAGAAAAAGAGAAGGGGGAGGAATTACTTGAACATCTAGAAAAATGATTAGTAAAAGAGAGAAAGAGAGGAAGGAAAGTAAGTGAATAAGAGAGTCGGATAGACAGAAAATTATTGTATAGATTTTACCTTTAGGTCAAGATAGCATGGCTCAAATTGCCTACTCGACTAGTTTAATTTTCATCATTCTCGTTTCGGTCATTGTTATCGTCGTTAGTGTTTTGCATGTTGATCTTGGCTCAGGAAACTGAACTGGGCAGATGAGTTCAAGAGATGAAAGGATCAAACTAAAATGAAAGCGAAATAAGAATTACAAAGAAAAAATGGTCAAAACGTGGATTAATAAACAAACAGCAATACATACCCTTAATCATAATGGAAATATAAACTGTCAAAAAGTATGCAAGTTAAAGTGGTAGCTGAGAAATTAATAGCATAGATGTCAGCAGCATTAGACCAGCTTCTAAACACACTGACACATCAGAGAAAAAGGGGTTATATTATCATCAGATCTGGTTTACGTTTTGGCTAGGAGCAAAGTGTAGTATCTGTTCGGATACCACACTTCATCTTTTCTGCCCTTGCTCAGTGAAGGAGAAATCCTTCTAGACTGAAGAAATTTTTATTTTTGTCCAATTTTTAGTGGAGCTGGATTTTCTCCACATTAAAAACTGACGTTGTATCTAACTCTGCCCTCGTGGGGAGGCAAGTAAGTGGAGACATCATTTGTAGAAATTGTTTAGGCAACAGCGTTTGATTATTTCTAGATCAAATTAAGTTATTTAATTTATATATTGATTTTAAAACGCAGTTTTGTATAAATAATTTTCTTTTATTATCTCTATTATTTAAAATTACCTGACGCAATAGTGTTTGAGTGTACGTGTCTCTAACTACAAATAAGCGTGATTTGTAAAAGTAAAAAATATAAAAATCGATTAATTAATTAATAGTTTATTTAAAATAATTAATTAAAAATGAAAACGTAATGAATTGATATAAGTTTCAAAATCTTATTTAAAATATAATTACGTACAAAAATAACCGACATACACCGCTGCTTCTTAGATTATTGATAAACTTACGAGTTAAAAAAAGAAAGAAAATCGAATGTATTTATGCTATTTAAATTTCAACATTTTGTAAGACGTTCGATCGGTTGCAAAATATTTTTTTTTATTGGCGTATATTCCTTCACTGAATTCGAAAAAAATGTGACTAATTTCTTACAAGATATTAATTACGAGAACATACAAAATGGGGGTAAAACAAAAATGAAAGTAAGATTACTCTCGGGCAGTGTAGTATCTGTTCCGATGGATACTGCACCCCATAGACTGGTATTGTCTTGACCTTCGGGGCTTGATTTACACCGGTCTATGGGTCTGTCCTGTGCAGTTCTAGGAGGTCCACCCTCCCAAGCTTCACCTCCCCTCTTTGGGGAGGAGTAAGTTTATTACTTACTGCCTAAGGCGCCCCTACCGGGGAATGCTGACGGGGCTGCCCAGGCAATTTTTAAACCCCACTTTCCCGACCCGACCTTGGGTCACATCTTACTTGTGGGAGTAAGACAAAAACTGGCTTTGTGCCTAACTCCTGGAGAGGAGTAAATCAATACTCTTTTTATTCTTATATACATATAATATACAAAATAAAAAGCCAAAACATGGATTAAAAACTATGAAAGACATACATGTCAGCATACAAGTAGAACCGTAGCCAAAATTGAAAACAAAAATGAAAGTGGTTATCATTGAAAAAATGCCGACATCGTTGTCAGGAGAATCCGATCAGTGTCTAAACAAACTCAATCATTAGAGAAAAATGGTTATATTATCATTGGACAAAATTTACAGAACAAGAAATATTAAGATGGAGATAAACGATATGAGAATTGATACGATGGATTTGTAATGTGAGTCTTAAAGACGGGATTAGATCTAATGACCTTAGTGGAAGATTAAATCTGGAACAGTATGGTATGTGCACAACATGAGACTTCGTTTCTTTGGTCACATTGAAAGAATGGATGACAGTGCTTGGGTTAGTAGATGTAGAACAGTTGAGGTAGAAGGGTAAATTGACAGGGTAAAGCCAAGGAACACATGAGAGGAAGTGATAAGGATCGACTTGAGAGAAATAGGGATACATAAAGACATGGGCATAGATAGGTTAGTTTAGAAATCAATTTCTAAAAGCCGTCCATCACATGGCAGCACATTAAATGGACGCTAAACCGATGATGATGATGATGATGATGATGATGATGATGATGATGATGATGATGATGATGATGATGATGATGATGATCATCATCATCATCATCATCATCATCATCATCATTATTATTATTATTATTATTATTATTATTATTTTTTATTTATTTTTTATTTTTTTCTGAAATGGTGTTACTTAAATTTTTTAAACTTTAAAATCACGTATCCTAAAACACCCCTATCCTTCTCAAATTATATTATTCTTGCTTCCTTACTAAACTGGTCCGGAAACTCTTGAGCAAGGTGTTCGCTTCAACCCCATTTATCTTTCCCCAGCCCTTTCTCTTTTTCCTGTCTACCCTATTTCCAAACCCTATCAACTACTCAACCGTTGTGGGTATGATAAAAAAACTGCATCCACTAGTGAAGCTTCAATTTGGGAGCTTTAAAGAGCGTGACGTCACCTCTTAGTTCACACTACTCCCAGGTCCACTCTAACCCGGAGGAGTGGTAGTACCTGTCAGGACCCCATCCACGCGTTACATAGAAACCAATTGTATATAAAAGATATGTACGGTTTCAGCATAAAACGATCCAACGATGGTTGACATACCGTAATACCCAATACCCAAACCGGCCCAAGTTAATATAAAAATGTACCCCGCCTCTTTTCAGCATTTGCAAACCGCATCTATAATCTCCTTAAAAATCTTAACATAATTATTTAACTTTATGTAAAGATGTTTTTAAAGTAATTTGTATTTCGTAATTTTCTAACTTGTTGACATGAAAGGATAATAAAAGATCTATCAAAAACCGCACTGAAACTTTGCAATCGATTGCGATCATGGTTAAAGAAACTGTTGGGATTAAAATAATCCTGTAAATAAAGTTCAATTCTCCCACGTGAGAATGGGGTAACAATGTGCAGATAAATCATCAAAAGAGAGATATAGGACGAAAGCCTGAGAGAAGGAACACAAAACACTAGAATGTAATTTCACAGCAATTTTACTAAGAAAGAGAAAGGGGCAGTCATAGAATATCTACAAACAGAGTTTTCAAAGTTCAGTTAGGCATAGTGAATTTAAGAAAGGGTTGGCTAAAATGTGGTTCGCGAGAACTTATCTGTATAAAGTTCGGGTAACTGCGGGAGGTCATTCTCTGTGACTGCTGTCGTGGGCTGTTGTCACTGAGGATGCCAGCCGATGTATTGCTGACTTGAGCGGAATCGTCGAAAAAGAGGCTAAAAAGCCGTGTGCAAGGGTTTTTAAGGGCTGGCTCATGTGACACCTAAGGGAATAGGGGTTGCAATGCCTGACAGCCAATCCATGAGGGGCCTTAAATAAATTCCAACAAAACTGTTTCTTTTTTACTACCCGTCATCCATATTTTTCTTCCCTACCCCCCATTTATTTATTTACTTATTTATTTATCTATTTTATATTTCAACGTCTCTCCGCACGCGCGTTTTATTATTCTTTCCCCTTTCAATGACGTTCTCTTGGCGCGTTCTTCTTTTTCCGATGTTTTTACCATTATCGAATAAATTTAAAATCTTCACTTTTTCTGAAGACGTTCTTTGATCCGAACGAAAACGGTAAAATCTCTCGTTTCTTTGATGATTTTTTCCTGTATTTAAAATTTATTTTTTCCGTTTGTCTTTTTTCACACATATACCTATATGTATATGCGCATATATATATATATATATATATATATATATATATATATATATATATATATATATATATATATATGTGGATATATGTATTTGTGTATAAGTGTGTATTAAGTTTTTGGTACTGTTATAGATGACGCGCCTGATTTCCGTGACTTCGCGTCGACCACGATCGGGTATGTCGGAAGTGCCCGAACGCTGACGGAATAATATCATTTTTTTTTCTTTTATCTTATAAAAACATTGACAAAATTTTACCCCCCCCCCCAAAAAAAAAACAACAACATTATTTTCACACAAAAAAAATGCTTTTAATCTATGTATTTTTTCTTTGAATTTATTCGTCTTATATTATCATTTGCCAGTCTTCCAGTTAGAGCCTTGCAGTTTGAATGCAGGGCTTGGCTATCGCTAAGAACGGGAGCCCTAACCCTAAACCTAACGGCAACCCTAACCCTTAACCCTAACCCTAAACTTTAACCCTAAACCTAACCCATTTTTCTTTATTTCTTTGTTTTATGTTAGCAAGAAGAAAAAAAAGAAAAACAGCGAAATAAATGAAAAAGAAATCATTGACAAAATCCCCCCCCCTCCCCAAAAATTATTTCTACACATTTCATTGAAAATGATTCAGTTTGTTCGGTTTTTATCTTTTTATCGATGTATTTTTTTCTTTGAATTTATTCGTCTTATATTATCGCCCGCAAGTCTTCCATTAACGCTTAGCGTTTTCGTCTCGGCAACTCTCGGGCGCTTCCGCGACCTGCCCGATCGTTGCCGACTCAAAGTCACGGAAACCAAGCGCGTCATCTATAACAGCACAAAGTTTTTTTTCATATGTATATGTGTTTTTATTAAATTTAATATATAGAATATTTTGTAAAAAAATGGTTTATTACCTCTTAATTACTTTAACTGAATTTTCTTATTATTTTTTCTTCTTATTTTTTTTTCTTATTAATATTAATATTTTCATTCTTTATTATTATTTGTTTCTAATTATTTTTTTTTTTAAACTGATTATTTATTTACTTATTTTTTTCTATTTCTCTTAATTTTACTTAAATATTATTTACTTCTATTTTTTTTTCTTAACTTTGAATTTTTAATTTTTTCTTTCTTGGTATTTTTTTAATATAAGTTAATTCTTCTAATCATCATCATTATTATTTTAAGTATTTTTCTTATTATAGTATTTTGTCTTATAATTATAATTATATCTTCAAGTTGTATCTTTATTTCTCTGTATATTTCTAAATTATCTATTATAGACTTTTTATCTTCTAATTATTTTAATTTTTGCGTGGTTTAATCTGCACCCTATCTTGTTTGTTTTAGAATAAAATAATTTATTTATTTATTTATATTGCGATTTATTCTGAGACTTATTCTTATGTATTTATTCTTATTTTGTTTTATTATACTATATTATATTCTATTATATTTTATTATATTGTATTATATCATAAAATATTAATTATATTTTCTTTCTATGATTATTAATAATGATCTTTTTTTCTTTCTATTGATTAATATTAATCTTAATCTTAACTTTATTTTATTTTATTAGTTTTATCATTTTTCACAATTTGATTTTTTTATAATTTTGTATATATATTTATAATATTTTTATATATATATTTTAATATTTTTTATACATATATTTTTTAACATATATTTTTAATATTTTTATTATAATTATCAATATTATTATTATTATTATTTACTCACTAGGAGTTCTCACACAGGTCATCAGTGATTGCTCACTGACAACCGGTGGTATTCCCTGGAGTCTGAGTGACAACAAGTCTTATTATTATTATTATTATTATTATTATTATTATTATTATTATTATTATTATTATTATTATTATTATTATTATTATTATTAATATTATTATCATTATTCCTGGTTCATTCTATATTTTAAATATTTTAACTATTTTAGTTGCTGTTTCTAATGTATTTCCATTGTTTATAGTCATTTTTTAACTGACTGATGGAGTAATATATGGTTTCAGGACAGGTGGTTATGTCTCCAATACTTTTGAAATAATACTGAAATCTGATGGTTTTTCTTAAATGACTTATGTATTTGATATTGTAAAGGGCGCCGATGAAGATACGGTTTGGAGTCATATAAAAGTATAATACACATAAAATTTTTCCAAATTGTCTTGGAAACGATCGTACGCCAAATAATCGTTGTGTTTGAATTCTTGCAATGTTCTAATTTTGTGATCTCCACTCACTTTATAATATATATATATATATATATATATATATATATATATATATATATATATATATATATATATATATTACAACACTCATAATATGAATTCTTGATGATTCCATATAGGGATGAAATACGGACGCCTATGTGTAGCTTAATTGCCATGAATATATTTTCATTACTTACTACCTCGCTCTACTCACGTATTGAGCACTGTTGAAGTAAATACTGAAAATCAACGCATAATAACTTATATCTCCTTATAATATTTCAGTAAGTTATGAAAATATATTTATGGAATATTTAGTTGGGAATAGTATTCTAGGCAACACGGTGAGTAACATGGGCACAATATATTTTTGTAAAGTTTATAATTAAGGGGGATGTATGTATATAAAGTCAGGTATGTGTATGTGTTTATATATGTACTAGTAGAATACCCATTCCAGTGAATTTTAGAATATACATTCTCGCAACATGGTAGGTAAGATGAGCACATTATTTTATTGTGAACTTTACCATTTAAAAGGGGGATGCATACCGAAACTCGCGTCTGCCCATAAAATACTTTTAAAATAAGTAGACACGAAAAATTTAACAGAAAAAAGGATTAGTATACATCAAATTTGGAGTTATATTAAGTAAAACATTTTTAAAAGGAACGGTGAGTGCGCATGAGCGTCAATAATATGTATGTGCTTAATAAAATTCTAGACTATTGAACTTATCATTATGAATTTTGGAATATGTATTCTCGGTAACAGGGTGAGTCACGTGGGCACTTTTTTTTTAAAACTATAATATTTAGGGGTTGCCATCGAAACTGTACCATGCCCCTTAGAAAGAAAAACTATGAAATTTAAAACTAATTGTATATTTATTGCTTGCACTAGTAAATATATATATATATATATATATATATATATATATATATATATATATACTGCATATTAAGATATTAAGGCAACAATAATTCCTTCAAGCATGTTTTATTCACAATAATACATCTTCTGTCAGTTTCTTTTTTAAGACATTTTTAAAGTTGACGGATAAATCTTTTTGTTTCCGGGTCAAACCTAACCCTAACATTAACCTAATTTACGATTGATGGGTTGAGTTCTCTTATATATATATATATATATATATATATATATATATATATACATATATATATATATATATATATATGCATATATATATATATATATATATATATATATATATATATATATATATATATATATAAATATATATATATGTATATATATATAAATATATATATATGTATATATATATATATATATATATAAATATGAAAATAAATATATATATGTATATATATATATAAATATATATATGAATATATATATATTTATATATGAATATATATATGTATATATATATATATATAAATATATATATATATATATTTATATATGAATATATATATGTATATATATATATAAATATATATATATATATATATATATATATATAAATATATATATTTATATTTATATATGTATATATATATAAATATATATATATGTATCTATCTATATATATAAATATATATATATATATATAAATATATATACATATATATATATATATATATATATATATATTTATCTATCCTTCTATATATATATATATATATGTATACATCTGTATGTATTAAAAAACATCAGGAAAATATTGGTATCATCGATTTCAAATCCGACAAAGGAGAACATCATGTGGCTGTTCTTTTGTGGACTCTCCACAGCCTCTGTTGTGGTCTATTGCCTTGCTGTATGAGGTTGTGACGATATTTCCTTCCTCTATACTATTTTTTCTAGTTTGTGGTTTATATTAGTATATTTTATGGATATTTGCAGCATGGGTAAGTTGAAAAAAATTCTCTTTCTGGATCTATAAATTTAAATCGAGGTTATAATGAAATCCGAGCGCCTATGGTTTCGGTTCCAATGCCGAGGGAAAAAAAAACGAAACGCACGAAAACCAGAAGGTAAAGGGCGAAAACAAAAACCCTTGGAAATCGCTGATGAGTGACAATACTTAAAACCTACGATCACATGCTGTTTCCTTTGTCGAATTTAAAACCGACGGTTCCAATGTTGTTGTGATTTTTAGCAATACATATATAAATAAATATTACAATCTTATTTTTGAATATTTCTTAATAATCGAGCACTCTGCTGTGGTTCTCTTCCACTGACCTTTCAAAAAATCTAAATGAATAAATTCCAATGTTTTTTTCCATCTATCCTAACTAGATAAACATCAAAACCGGTCATGGCTATTTAATTAGAAAGACACGAGATTATTTTGAAATGCCATATATATAGTTATCTCCAAGCCCCCATAAACAAATTTCGATATTGCTCATTTGCATATTTATTTGCTTTTACGTTTCTAATAAATTAATATTCTGTAATATACATTTCTAATTTGTATTGCCATATTTTATTTTATATATTTATTTCATATGCGCAATAATTTTATCGATATTCCTATTATTATAATTATTAATAAAATTATATAAAGAGATTTTATAAAAAAAATAGCGATTAAAAAACTGTTTTGGAATTTCATTCTCAAGGGAGATAATTTACTTCCGGCATTAGTAAAATGTCAAATGGCGCTGAGACGTGGCCACCGAGAGTTACTACAGGCCGGTTGGCTAGAAAATGACGTCACTGCATTGCGTGTCAAAACAATGGCCGTCGTAAGAACAATAAGAAGGCATTTCGACTTCTCCATTCACTAAATAATCCATCAAAATTATGGAAATCAACCAATTTTAATGAAATTTTCAGTATTTATTAATTAATGATCGCGGAATATAATAAATCCATTACTTTATTATAAAGCTTGGTGCAAATGTATTATTTCTTGTAAACAAAAAACACCTTTACTAAAGTTATCCAAAATATCAAAACATGTTGACCATACGATATTATAAATATTTAAAACAAAGCATTAGAAATCTTTAAAAATTGCATGTAAAAAAAGAAAAGAACACGATTCGATTTATCCTGAAACGGATCTTTATTCAATATAAATTTAAAGAAAATAATAATTCACGATCAAATACTGCAAAAAACTGAATTATGAATTACCATTATTTAAACTTCTAACCCAATCAACCGTAAGTAATTCAGACTTCGAAATTTGTTTAAAAATTATACAAAAAAAAAGTTCAATATTAACTGTTTGTTTAATAATGGAATCACCAACTCCTATCTTGCTATTAAGAGATAGGTACGTGCAAAATCAAAGGCCAATCGCCAAAATGTAAAAACATTTTGACCCTCCCTTCACTTAAAAATTAACCAAAATTCAGGAAATCAACCAATTTTAATGAAATTTTCAATATTTATTAATAAACAAGCACAGGAGATATAGTGAAACATTTTTTTAAATCTTAGTAAAAATGTATTATTTTTTTAAAAAACACAATACACCTTTACTAAACGTATATTTTTATATATATATAAAAAATCCATGATTTTTTTTAATGAAAATAAGATCTGTATATGTTTAAAATATTTTTTTTATTTTAAACTATTTCGTATATATTACGAAAAATGCCACTACACTCTTGTTAATAAAATCAGTATAACTCGAAGAATTAACGATATTATCATTGAATAAAGCATTGTTTAATTAATATTTTTTGTGAAAATCAATATTTTATTAAATATGACGTTATTATTTCATTTATTTAATCTACAAAAGTACAGAGAAAAGATAAACTATACTACACTTAAGACATCGAAAAAAAGTAATAAAAAAAGTGAAACTCTACCTTTTTTATCAAATAATGAATAATTAATTAAGACTTGATTTTTTATATAATTAAAAAGAATTCAAACTTACTACACTATATTTAGTCGGTGTAAACATTATTACGTGTATCCATATTTGCAGTAATTCTTTCTCTTTTAGAAATCCAAACATATGCAGTAGGCATTTTAACTTTGTGAATTATGAAATGAAATTTTAAAAAGCGCGAAATTATTTTAAAATTGGTTGATTTCCTGAATTTTGATTCAATTATTAAACAAACAGTTAACATTGAACTTTTTTTTTGTATAATTTTTAAACAAATTTCAAAGTCTGAATTACTTACGGTTGATTGGGTTAGAAGTTTAAAGAATGGTAATTCATAATTCAGTTTTTTAGCAGTATTTGATCGTGAATTATTATTTTCTTTAAATTTATATTGAATAAAGATCAGTTTCAGGATAAATCGAATCATGTTCCTTTCTTTTCTTTTTTACATGCAACTTTTAAAGTTTTCTAATGCTTTGTTTTAAATATTTACAATATCGTATGGTCAACATGTTTTGATATTTTGGATAACTTTAGTAAAGGTGTTTTTTGTTTACAAGAAATAATACATTTGCACCAAGCTTTCTAATGAAGTAATGGATTTATTATATTCCGTGATTATTAATTAATAAATACTGAAAATTTCACTAAAATTGGTTGATTTCCTGAATTTTGATGGATTATTTAGTGAATGGAGAAGTCGAAATGCCTTCTTATTGTTATTACGACGGCCATTGTTTTGACACGCAATGCAGTGACGTCAGAGGGGGGGGGGCAAGAAGTTAGTTGCTTGGCCTTGTCAACTCTCGGTGGCCATGGCTGAGATGTGGAGAACAAATATTACACTGATCTCAGCACAAAAGGCCAAAGAACACTAAACAAGTAATGTTTTTGTAACTAGGACTTTTTAAATTAACAAAAAAAAAACTAGATTTAATCGGAATATCTTTTCATGGAGGTGGGTAGTGTAGTATCGGTTCTGTTTCATAAGACCGTCCTTCCAGTAATTACCCCCTCTTTAGAGCTCAACATTTTTTCCTGAAAAATAATAATTATACCTAGTCTAAAATAAAATTGCACAGCAATAAAATTGAATTTTTTGTTTAACTTGTAAGTTTTTTCAAATTTTAAGTTCTCTTACACTTCTTAATAATCCTGTTATCAATATTTGTTCCCCTCAATGAATGAAAAAATCTAAAAAAAAATAGTCATGCTGGCGTTTCTTCTCTTATTTTTGTTCAATTTATGCGACTGAAATAGGACTATGAAAATACTCTTTTATTTAAGACTAGCAGGGCTACCCGGTGTTGCCCGGGCCTCTTTCTTCCCTGGTTGACCGATTTCACCACCCCCTCTCCCTATTGTCTGGGGCAAAAGTATGACATATTTTTATTAAAAGTACTACCTCTGTCTGCACCTTCTATATACGTACTTATCTTCACGCCAGTGCGCATACTATATACATACCTATCGCCGCCTCGGTTCGCATACTATATACGTACCTATCGTCACCCCGGTGCACATACTATATGCATACCTATCGCCGCCCCAGTGCCCATACTATATACATACCTACTGCCGCCTCGGTGCATCTACTATATACGTACCTATCTCCACCCCGGTGTGCATACTATATACTTACCTATTTCCGCCCAAGTGTGCATACTATGTATGTACTTATCTCTGTCCTGGTGTGCATACTATATACGTACCTATCGGCACCCCGGTGCGCATCCTATATATGTACTTATTTTTGCGCATACTATATATGTACCTATCTCTGCCCTTGTGCACATACTATATACATACCTATCTCCACCCTGGTGTGCATACATAAGAACTCATATTAATGCGCCCCTGTCGTATCAAAGAACCAAAATTATGTTCGCTCATGTTGTGTCACTATCATAAAAAAGAACTCATATTAATGCTCCCCTGTCGTATCAAAGAACCCATATGGTGCCTTTGTGCCCCTGTTCATGAAGAAGAAGAAGAAGAAGAAGAAGAAGAAGAAGAAGAAGAAGAAGAAGAAAGAAGTAAACGTAGTCCAATACTGCACAAGCCCCCTAAAAACGTATTCCATAGGGGCGGAATATTTCACAAGCCCCTGGTCGCATATTTTTGCTAGGTGGAAGCAGTACAGATACTATATTACCAAAAAGCAAAAAAAAAAATTGAGAAAAAATCATGAAAAAACATCAAAAAACAAATAGAAACCAAAAAAGCTATTAAAAACATAAAATTGACAAAAACAAAAACAAACATAAAAACAGATGAAAAACAAAAAAACATAAAAAACATTATAATTGTCGCCAAAAAAAACATGAAAAAACGTAAATAAAAAACTAAAAACAAAAAAAAACATCAAAAACATTAAAATTGGCACCAAAGAACAAAAAACAAAAAAATTGACAAAAAAAAACATGAAAATCAAAGAAACATCAAAACCAAAAAGCCATCACAAAACATAAAAATTAGAGAAGAAAAGCAAAAAAAAAAAAAATGACAAAAGACATGAAAAAACATCAAAATAACATATAAATAACAAAAAACATGAAAAAACATTAAAATTGTCCTTAAAGAGCAAAACACCAAATACATTAACAAATAACATGAAAAAACATAAAAAACGAATAAAAAAAGCAAAAGAAAATTATAAAAATATGAAAAAACATCAGAAAAACAATTTATAAAACTTAAACAACATCAAAATTAGCACCAAAAACCAAAAACAAAAAAAAACATTGACAAATAACATGAAAAACATTAAAAAAACAAATAAAAACCAAAAAAGCTATAAAAAACATAAAAATTGACAAAAAATTAAAAAAGCATAAAAAGAAATAAAAACAAAAAATATAAAAAACATTAAAATTGGCACAAAAAGTAAAATAAAATTGACAAAAAAACATGAAAAAAGATAAAAAAACAAATAAAAAGCAAAAAAACATTAAAAAAATAAATATTTGTGCCAAAGAGCAAAAAAGAAAATAAAGAAATAACACTGACAAAAAACATGAAAAAACATTAAAAAGACATTTAAAAAATCACAAAAAACATAAAAAATGGCGCAAAAAATCAACAAAAAAAACATTTTAAAAATGCAGACACTTTCCCTCTAGGTATGACCTGAGGTGCATCTACAGGTTAATTCCGAAAGGAAGGAAAGAAGGAAGGAAAGAGAACAATAACTCCAGTTTATAAACATATTTTTTAACTAGAAAATTATAAAAGGAAGTTATGGCTGTTCCTTAACTAACATATTTCTCTTTTTTATAAAGATGACGGCTATATTTTTTAGCCCATTTTTCATTTAGGTGTTTTACGTGGACAATGAAACTTGTCATTGTTTTTAATGTTATCTAAATGAATAAATGCGAAAGTTTTTTTCCACATATCCTAACTATTTTAAAATCAAAACGATTTATGCTTTTTTTATTCTGTGTAGTATACTGTCATTCGTCACGATACATTCCTCCCGGGCATTACCTCCTCTTTTGAACGGGAGACAGTATAGTTTACATTCGTTCTTAACGATAATATCATCCCAGGATTACCTTCTCCTTACTTGTGTGTGGGGGTAGTGTACTATCTATTCTGTTATGATATTATGCTCCCAAGCATTAACTCCTACTTTTTTGTTGGGGCAGTGTCCGTTCGTCATGATATCATCCTCTTAGTCATTACCACCTCCTTTGTGGTCAGTGTCTGTAGCTAGTTCATCATGATATCCTCTTAGCCTAGCAAAATTATGCGACCGGAGAGAGCATATATTTGCTAGTATATATATATATATATATATATATATATATATATATATATATATATATAATTGTAAAAAGTGTGTGCAAACATATTCAAACTATTCAGATCTATTTATATTTCTGTATGTGTATATTGTATCAAAATGTGTGTTTAAATAGTGACACATATTCTCTTTTGCAGGAAGGTGTGTATATGGATAAATGTAAGTGTGTATATGGATAAATGTAAATCTGTATGTGTTTGTGTCAGTGTACGTACCTGCAAAGAAGTGTTTGTGCATGAAAAGGCCTGTGAAAATTCTTATGAAAAAAAGATGAATTTTTGCTTCCTTTCAAATTGTGCATAGATTCTGAATAATTCATTTATATTTCAAGCTTTAAGAATTAACATTCTTCATCTTAAAGCATAGATTAGGCCGGTCTCTGAATTGTTATATACTGTGGGATTTCTTCGTAAGAAATTCAAATTGGGGTTTTAAACCGCATTTTTTATGCATAACGAAACAAAAAAAAATAATGTTACCTTAAGCAAAATATGACACTAGTGACAAATTATCCCCCATTCATCATTTCTTTAAAAAGAAAATAAATATTGTCCCTTTTTTATGAATTCGTTCATTTCTTTTTATTCTTCTGCATTTTTTTAAAGCTATTTTTTTTAGGTGGGGAGTTTGTTTACCCAAGAATAAAACTAGCCGCTTGTATTCATTTCATTTTAATGCCTTTATCAACTTCATTTTGTATACACAACTTAAAAGTTTTCGATTTATTTTTCATGTTGATGTTACAGAAAAAAAAATGAAAGAAACCATTTTTCTATTGATGTGATGCTGCATCATGGGATTGGGGAAAAGGGAAAAAAAGAAGATGGGGGAAAACACAATGGTTGTGCTGCCTCCGTTTGCAGTTTAGGTGATAAAAGGACAAAATGGAGACCAGAGCAAAGATTGTAAATTCATGAAAAATAGTATTGAAAAGATTGTGAATAACTGATTTATTATTTACTAGTTCTACCTATCTGGCGTTGCCCGGGAAGGCTGTTAACTTTCATTTTTGTTTTGCTTCATTTTTTTTTAACAAATCGGATTTTGACATTTAAATTTTATTATTATGCTATCGTTTGGTAATAAAATTATTAATTGAAACAAACTTTAACAAAACTATAACTAATTTTGTTACGGTAATGTTGTTTTAATCTTTATTCATAAAATGATTGGATGCACATACCTTCCAAAACTTTCAATCTCTTAATACCTGAAGATTTTAAAGCCAGAAATGACTTTCTCTTCGACAGTTCAAATGCTTCCAAATTTCTTTCAAATTTCAAAGAGTCATCATTATTTTTTTCCAACTATTAATAAAAAAAATTGCTGACATGTTTATAAAGAAACGAAATGCATTGTGGTGGATTTAATTTTGAAATAAAATTATTTTTTTAAAAGGATTTTAAAATTTTTATTTTATTTCATACTATTGCCTTTTTGATTCCAATAAATATTCGATTAATAATAAATAAAAATAATTGTGAGTAAGTCACGTAGAGGCGAGAAACACACTCACATACAGACATACGAGAAATATTCCAAACATCAAATTTGTTCTCAGTGAGAAATGAATGATAAAGCAAATGAAATTGATACATGAAAAAGGTAGAATAAAAGAAATAATATTTTAGTATATCGCAAATTCGACAAAAAAAATCCCTCCACAAAAACAAAAAAATATGGCGATCGAAGGCCATTTTCGGCTTTTGCTCTTTATAGTTATAAGAAAAACGAATATGCCATCAAAGTGAAAACTTATATTAATAACGACCACATTCTTTTACACTAACTTACAGACTGTATAAGCAAAAATGGATTTAGATATGACCGGAATTCAGGCAAAACTATCCAATAATAATGCAAGAGAAGTAAAAAAAAATGTCTAAGATTTCTGTGTAAAAACATGACCAATTTACACTCAATATCTTATGTGTTCACTAATATAGTTTAATTTTTTTATATTGTACTCCTGAGCATTGGGGAGAGAAAATAGGGTAGAATAATTTGTTTCCCTATAAAATCAGGTGACGTCTCGGCTTGCAAATAACCTGCAAGTAAGAAACATATAGTTTTCAAATGGCAAAATTATTCATAAAAAATTAAGTCGTATTTGCACAAATGTATAACATGAGAATGTGTTTTGTAAATATTGTATAATAACAACAATAACTAATTAGGAATGTAAATAGCATGACTCATGTACCCGTTAGTTACTGTGAACTGATAGATGTTTTGATAAACCAGCTAGCTCTGACACCCACGTCGGCAGGTTGAAAACTATAATAAACAAAAGAGAGGAGTTAGTTAACTGAGGATCGAGAATAAGGTTGCATATGAGAGTTGCGATGACTACATATACTCTCACTCCTTTTATTTCTTCCCTGTGAATAATAAATGAATTATTGAATTTAGTAATCAGTGCTCAGCTGTCTAGAACTAAATAAACTGAGATGGAAGCCCAGAAAGTTGGTTTATAAGCAGACTGAGACATTCCGTTATGCTTAGATGGGCAAGTCCATTCTCTGGGTTCTGACTGGTTGCTAGTCCATGAGTGGGTAATCTTACATATAAATATTGCTTTATTCTGATCAACTATTTGGAGCCTTTTATGTCGGTATACACTAATTTGATTCCATAGTAAGAATAATCTCTCTTTTTTTCTTTATAAACCAGTCACCACTAGAGGATAACAGTTAATTGAGTTTAGCAGGTGGACGATGAAACATCAATGGGGTAAGAAACAATATTGGTAACTGTTGCATTACCCGTTCTTTCGGGGTAAGATCCAACAAAAATGACAAAGAAAAAACTTTGGTTTTCTTTATTTCCCATCACCGGATGGTTTACGCCGGCTACGCACACACATTAAAAAAATCTTTTGACATACTTTTGTCTCATGAAAGTCTTTTTCTTGCTGAGGTCACAGACTTTTTTTCCGCTAGAAACTCGTTCATATATACATCCGATTGGAAAGCAATTTGCTCTGCATTGTCTATTCGAGCGTGAACTGAAGCAATTGTTCCACAATCACTTCCAATTGTCTGTTTGATGAAATACAAGTCAGGGGATTCCTTCACAGTACCAACTTGCTTATCAGTTGTATTTTTAGTCAGCGGACACGAAAACCTAACAGCAAGACGGGCTTGGGTACCATAGTCAATAAAGCTTCATCGGTGCCATAAACATCGGTAAGCTCCCATTCTTCCGGTACTTCGATACTCAGATCACCAAGCGCTCCGGCTCTTCGCGTTTCTGAAACCGCCACCTTTCAAGTCTCGCTTGCACTGCGGAACCTTCTCCTTTTTAACAGTTATCAAGTCGATTTCTTTCTTTCTCAACGTCCCACCCAGAATGGACTCGTCCACGATTCATTTTTGCCACTTTTCATTATCTTACATAACTAGTCAAAATTGATTATTGAAGAGGACTGCTCAACAAGAATTTGTTTACATTGGACTTGAAAACAGCAATGTTGTAGTCAGCAGGAAAGCAGCCCTGTAATACCGTGTTCCACTAACGAGCAGTTATATGAAAGAAACTTTGCTCATGGAAGTTTCGTTTAGTTTTAGGTAAACAGAGGGAGAAAGAGAAAATATTGACAGTGGTTGTAGCTAGACCGGGTATATTAAATATTCATTTATTTTTCTTAAAATACACAACACGAAAAATAGAACCTTCTGTGTTTATTAAAACGTATTGTAAAAAAAAAGACGCACCCTATAAGATTTGTTTTATTTTATTATGAATTCTGCCCTCGTGGGGAGGCAAGTAAATAGTGACACAAAAACATTTTAGAACGAGCATTCTGCAATGTTTCGTTTGATTATTAAAAAAGTTTTGTAAATAAAAAAACGCATCCTACCTAAAAAATAAATATTTCTTAAAATAAATCTTTCCCTGTATTAAAAAGCGAGTTTTCCGACCCCCCCCCCCCCCAAACAGCGTTATTATTCGTTTGTATACAAAAAACCGGTAAGGTCAACCGACGTAGACCGAATTTTGTCTCTTTTCATCTTTTCAATTTCCGGGGTCCTTATTCTTTATATGGTCCAAAAGATGTTTAGATTTTCATTTTAAAATCTTTCCGTTCTCTCCATGCTAACTACGATTTTGTCAAAATTTGATGAAGATATTCTATTTAAATTCTGTATTTAAACAAATCTAGAAAAAAAGATATGTTGTCAATCAATTTGTAATCAATATTTTTCTTTTTTTAGGCATATTTTTCATTACTTATTTCACAACTTAGTTACAAATATTATTTTAAAGTTCAAGACTATAGTTTAAAATTGGAACTTGTTTGCTTCAAGTAACTAATTCCAGTATCCTATGCCTCTATAAAGCCACCATTTCCTCATGCATCTGAACTGGTGCACCAACCTCTATCATCTCCCTCTTCAACAGAGTGCAAAAAAGAATTTATAACCAGCACTGTCTGCCAAGCCCAGCCCTTGTCGCATCGCTGCAGTATTGCATCCCTATGCTTGTTTTACAAGTACTTCTACGGAATGTGCATCGATGAAATTACTGCACTTGTACCCCCTAAACGCAAATACCCCAAGCCCATCCAATGAGAAGCAAAATCTCACCCCTTCACTGTATAGGTTCATAGATACCGGAAGATTTTCGACTCTGATAGCCTATTTTCCCGAACCAATTGCCTTTGGAATTCTCTTCCTGCTCCCTGTTTCCCCGACCGTATCAACATGCATGAATTTTTATCTAATGTGAACAAACGTCTTGCTGCCCAACTCCCCATCCAGATTACCCCCTATAAATCTGGCCCCTATCACAGTAGGTCCTTATGCTTCAGTGGCAATATGGCTTGTTTGCATTTTAAAGAAAACAACAAAGATTTTTGTTTTTTCTTTAACATAGTTCACCCCAAACAAGGCAGGCTGCCACTGTAGATGTAAGGGGCTACTGAAGAAAAAGGGAGAAGGTTTCGGGGGGGGGGGGTTCAACCTTAATTGGAAGCTGCACAGCGAGATGTCTGTTTACATTAGTTTTAAATTTCTGCATGTCAGTACCGTCAGCCAAACAGGGAGCAGGGAGGGAGTTCCAGAGGCCAGCAGCACGGGGAAAGAAGCTATTGGAGTAGAAAGCTCTCCGGCATCTGGGGACTTCCACAGTGAATAGATGGGATTTAGCTGATTGTCGAGTTGGTCTAGTGAATTTACGTCGAGGGGGCACCAGAACAGTTAGTTTATCTGAGCACAATCCATTGAAGTATTTGTAAAACAAGCACAAGGATGCTACATTACGGCGATGGGACAGGTGCTGGAGCTTGGTTGATAGTGAGGGACCTATTAAGTTGGCGACTCTTTTTTAACCTTGTCAAGAAGGGAGAGACTAGTAAATGATGCACCAGCCCAAATGTGGCAACAATACTCCATGCATGGGTGGATGGTGGCTTTGTAGAGAATTAATTAAGTTTATATCTGCATTTATTTATTTGTGAAAAAATGTAAATACATTTAACTCAAGCACTAACATTGCAAATATTATTTTAAACTTTTTAATTAAAGCTGTAATTTTGAACATTACAGAAATTTCTATTTATTTTATTTTTATTAATTTTTTTATTTTTAAAACTTTTATTTGGCAGTTTAACTTATTATTATTATTATTATTATTATTATTATTATTATTATTATTATTATTATTATTATTATTAATATTATTATTATTATTATTATTGTTGTTGTTGTTGTTCTTGTTGTTGTTCTTGTCGTTGTTATGATGATGATGATGATGATGATGATGATGATGAAGAAGAAGAAGAAGAAGAAGAAGAAGAAGAAGTGACTTTTATTATTACTTTTCCGGTTAATATTGTTTACATATTTCAATTTATTTTTCATTTGCCTTTTTCCAATCTTTGATCTGTTTCAGATCGTTTTAATTATCTAAAATTCCAATAATAACAGGATTTTACTTTTACATTTCTTTTTAATTTGTGTAATTACATTTCTATTTGGCAATTTAAATTATTACATCAGAAGACTCCCTCTAGATTTTGCTCCAGAAGGTAAAACCTTGAACAATTGTGTACCCATGGGTTTTACCATAATCCCATGAATGAAAAATATACTCATGACCTCTGCCCAGCAAAAGAACGCTGTAAGTAATTTAGTTTTGTTTGTTTGTTTTGGGGTTATTAAATGCCGAAATACAATACTTGTTGCAGACGATTCAGTCGATACAATTCATTGAACACAAGTTTCTAGTTTATCTATAGTTGGGTGTAGTTATGGGGTCAAAACTTTCCCAAGAGTATTAGTGTATAAATGAACACAACAAATCTGATGAGATTTGAACACGGCACCATCACATTCCATAGTCGATGACACTACCCCTCCCCTACCTAGTAAATGATTCCCACAACAAGGGGTCCTAACAGATAAGGGTGACAAACGACTATGACACAGCTTGTCATAAATGGACTAATTGGTGCAATTCCTGAATGCAGATCTTTTCAAATAGAAATAAAAATTAGACTTTTTTTTTTCAAGGAGAATAGAAAGATTTAATTAACTTAGCGAGGTTTGAAAAAAAAAATTGTGTTTAATAAGCTGTGTGTTTTTTTATAGGTAATTTATAAACAGTACTAAATCCAATCATCAGTTCAGTTTCCTTAGAGTCCAATATTACTACCGTTATTTTCTAAATAGAAGTGTACACTACATCTGTATGGTGTGATCCATTTTTTTAAATGTTACTTCAGTGTAAGTTTTCAGAACTCAAGGGGCCCTTTCCTGGGACTAACACTTGATTTCTATATGAGATACATAGATATCCGAGTGTTCAACAAAGATTCTCTTCCAGGGGTTTTTACCCCGCCTAATAAACCGGTATCGTCCGGGCCTTTGGGTCTGGATTTATGCCGGTCTATTGGGGGTTGCCGGTCCTATGCAGTTCTAGGAGGTGCACCCTCCCAGGCTTTGCCTCCCCTCTTTGGGGAGGAGTAAGTTTATTGCTTACTGTCTGAGGCGCCTCTACCGGGGAATGCCGACGGGGCTGCCCAGGCAATTTTTAAATGGCCAGAGTGCTCACCTCTCGAGCGCTGGCTTATCTAATCCCACTTTCCCGACCTTGTGTCACATCTTACCTTGTGGGAGGTAGATAAATAAATCAAGATTCTCTTCTACCTCTCAAACGTTGAGTTAGTAAAGAACACAATTTTTTCTCTCTCCAACTGACCACTTACCTATGTTATAGTTTATCTTTCTTGCCGTCTCTTGGTCTTACCGGATTCCACGACATCACTAGTAGAAGGTGCACCATGCACGTATGATCCATTTTGTTTCATTTTACTTCAATTGAAGTTATCAGAAATCAAGGGCTCCCTACATAAGGCTAACACTTGATCTCTATGTGAGATACATAGATATTCGAATATTCTATTAAAGTTCTCCTTTATTTATCAAACGTTGAGTTAGTAAAGAAGTTAAGAACATTAATTTTCCTCTCCCCAATTGACCAGTTAACTATGTTGTAGTAGATTATTCTTGTGGTCTCTTGAGCTTACCGGATTCAAGGACAATAATTCATCTAGTCTGGTGAAGAATCCAGCTAAGTGCTTTTACTTGAGGAAACATCACTAGCAGAATGTGCACTATTCCTCATGTGTATGGTCGTGCTGAGGGTGATCTTATTTGTGCTGCGAATACTATGTAATTTTGAATTTTTGGTCAGGGTTTCCTTGTAGGGTGAAGTATCCTCATGTCAAGTTGTCCTGACAAACCCTTGTACAGAGAGACCGAAGACACTGGAGGATAGTGTCTAGTAGGTAATTCAAATTTGGGCTGAATTGTGCCATGCCAAATCAATCGACCCAGAACTAAATAATGCATGCCGCAGAATCATTGGGATACTAAGACCAACCCCACTACCAGCGGTGTACACATTGACTGACATGGCACCTCCCCATATCTGATGAGATGCCTATGTGAGAATCCAAAAACATAAACAGAATACCGACCGAAGACACCCCCTATCTGGCCATGAACAACCAAGAAGCGATTCAATGACCAAACAGAGCCTTCATGGTCACAGAACTACCACATTGGCATATGAAATGAGTTGAATGATTACTTGAACGAAGTTATCCAAGAATCCAGAGAACATTTTCTACAAGAAAGAACTGGGTGACCCTAAACCGAACAAGAGCAAAGATGGGAAGGACAGGCAGCAACCTCCATACGTGTGGGCCAACAAGAAGAAGCAACTACTCTTGTAGAAATTCCAGATATACAATGAGGCACATCCTCAGTGACTGCAGTGATAGACCTACTTGTACTGACCAAGATTTGATGGACTGTAACCTTGATGCTCAACAGTGGATCCAGTATTGTCATGATAAGATATGATGACGAGTGCATCTTTAAATATTGGGAAAAAATGTCTTCAATCACTTAAAGTAAGTAAGTTGAATAGTATTGCGGTTCAAACTGATTGGTTCAACCGCCATGAAATTGATCTGCTACAGCCAAACAAACTATTATTCATATTTAACATTTACATAAAAATTATTATGAATCTCTGCAATATTTGTGCTCTCTCTCTCTCTCTGTCTCTCTCTCTCCAGAGATGCAATTGAAAAAAAAAGATCAAACATAAGTTTCCTCGAGTCAAAATGTATGTGGAATTCAATGGTGGAATTAATTTTGTATTAGGACATTTTACAATATATAATATTGTGGGATAGGCATTTCTCTCCGACATACATATATAATATTGTGGATAATATTGTGGGATATGCGTTTTTATTCGACATATATAATATTGTGTATACTATTGTGGGATATGCGTTTCTATCCGACATACATAAACACTAAAGACAGCATTTTACTTTTTTCTATTTTATATATAGCTTGAAAATTATAGAAAAATTTAAAACAGTATAATCAAAAAGGTAATATGGGGTTCAGGGCTCGGTGCAAGAGAACACAGAGATCCTTATTTATTTTAGGACCATGCCTCGAATGCCTGCTACTGCATCCATATTATAATCATGGTGATGTTTTATTGAGTGCACAGAAGATGTAGTACCTTTCATCCATCTTTCAGCCGCACTCGTATAAGTGGATTCTGGTGGTAGGTTCTCAGTGTGCAACCTACTCCTGCAATAACCCGTTCACGATGAACCTGAATTTGTGCCGCAGTTGCATGCTAATATCATAGGGAGTCCATCAAATAATTTTGATAAATGGTATTCTAAATCAGTAGATAGTCGTTATTAAAGACATCTGGAGAGAGAGAGAGAGAGAGAGAGAGAGAATGAAGGAAAGAGAGAGAGAGAGAATGAAGGAAAGAGAGAGAGAGAGAGAGAGAGAGAATGAAGGAAAGAGAGAGAGAGAGAGAATGAAGGAAAGAGAGAGAGAGAGAGAGAGAATGAAGGAAAGAGAGAGAGAGAGAATGAAGGAAAGAGAGAGAGAGAGAGAGAATGAAGGAAAGAGAGAGAGAGAGAGAGAATGAAGGAAAGAGAGAGAGAATGAAGGAAAGAGAGAGAGAGAGAGAATGAAGGAAAGAGAGAGAGAGAGAGAATGAAGGAAAGAGAGAGAGAGAGCGAGAGTCCCTGACCGTGGTAACAACTGAGTTGTTCGTGTTGTCGCTTGATCTAACGTGTTCAGGGTTAAGAAAGACATCAACCTTCAAATCTCAGAACAATAAGAAAGAGTAAACCCACACAAGCATCAAAACCTTGAAAACAGGGAACAATTACGTTAAACAAAGAAGAACATTGGGAAAATATTAGTTGTCCAAACTTATCCGGTATATTGCTCTCAGTCGAGTTAGAAATATCCATTAAGCAAATTAGGTAGTTGCCTAGGGTAACAACATCTAAGGCGTACCATCAATTCCAAGCAAACTTTAATAAAACGCTATCACAAAGAATTGATAAATAGTAAATACGAAAATGCTGAAACCCATCTACAAAAGACATTAAGCATACAGAACACATTGCATCGTTTATGGAAAGCATATGCATATATCTGTATATGAGAAAGCAAACTGACTAACGGAGGAGAGGTATATCTGTAGCACACAAGCACTACAACACCTTCGAATGAAGAACCACTAACTTTTGAAATGTAACTCTGTGTCATCACTTCAAATCAAATGAAAACAAATTTATTGGCATAAAATAGCCAAGTGCAACAAGCCATGTAAAAAGATATGGACATCTATATAGAGTCTGAATATTTGACTAAGGCGAATTTAAACCTGGATATGGTAGGCATCGTCACTACCTCCCCCGGTAGGCAGTTCCACAGAGAAGAAACAGAGCGGAGAATGCTGCCTTTCTTCTGTTGAGACAAAAGCGACGATGATAAAAAAACAGTTAGAAGATGTATACATCCACATATACAGCCTGCATGTTGGTTCATCGTCACAACCTCCTCTGGTAGACAGTTTTAGGGAGAAGAAACACAAACTGATAATGATAGCTTTCTTGGATGCATATTTATTGTTAAATTAATACAAACACGGACAGAGCCCGAGTTCAAATCCTATTACATCTCTTATGTTATTGTGAAACGTATGAACCCACAATTATTTTCCCCAGCTATGGATAAAATAGCAACTTGTGTTCAATGAATTGTATGCTATGAACAGTTTTTACAGGTATTGTGTTTTAGCATTAAATAACCTAAAAAGTGTTGATATGCCGTAAATAACAATTTGTGTTGAATTAGTTGTTTTCCTTCATCGAGACTAGTTGCTCTACTAAGGATTAGAGTCTAGTTTATCCTACTATTTACCCCGATAGGGGAGGGTAGAAGATATAGATACATACCTTTCCCAAGGGTATTAGTAAAAGTGATGGAATAGCCTTATTATAACTCTAACACAACACACTACACCCGCAGATCATGCAAATAACCAACACATTATTATAACGTCGATACTAATTACTGCAATGGGTAAAATAGAAACATGCGTTCATGTAATCATATACAATGAATCGTGTTCATTAGGTATTGTGTTTCAGCATTATTTAACCCCAAAAAAGGTTGATATGCCATAAAACACACAAACCAATCAATGAACTGTATCCAATAGGGATTATGTTTTCGCATTAATTAACCGAAAAAAGGGTTGATATGCTGCAAGACAGACACATCAAAATCGAACACAAGTTTAATATGTTAGTCAGAATTGTCTGATTTATTCCCGGCTTCCTTTGTACCAGCTCGATTGACTCGTTGGTCTAGTGGTCATCATCAATTCGCTGTTAAGATACCTCATTCCTCGTTATAATACATCTTAGCCATAAGACTAATGTCAATAGGCATCTCTTGTATTTACGTTAATCATCTTTTGTTCTTTTTAGCTTTTTACATCAAGTGGCTTCATGACTTGTCTGGAGCGATTTCCATAAAAAAAAATTATTTTCTTAAACATTCATATTGTATATGTTTTAATTCATCCTTTAAAAGAAAAACTTTAATGAAGTTTCAAACATTGAATTCATTTTTTTTAAAAAATCAACCCGACTTCGTTGACTTATTTTTATCTTCTTCTTCGCGAGTCTTTGAAGCATAGATATATAAGTATAAAAATATATATTTATCGATATAAAGTAACATATGTGTATATGTTTATATATTTGAATGTTCCAAAACTAATTAACCTATTATTATGAATTGTGGAACACATCTGCTTGGTTTAAGGGGTCCAAATGTGAGCTATATTTATTTTAATTTAGTTTTATGTAAAGAGGGGGGGGGGTAAACAGGGGTGGACACTTTCATGAAAATTCAGATACCTCGGATTTTTGTGAAATTTTAACAATTGGTAGAAGACTTCAATTAATAAATATTCCACAAATTTGTGTTTCTTTGGAGTGTGTATGTTAAAGGGGTTTTAGTAGGCATAATATGGGCACAACCTCTCATTTGAAAATAAAAATATTTCAGATTTGAATTAAATTTGATCTGTAGTCATCAAACATCAATTAAGCAACATTCCCTGAATTTCACTTTCATTTTAAGACCACTTAAGCTTAAGCCTTAAATTTTAGAGATTTTCTAGAATCAAAATCATGTAATGGATTTTGATCATAATTGGAATAAAGATTCTAGACATAAGGTTTAGTAGCATTATATTTTGATTTTAATCTTTGTAAGAGAACATGAAAGTGTTGCAAAATTGTTCTGTTCAGGGAATTAATTTTACCCGTCCTGGGACCGGTATTTTTCTAGTCTACACACACACACACACACACACATATATATATATATATATGTATATATATATATATATATATATATATATATATATATATATATATATATATATATGTAAGTTATGGAAAATAGCTTAATTGCCATAAGTATATTTTCATAACTTACTACCTAGCTCTACTCACGTATTGAGCACTGTTGAAGTAAATACCGAAAATCGATACATAATATATTATATCTCTTTCTAACATTTTATGTGGATACATGAAATATATATATATATATATATATATATATATATATATATATATATATATATATGTGTGTGTGTGTGTGTGTGTGTGTGTGTGTATGCATGTGCAAATGTATATTTATGAAGCCAAACTCTTCATGCGAATATGATCCTAAAAAAATATCTACTCAATATGATTAATTATTTGGGGTAGGGCTCGATTTGTTGTATTGGTAAAAAAAAAATTAATGTTCACCAGATATGTAAACAAACGGCAAATAAATTAATCGTCTAATTTGACCAAAAAAAACCCAGAGAATCGAATAGGATGAATATCTGTTTATAATGTAACCAAGACGAAAAAACGAGAAATTATCCACCATTTTATTGAAAGCATTATAAAACTTGATATAAACGTTCGCCAATTTTTACGGACATATTTTCTTTCTCCGTGGATCGCGAAAACGAATAAAAATAATCAGAAAGAACAAATAAATTTCCTATATTATTTGTTGCATCTTTTGTACTTCTTTCCGGGGGAGAAGGCTTTTAACTATGGTAACATTTTTTTTGTTGTTGTAGAATCCTATTGCAAAAGTTGAAGACAGAGAAACCATTAGGAGAATATTGTTTGCGATAGAAAATAATGTAAATCGTAAAACCTCAGCTTTTTTTATCTCTTTTGTTTTCATGTGAGATTTTCTGAATTTTTCTAACTAAAGAAATGTCGGAACACAATTATACTGGCCATTAGTACGGAAAAAAAAACGTTCCCAAATATTATGGGATGCAATTTGCAATATATGTTCTTCTATAATGTCCAAGAATATGACACTGAGAAGTTTCCAACACTTAATCTTAATTACTAATTGAGATATATAAAAAGAATTATTGTTGGCAGGAATTATGTCTTTGTTTTTAGAAGCTGCAAAAAGAAGTCAGAAGAGGAAGATGAAACAATTGGAAAAGTGCGGGGAAATTAAGTAAAAGCAAGAAAAAAAAAATGGAAGATGATGAATAATATTTTACAAAAATGGTAATTAGTAAGAGTGAAGAAATGTAGAAAGATTAAAAAGAGAAGAAAAAGAGAAAAACAAAAATTGTGTCTTTGCTTTGAGAAAAATCTAAAAGATGAAGAATATGAAAAATAAAACATTGAAAAGTGTCAGATAATTGAGAATGGGTTCAGAAATAATTATAGAGAATAAAGAAGAATAAAGAAATTGACAAAGATTTCAAAACAAAAATAGAAAGAAAACAGCAACAATGGGGTTCGTTTTATTTTTTAGTAGAGAAAGGAGAAGAAAGAGAAAAATAATATAACTGTGAAAGCATAAAACATTACTTTTGCTATTTGGATTATTCGGACTACTATTCTCATCTTTTTTTTTGTTATTTTCACATTTCGGCCGATGTAATCTCCAACCTTCTTTAGGTGCATATTTGTGAATTTGGGAACCTCATAGTCAAACTTGAAAATTTTTTGTTTCAGAATTTTTTTGATGAGGATTGATAATTTGTATTATTTGGATTATTCGGACTATTGTTCTCATCTTGGATGTTATTCTCACAACGTTTCGGCCGATGTAACCTTTCGGAGTCCATCAAAAATACCTGAAGTAGGTCGGAGATTACATCGGCCGAAACGTTGAGAGAATAACATCCAAGATGAGAACAGTGATCCGAATAATCCAAATAATCCAAATTGGCAATCTCTATGTCGAACATGAAAATATTTATGGAATTTCAAAGTGAACCCTTTATTTAATCCACGGGGCAGGTTGTTCTTGTTCCGTCAGCCATGACTGGGTAGAAGCGTTAATTTATATTATTTTTAGTTATTATCGCCTTTAGTAAGGATTGAACTTTCACCCTTCAGAATAACGGCCAAATTATCTACTAGAATTATGGACATGTAGCCCAATGGGTAATAGCATTGGTTAACCATCTGTTTTGAGTGAACGAAAAGGGAAATAATTGAAGAGAGTGTGGAAGAATTCAGTATAAATAAAAATAATCATGAAGAATGAATAAAATGTTAAAAAATGTAATGATAATGAAGACAAAGAAAAAAAGATTTGGTTATATTGTTGTTTTGCTTTATGGCATATCAACACTTTTGTGACTATTTAATACCGAATCCAGTCATTTTGGTAAAGAAAGAATTATGCTTTAAGTTTTTGATATGCCAAGTATTTATTCATGGTATTAGCTTTAACTCGTCTCTATTTACTCTCTTCCCCACAAGGGCAGAGTTAAACACAGGGTTAGGTTTTAATGTGGGTGGGGAGGAATCCAGCACCCCAAAAAGGGGCACTCTGGATTGGGACAAAAAAAAATTGCCTCAGTCTAGAGGGATTTCTCATTTACTGATCGAGGGCAGAAAAGATGAAGTGTAATTTCAGAACAGATACTACACTTTGCTCCGAGCCAAAAGACCAAGTGTTACATTATGAGGGGCCCTATTTTTGAACAGGTGTACTTCAGCTAGTATGAATTGTTATTTAGGTTGAAATTAAGAATTAAGTGCAAGTCGAGCTGACACAGAACTTGAGAGATGGAACTGTTTTCCCATGAGTCAGAATAGACAAGTTGAACTTGGGATCAGGAGAAAAGAGATTAGAGTCAAAACGGTAAACACAAAGCGAGTGAGAATGCGATGATGTGTTTGTCGCAAACAAAGGAAGCAATGGAATGAGTATACGCAACATCACTGGTTGTTGTCGTGACGAGAGTTTTGGTACAGTTCGTAAATGGAATCTACGCGACACGAACGTCTCCCAAAAATGGTCTGAATGCTATAAGTTAAGTCTCGAATGAGCCAACCCTCTCCTCCTTTGCCCAAGTCAGGAATTGTGAGGCATTAGCTAAGTCAGAAACTTAGAGGAATATATCAATTAATCTAGAAAACAGCAATTTTCCTCCCAGGCACTACAAAGAAGATGAATAAAACTTTTGAACCTGTCTCAACATCTGCCTTCAAGCCTTTTCTTTTGTCATATGTAACACAAGGAGATCGGCAATGACTTGTCATTTATGGTATAAATGTATGCGCATTACCACCAAATGCAGTTTCATGTCATACTCAGATCTGATTTTATTTAATCCGTAGATGAGATCCTGACAGGTACTACCACAGTGGAACCTGGGAGTAATAAGAGTTAAAGGGTGACTTTGCATTCCCCAACGCTCCTAACTTGAGACCTCACAAATGGAAAAGAACTAATTGATAAAGGAGAGAAAAGCAAGAATGATGTCTTTGTTCTTAGAATGAAAATAAAATGAAGAAAGAAAATGCACAAGGTTGTTCTGAAAAATAATAAGACTGAGTGTGCCGTGTGAGTTATCGGCAAAAAAAGGATTAGCAGATTTTGTTAGTTTTAACATGATATCTCAGAAGAATATAACTATAATCTTAGCCCTCTGCAACCATTAATTTTTTTCACATACTTTTGTTTACGCCTGTTTTTTAGCTCCAATTTCTGTCAACTCCCCCCAGACCCGTAAAACATTCAGTGCAAAAATTTGTCCCTCTACCACCACTGCAAAGAACTTTATACCTAAATCCAATCAAAACTTTCATGAAACGAGTTTCTTTCAAAGAACTTCCCTTCTGTGGAACACAATACCGCAGGACTGCTTCCCGGCTGACTAAAACATAATCCTCTTCAAGTGCAATTTCACCAGATACTTGTTAAGCCGCCTTCTTAAGTAATCAAATTTTGTTTTCAATCCTCTCATAATATTGTTCATTATCTAAGTTACAATCTCATTAACCCTTATCCTTGAGTGGCCTTTTGACCTTGATAAGTGGTGACTCATTAGTATAAAAAAAAGTTGTCCAGCTATCAGATCTGAGGAACGAATGATAAACAATGAGTAATGAATAAAATAAATCGCCTTACTAGAACAACCTCCCTATTCATCTGATCTTTTCCCCCAAGCTTAAAGAAGGGATCATCAAGAGGACCTGTTTTAAATGAGTGTGGTCCATTAAAAGGCCTGTAATGACAAGAGGGAAAGGCATCCCAAAAAGACACTTCCAGCAGTGCATACGAGCATGCAAGAGAAAGTTAGATGCAAGATATACACCACAATCACGTTGACACACCGGTTCTTGTTAGATCACCGAAGCTAAGCAAAGTTTAATCTTAATAATGGGTGACCATTTAGGAATACCAGGCGTTTTATGTGGGAGGATGTCGATACTATCTGCAAAAAACTGCAAAAAGTAACATCGGCAAAATCATCTCCCCTGATCAAAATATACATGTGATGGGGTCCGCCTGTGAAATTAATATTCCCTAGAAATTTCCTCCTTTGGATTGTTGGTTTGTTGGTTTTTAACGGCATATCGATCCTGTAAGGTCATTTAATGGCATGAAAGGTTATTTATCATAGATTATTATGTGTAGGTTATTTGCAGTAGAATTAGGTCGTATGAAGGTATTTTTTTTAAAACGTTGAATTGTAGAAATATTAGGGAGATGGGTAAAGAGATTTATGTGTTTTTCAAATTTTCTTGTAAAGTCTTGTAGCTTTCAGAAAATTGAATATATTGTCTACATGAACTTTGTTACACAGATCCTTCAAATTGTCTATTTGGTAGTATTTTTGTTTGGTTTGTTGGAGATCTTTACAGGCAATGAGTATGTGTTCAACGTTGATGGATGACTGGCATGGTATTGCATGTTGGAGGTGCTTCTCCCTTCAGGAGACATGAATGAGTTAAGTGAGTATGACTGATTCGTATTCTTGCTAATACCACCTCCTCCCTTCTCAGTCTTCCGTGTTCTGGTTGCCATTCTCTGATGATAGGCATTATGGTGTGTAATTTATTTCTTCGAAAAACATTCCACATGTCTTGCCATTTGATTGACAAGTACTTTTTGATTTTTGTTTTGATGTGTTGGTATGGGATTTTTGTTTTGTAGGGAACTATTTCTAATGCTTACTTTGCTGCAGTACCTACCTTTGGAGACAACCAGCTCAATCCGCCCAGACTAAATGCCACACCATGTAGGATAAGAATCGAGAGGGGATTACTTTAAAGGGGAAACCATGTAGTTTTTCTGTTGAGAATTAAAATCAATAGTTTATGACATGAGTCTTGTTACTTTTCAGACACACCTTCTATAAATATTGTCCATTCCATTCATCATTTCAAAGATTCTTGTTGTAAACCGTCCCCATGAAATATAAATCTTTGTTCATTTCATTCATCATTTTCAATCCTTTCATAATATTCATCATCATTCAACTGACAATCCATCCATCTCATCAACTCTAATATTCAAGTGGCTTTTCGCCTTGATAAGTTGTAACTCATTAGTAAAAAAAGAAAAAGAAAGAAAGAATAAAGACAATTAATGAAGAATAAAGAAAATAATGATGTAACTAAAAAAGGGAATGCAATTTAAAACGAGGAAAAAAAAGAAGCTAGATCGATGTTTTTGGTTTTAGAAGAAAGTAAAGAAGGAAAAATGATAATTAAATAATAGGAAAGGTTTAGTTTTCTGCTTTGCACTGTGGCAAAGTTAGACACAAGGTCAGTTTATAGCAAAAAATCCAACTTGTCCAAAAAGGCGGCACTCTGAGCGGGTCGCCATTCCCCAGTAAGGCCGTTTGAGGTGATCAGCAATAAACTGAACCCTTATCCCAAAGGATGTAATGCTTGGGAAGATGGTATCTTGAGACCCATTAGAACAGAAACTAACTTTAATCTGGCTAGAGGACCCGAAGACCCCTGTATAACATTGAGAAAGACCGCTTGCCTTTGGAATTCCCTTCTGGCTCCTTGTTTCCCCGACCATACCAACATGCAAAAATTAAAATATAATATGGGCAAACATCTTGCTGATCAACTCTCCACCCTAGTTTCCCCTCTATAAATCTGACCCCACCAAAGTAGCCTCTTACACGTCAGTGGGAATATACCTTGTTTGAGGTGACTAAAAATAAAAAGACAATTTTTAAAATAAAAGAAAATACTTAATAAATAAAATAAAATAAAATAAATATTGCAACAAGTGCAAAGGTTAAATGGCGAATATGACAGAGAAAGATAATACAAAGAAAAGGAAATGAAACAATTTTTAAAGGCAAGTGTTCTTCGGAATTGTGTGATCTATTCCATGCTTCTTTTGTTCCAGCTCGTTTGACTTGTTGGTCTAGTGGTCTCCATCAATTCACTGTTTTGATTCTTCATTGTAATACAGCTTCCTATTCCAGCAGCTTCTTTTCAAGACTAAAACCAATAGGCATCTCCTGTCTTTGCGATAATCATATTTCGTTCTTGTTAGCTCCTTACATCAAGTGGCTACATGTCTTGTCTAGAGCGATTTCTGTAAATATAAACATAAACATACAGGGTGATTCATAAGTCACTTCACTTAGCTATTTAAAATGATTACCATATGAAGCACAAACATACTATGAACTTTTGATAATTGTTATCTTACTCTCTAATTTCTGCTATTTGTTATTTTAAATTTGTTCGTTTATATATTTGTTTCTATATATATTTATTTCATAATCAATCAAATATGCTACAAAGAGTCGTAAATTCCTTGCAAAAAAGAATGGAGCTATGCATGCAGAACGAAGGTGGAAATTTTGAAAATTTGCTGTAATTTTAAACTCCCATAAATGAATTTGTTGAATAAACTTTCTGTTTTGTTTTTGTATTACGGTATTTTTTAACTTTAGAATTTCAAAAATAAATAGCTAAGTGACTTATGAATCATCCTGTATGTCATATCTGTTAAGAAATTCTTTTTGCATGACTAAAAAATAATAAGTCCCTTTATTTCTATATTATCCTTATGGATTATATAGAAGTGCAGCGGCTTATTATTTTTGCTATCTAATTTACATACGTGTTTACGGTGTGCATGAACAAGCTGGAAAGAAAGAGAGTCACGCTTTCTCTAAATGCTCACATAGATATTGAGAAATATTAGAAAGTGGTTGAAGCAACATAGAGTGAGAGGGGCGAGAGAAATACATAGATTGCTAAGAGAGAGGTGGGTGATTGTTCAGTTAGTTACAAATTACGGCTAATTAGAACAATTAAAACAGAATTTTTATTTCAAACATAACTTAATACCAGAACTAAGGAATATTTCAGCCTGTATTTTGTGTTATTAAAGTATATAAGAAAAAAGCCTTAAGGAAACAAACATTGCTTAGCTCACATTTAGTATAATAATAGATCAAGAATGTAACATGTTAAATAAAAATAAAGTTTAAATGAAAGACGCAAAAATAATATAATGAAATACGCAATGGTACGTGCTCGACTGAGCTCCAATTACTGCCCCTCTCACTGTATAACATTCACAGCAAGAACATCCCTAGTTACCACCACTGTAAAGAACTCTCCTTTCTTCCTGTGTGTACCAAACAGAATTTGTATAATCAGAGTTTTCCCCCAAGAACTTTGCATCCGTGGAGCATAATACCACGGACTGATTCCCTGCTAATTACAACATGATTGTCTTTAAGTCAAATATCAACAAATACTTTTCGAGTTGTCTTCTTAAATAATAAAAGTATGTCCTTTCCACCCATCGTTTTCAATCGTCTCATAGTATTTGTCATCATCCAACTGACAATTCCATTAACTCTTATCCTCGAGTGACTGTTGGCCTTCGTAAGCGGTTAATCATGAGTGGATAAAATAAAATAGAATAAAATAGAATAGAATAAAAAATAAAACGATTTTAAAGGGAAAGAACTTAAATACGAAAAAATGACAGACAAAATGGATAAAATTGAAGCATAGAAAAGAAAATAAGAATTATTTTAAATCCTCTCATAATATTCTTCATCTGACAATCATTCTATCTCATTATAAGCATTTTCCTCGGGTCGCTTGTGGTCTTGATAAGTGGTAAACCATTGGTAAAAAAAAAGGAGAGAGAATAAAGGAAAACTAAAGAATGTGACAAGAATAAGTGTGAAATGGGAAAAAAGGTGGAATGGAAATATGTCATAAAAAGATGATAATTAAATAAAAGGAAAGACAATAAAACGGGTTTAAAGGAAAGGGAGGTAAGCAACACAAAATTGAACGATACAAAAGAGAAAACAAGATGGCGGCATAAAAGATTAACCAAACAAATCAACAGGAAAATAAAACGGAAAGTTCAGTCGTCGTCGGTGGCGGCGGTGGCGGTGGCGGTGGCGGTGGCGAATATATAACGAAACCATAAGCAAACATTAAAAGACAAACATATCAGTCATAATTTCTTTAAATATGATCATCTGAATAAGTGAAAACTTTCGCGTTATTTTTTTTATTTTTGTTCATCTTTTTTTTTTATTTCTATTTCTTTTTTTATAGAAAGCTTTCACAGTTATTTCTTCTACGTTTTTTTTTTTTTTTTTGCCACAATAAAAATGAATTCTCTTTCTGAGTGTCAGTTGATTTACAAAACAGAGTTCTTAATGACTCCACATGAAACGGGTGGGGTGGGTGTATAGATATCCATAAAGGATCAACTAAAATATTACATAGAAAATCAGTGCTAAAGTGAAAGTAAAAATGACAGTAATTGCTCTCTGATTTTTAGCTATTTTTATAGCTATACACACATATATATATATATATATATATATATATATATATATATATATATATATATATACATTTTTTTTATTTTTATACATTTTTAACCTTATTTGCTTATTAGATTTCTTTAATATTCTTCTTGTATTATCTTTTTTGGATAATGATCATATGTGATTAGTGTAGACCTTTTTCCCCAAGAACACCCTTATTCTTAGCAAATACTTAATGGATACTTAGTTGTAATTGGAACTCGGCTCGAATCCTTAATACAATGAGAGTGAGAGAGCATAATCTAAATTATAGTGCAGTCATCTGCAGAGTCTTGAGCCAATAAAACCAGAAAGAAAAGAAGCTTTAATTGAATATGACATATCTTTATTTATCTGTTATTTGGATCTACTTTCATTCGCTTTCAATTGATAACTTTATCTCATCTCTTATCTCATCTGATTTCACAGGATTTTTAGATATTGACCTGGATTCCCAGTTTGGAATCGTAGAAAGTTCAAATCGTAAAACATATTATTATTATTATTATTATTATTATTATTATTATTATTATTATTATTATTATTATTATTTACTCACTTGGAGTTCTCACACAGGCCATCAGTGATTGCTCACTGACAACCGGTGGTATTCCCTGGGGTCTGAGTGACAACAAGTCTCCCCAGATTTCCAGTATTCTCCACCTCTTTTCGATGGCCACCGCAAATAAACTTGCAGTATCACAACAGCCGTTTACCATTGATTTCTCGCTGGTAAGTGTTATATTATGACGGACCCTGTATTTTAAACGGGTAGATTAACTAGTATCAAATAGCTAATTTTGTTATCGAAAAATAGGTTTTGTTTCTGGACTCAGAAATGAGTCAGAGAAGTGTTTGATCCAGGAGTAGTCATAATAAATTTAGACCTGACGTGACCTTGAGTCAGAGATCAGAGTGAGACGTTTTTGTCCCCATATTGTGCGTGGGAACGATGATTACGTCACCACAGAAAACAATAACTTAGTTTTTAGAATCAGTCTGGGCCTAGAGGCGATACCGCTCAGACCGGCTGCGAGCATGTAGCCGGTAAAAAGGCAAGGCCCCGCTGTGGGGGGCAGAAGATATCCCAGAAAGGAAAGAAAATAGCCCGAGTATGAGGGAGTCGAAGCCGGAATCCCCCTGACAGCAACCGAACCAAGAAGTAAGAAAATTGTGCGAGAATAAATAAATTTGTGTGAAATATCCCTTCAAGAAAATTCGTGTCTCGTGTGTTCATTCTATCTGAGACAGACCTCTTCCTTCGATCAAGACGACACAGCCAGCGAAGACTAGACGAATCACAGGCCAAAGAAGAGAACAGAAGTTAAGGTAAACTTTGAGATTTATTTGAGATTTATTTGAGAACTGTTTAGAGACTTTAAGATTCGTGGTTTTAAAGAGGCCGTAATTGAAAAAGGCCTGAGATGCCGTGAAAAGATTCTTGTAATTTTGAGAGGTCGTTATTTGAAAAAGGCCTGAGATGCCGTAAATTGATACGTGAAGATTTAAGACTGTGGTCCGAATGAATAGAAAAAGAAAGAGAAAAATAAGATTGTAAATCACTATTAATCCTCTCGTGAACATTTAGCGTTATTTTCGGCCGGAGAGGATGTGATAGCGAACTGTTGAGGTGGTTTTGGAGAACTGCCTCAGTCGGAAGGATTTCTGCGTGTAGTGAATAGATAAGCTCTCTCTACCCCCCCTTGCTATGTAACATAAGGACCATTGGTCTTCTCTGGGATTTGGGTGGCAATAAGCCTCCCCAAGGTCCCAGCAGTCTCTGCACTTCTAATGGAAGTCTGGTTTGTGCTGTCTCTCTTCGGTCTTCTCATCCTCCTTGACTCTATACAGATATTATTATTATTATTATTATTATTATTATTATTATTATTATTATTATTATTTTTATTATTATTATTATTATTATTATTATTTTTTTTTTATTTTTATTATTATTATTATTTTTTTTTTATTTTTATTATTATTATTATTATTATTATTATTATTATTATTATTATTATTATTATTATTATTATACCATTTATCTTCTGAGATTTTAAAAGTTAGACCTAAATAGCATTTAAGCTGACAATACAAAATACTATCTTTTTTATTATCTTCCCTTTTTATACCCTTTCAAAATACAAACTAAATATCGGGCAACGGGAGTATATACCTGTCTTTCTTTTTGTTGTCCGTACTACTAACCACACGATGTGGATTCCTTAAGTCTTGGACTTATAATTACGGTTTTTGATTATAATTTATAATTATTATGCATAATTATAATATTGATTCTTTATTCCAGGGGAGGTTTTTCGCCCTTTGATGGACTCATTGAAATGGAAGCATGAATTCTGAAGATGGGGATATTAATTAATTGATGACTCATTCATGTTTGCTATTAATGTCCTCTTGAAACATGTGTGGATTCATGGTTTTGGATATCTTTCATTCCCAAATTTGATATTAATGATATTATAAATCTTTCGAAAAATATATATTACTAAGCTCTATCTATTGTATAGTACCTATTGAGCTTTTATACAATTTCAAATTGATTCAGATAGTTGATCATAAAGTATTTCTTCAGATACAAATTTAACGTTATATAAAATTGTTTTATATAATTATTTATATATATATATATATATACATATATATATATATATACATAGTCATCCAAAGACACAACCTATTTCGTTGCATCAAAGCTCTTGAGTGCGACTAGGTAAACAAGTACTTCATATTGAGATCGAAACCCGACCATGTTGCTAACAGTCGGACTTTTTATCCATGAAGCTATTAGCACAAGCTACAAATAGATCACCAACAAATTGAACGGTTTTTAATTTGTTTTTCCTTGTTTTTTCTACGTGTTTCTACTATATCATGCGATCGTTCCCATGCCAGCATTGTAGAAAAATATTGAAATAATGGAGTGTCGGAAGCTTCTGTTAAGTCATCTAAAACAAATTTGTTCTTTTGTTTTCGATGGTAATATTATTTAAATAAATACAATTTTTAAAAATTATAATCTCGTCTCTGTACAAAATGGATCGCCCTAATCTTTCTCTTTGTAAATCTATCGGGGAGGGGTTGACTAGAGTATCCTGCCTCCATCTATGATATAAAGCCCCCACTAGGAGGCTACTCTTTGGAAACAAATAGAGGTTAAGGCGCCCAAGTGCAACAGGAGTCATTTCCAAGTATCCCTATAAAGTGTTCATAGATTATTTTCAAATATTTCAACAAGTGCCCTATAAAGGGTTATAGAATCATTTTGAAATATTCCAATGATTACTCTATACACTGAGAAGAGGTAGTTTTCAAGTATTCCAATGAACGCCCTATAAAGGATCATTTTCAAATATTTTAATGACTGCCCTATAAATGGTTAATAATCATATTAAAAAAATGTCAATTAATTCTTTGTGAGGGGTAATTTTCAAGTATTTAAACGGGACCCTATAAAGGGTAATTTTCAAGTATTTTAATGAGTATCCTATAAATGGTTAATAATCATATTGAAGAATTTCAATTAATTCTTTGTAAGGGGTAATTTTCAAGTATTTAAACGGGACCCTATAAAAGGGGAATTTTCAAGTATTTTAATGAGTATCCTATAAATGGTTAATAATCATATTGAAGAATTTCAATTAATTCTTTGTAAGGGGTAATTTTCAAGTATTTAAACGGGACCCTATAAAGGGTAATTTTCAAGTATTTTAATGAGTGCCCTATAAATGGTTAATAATCATATTGAAGAATTTCAATTAATTCTTTGTAAGGGGTAATTTTCAAGTATTTAAACGGGACCCTATAAAGGGTAATTTTCAAGTATTTTAATGAGTATCCTATAAATGGTTAATAATCATATTGAAGAATTTCAATTAATTCTTTGTAAGGGGTAATTTTCAAGTATTTAAACGGGACCCTATAAAGGATCATTTTCAAATATTTTAATGACTGCCCTATAAATGGTTAATAATCATATTAAAAAAATGTCAATTAATTCTTTGTGAGGGGAAATTTTCAAGTATTTAAACGGGACCCTATAAAGGGTAATTTTCAAGTATTTTAATGAGTATCCTATAAATGGTTAATAATCATATTGAAGAATTTCAATTAATTCTTTGTAAGGGGTAATTTTCAAGTATTTAAACGGGACCCTATAAAGGGTAATTTTCAAGTATTTTAATGAGTATCCTATAAATGGTTAATAATCATATTGAAGAATTTCAATTAATTCTTTGTAAGGGGTAATTTTCAAGTATTTAAACGGGACCCTATAAAGGATCATTTTCAAATATTTTAATGACTGCCCTATAAATGGTTAATAATCATATTAAAAAAATGTCAATTAATTCTTTGTGAGGGGAAATTTTCAAGTATTTAAACGGGACCCTATAAAGGGTAATTTTCAAGTATTTTAATGAGTATCCTATAAATGGTTAATAATCATATTGAAGAATTTCAATTAATTCTTTGTAAGGGGTAATTTTCAAGTATTTAAACGGGACCCTATAAAGGGTAATTTTCAAGTATTTTAATGAGTATCCTATAAATGGTTAATAATCATATTGAAGAATTTCAATTAATTCTTTGTAAGGGGTAATTTTCAAGTATTTAAACGGGACCCTATAAAGGGTAATTTTCAAGTATTTTAATGAGTGCCCTATAAATGGTTAATAATCATATTGAAGAATTTCAATTAATTCTTTGTAAGGGGTAATTTTCAAGTATCTAAACGGGGCCCTATGAAGGGTAATTTTCAAGTATTTTAATGAGTGTCCTATAAATGGTTAATAATCATATTGAAGAATTTCAATTAATTCTTTGTAAGGAGTAATTTTCAAGTATTTAAACGGAGCCCTATAAAGGGTAATTTTCAAGTATTTTAATGAGTGCCCTATAAATGGTTAATAATCATATTCGAAAATTTCAATTAATTCTTTGTAAGGGGTAATTTTCAAGTATTTAAACGGAGCCCTATAAAGGGTAATTTTCAAGTATTTTAATGAGTGCCCTATAAATGGTTAAGGTCTCATATCCAGGTATTTCAATGAAGAAAATGAATTTCCTATAATCGGTCGAGGGCGTTCACAAGTATTTCAATGAATGACTTTTTAAATGAGTGATTAAAAGGTCGTTTCGAAGTAGTTCAGAAAGTTCCCTATAAACGTTTATAGGCTCATTTTAAAGCATTTACATGTATGCCTTACAAATATTTCAATGCATTCCGTATCCAAGGTTTATACGATTTTTATTATTTTTACATAGAATTTTTGTTTAGTGTGTGAGAGAGAACAGGGGGGGGGGATAGAGAGAAAAAAAAAGGAGAAACTGTGCGATTTTTCTTCAATTGAAATTCATTTCTTCAATTGAAATTCATTTCTTCAATTGAAATTCGCACGATAAATGTTTTGTCTTGTTTGTGAAAAAGATGGCTCCAAATGAGCCTCGCTTTGAACTTTACCAATTCCATAATTAATTCTTGCAAATGTTATGTCTATGCATATCAATACGGAAATTAAATGACTGATCTTTGTTCTGTCAGAAAATTGATAAGGAAGTGAAAATCATTTGGTCAGTTGAATCTCGGAAATACACTTGACTTTTCACCTCTGGAATCAGCATCGACTCAAATTCATAATTGATAAACAAAAACTTAAAACCTAATCAAGATCATTGGAAAATCTCTCTCTCCTCCCCTCTGTCCCTCTTTCTCTGTCTATCTATCTTTCTCCCTCTGTGTCTCTCTCTGTGTCTCTGTGTCTCTGTCTGTCTGTCTGTCTGTCTGTCTGTCTGTCTGTCTCTGTCTGTCTGTCTCTCTCTCTCTCTCTCTCTCTCTCTCTCTATATATATATATATATATATATATATATATATATATATATATATGATAAATGAAAGGATAAAATAAAAAGCAAAAAAATGCTAATAGTGGCAAATAACGTTCTTTGCCACATTCAGCATTTTTGTGCTCTTAATAAAGGCCATGCAACAGTTGGGCGAAACGTTGAGTATTAGCTCTTCCGCTGTTCTTTTTTAATATATATATATATATATATATATATATATATACGAGAGAGTGTATTTTATTTAAAAACGATATATTACAGTGTCTGTAGGGTATAATCTGGTTGATAGGAACTAGATCGATTCATCAGCACCTTTCAACGAGCGAAAGCGGTGAAGCAATGAAAATAATACACCATAATATAGTTATCCAGAGACAGCTGTTTCATGGCTCCATGACTCATCAGTGTGGCTAGATGCAGTGAGCACACCAACCCCAAGATTCGAAACCCGGATGGCAGCTGCTACCAATCATGACCGCTTGCGTTCGGTTCTCTACCCTCCGGGCCACCGAAGCTGCTGTTATTATTGAATGGAAGAAATATATCGTTCATAGATGAATTTTTATTCGTTTGTTTCCCTTTTTACGATACTGCTTACCGAGAGGAAGAATCTTGCTTTACGCTAAGTGGAAGCAATCATTTCCTCCACCAGGCATTTGCCCTGGGAATGAAGCACAACCCTTTTGTGTAGCTTACTTGCCATAAGTATATTTTCATAGTATATATCGAGAAAGGATTATCAGGGTGAAACTACTGTTTGTAAACATAGCAACAAATACATTTTTACTCACTAAAAACTAGAGTATTTTAATTAAGAGTACTTTACTCCTGGGTATGACCTCATATCATAAATTAATTATGGATAAATCAAGTTGACCTGTCAGATAACCGAAGTTAAGAAATGTTGGACCTGGCCAGTTCTTGGATGAGTGATCATTTGGGAATACCAGGTGCTATAAATAAACACTCCACTCAGATGCATAAAATGATACCAGCCTTGCTGAGAAGTATAACTGATAACAAACTAGTATCCTGTCACAGGATGATTCAGTATACCAGCACAGATACGTCCTCGGCAATCAGTCCAATAATAACTTTGTTGATGTCGGGCTGAGGTATGGTCCTGTTCAGTCTCAGGAGATTCACCCTCCCAGGCTTTACCTTCTCCGTGAGAAAGGGTTAGTTTATCGCTAATTATCTGAGGCGAATGTCTTTGGGGCTGCTCAGGCATGTTTTGTAGGCCAGAGTGCGCTAATCTTAGTGCACTGGCTTTTCAACTTAACCCCTGACCTTGTCTCTAACCTCCTCGAGAGGTAAATAAAATAAGACTGAGGCTAAGCACCGTGTTGATGAGCCCCCAGGATGCAGAAGATGTCTATTAACCCCTAACCTTAACTCTAACCTTAACTCTAACTCTAATGCTTTGATAACCTCAATTAATGTACATAACTATTTAGTGACTGAAAAGCACTCGATCGTTTTATAAAATTGATAAACAGTTGATAATACATCAAAACATTGATAATATTTTATATTATATTTTCTCTTCAGAAATTATGCTTTTTTATTCTTGAATTTGTGTCTATATATTCAAAACACAGTGTTCATAGTTTGACTTTTTGTTATATCTCCCCCCCCCCCTCATTTAGTGCATCTGAAAATCAAATATTAATATAATGAGTGACACGTATTGGGTATTATCTTTGCTAAATAAAGATTTCTCTCATTTCAGACTTAAATCGATTGCAATATTTCAGACAGCCATCAACATTGTTTTTATCGCTGTGTCTGCAGCTGAGATTAAATTGAATAACAAAATCCAATAATAATTGACTTGTTTGTTTGAGTCAATATTCATAAAACCTTGACTTTTGTTTATTAGATGTTGTTTTGCATTGGAGGTTTATCATGTTCACAACTGATCCAAATGAAAACATATATGTGTACGTTTACATGTGTGACTGTGTGTGTGTGATAGAGTGAGAGAGTGAGAGAGAGAGAGAGAATACAAAAATGGCAAATATAGTGGTCGAACCAATCCTCTTGAATTTTCTGACATTCATATATTTTTACATGAATTTTATTTGAACTAGCTTTTTTTGTATTTTTTTAATACTAATATGTCACCACTTACCAAGGCTATAGGCCACTCAAGGATAATGGTCAATGAGATTCTCAATTGGATGACGAATAATATTATGAGAAGATTGGGAACGATGGGTTGGATGTGCAGAATTTGATTACTTAGGGGGACCGTTTAATTTTTGAATAATAATGAAAAAATGAAAATAAAGAAAAACTTGCCTAATAATGAGTGTGTGTTTACATGCATGTATATTTGTACGTGAGAGAGAGAGAGAGAGAGAGAGAGAGAGAGAGAGAGAGACAGACAGACATACAGACAGACAGACAGACAGAGAGAGAGAGATACAGAGAGAAAGAGAGAGAATATAAAGATATCAAATACAGGAAGTGGTTGAAGCAATCTTCCTGAATTTGCTAACATTTATATCACAGTTTTTGTATGGATTTTATTTTGAACTAGCTGTTTTTATGTTTTTTTATACTAAAGTGTAACCACTTAGCATGGCTAAAGGCCATTCAAGGATAAGGGTCAATCAGATTGTCGGTTGGATGACAGACAATACTATGAGTTTGATAGGTAGAATTTGATTCCTTAAAAAACGGCTTAATTTGTAAATAATAATGAAAATATAGGAAAAAAAAAATTGCTTTAACAATGTCCACCCCAAAATATTCTCTCTAAAAAGAATCTGCAAGAATAATAAAAATAAAAATAAAGAACAAGTTAATACTAGGAAGTAATCGAACCGTTATGTATTGGTGTTATTAGAAAATATTGGAAGCGATTATATACACGGTGATTCATATGTCACTTCACTTAGCTATTTAAAATGATTACCATATGAAGCACAAACATACTATGAACTTTTGATAATTGTTATCTTACTCTCTAATTACTGTTATTTGTTATTTTAAATTTGTTCGTTTATATATTTGTTTGTATATATATTTATTTCATAATCAATCAAATATGCTACAAAGAGTCGTAAATTCCTTGCAAAAAAGAATGGAGCTATGCATGCAGAACGAAGGTGGAAATTTTGAAAATTTGCTGTAATTTTAAACTCCCATAAATGAATTTGTTGAATAAACTTTCTGTTTTGTATTACCGTATTTATTAACTTTAGAATTTGAAAAATAAATAGTTAAGTGACTTATGAATCACCCTGTATAGCGTGTATTTGATGTGTAAATTTAATATTTCTGATGCGACTATAATTATCGTAATCAAGTATTTGTTTATTGCAAAAGTTCAGGATAAAATATAGGTCTATTAAAAGTTTAAGTTAAGTTCGTACATTTATAACTTCCTTATAAGTAGAGTGATGTTCACCCTGCCTAAAAGTGTGTGAAATGGTTTGTGCACATGTGGCTCCACGCAGAAAATTTGGTAAATAATAAATATAAAATGTTTGCTTCAGAAGTTTTAAAATGAGGATTGATAATTTGTATTTTTTTTTTTATTATTCGGACTATTGTTCTCATGTTGGATGTTATTCTCACAATGTTTTTGCCGATGCAACCGCCTACATTCTATACGGAATTTCATCATGAAAATTCCTGAGTTCAACGAGACGCATCTGAAGAAGGTTGGAGGTTACATCGGCTGAAACGTTGTGATAATAACACCCCAAAATGATAAGAGCATCCCGAATAATCCAAATAATATAAAATGTTTATATTTGAAACCAATCAAAAATGCAAAGTTGTGTTTTCGCAAGCCTATTTGAATTTATCAAATCTATAAAAAGGTTACGAAATTCATAAATTAATCAGTAGGAATTTGACAGCCTGACTTGGCACTCCCAGCTTCACCTACTTACCCACAACATTGACGTCACCCTCAAAGAACTCCCATCACTTTATGTCCTAGGAAATATGAAATTCTCAAGCGGTCCCTAGTCGCATGTGTATCCCATTCAGGCAAGATGATTTCAGGACGTTGCTTTATTTTGGAGTTTTTGCAAGAACGTGTCACTGTCCTCCCAAGTACAGCACATGGTATCCCCAAATGGTCACCCATTTGGTGCTGACCAGGCTCAACGCTGCTTAACTGGTGTTAAAACGTGATTATGCTGTATCACTGATCACTTGTCTTTTACTTTCTCAGACTCGGACACCTGAAGCGAAAAGTCATCATTTGAATTTGCTTGCTTTTCGCATGTTCCTAAAACCCTAGATGTGAGAATACATTCGTTCAAGGGAGATGGATATTTACTTATCCATTCAACATTCCTTCTCAATTCTCTATCCACACATATGACGGTTCTCTTTCATTTCTCAACAAGGCACACACCAAATACATAAGCAGCCTCTCACCTTCAATTATCTTAAAAACATGTATATTTCTCTTTCACACTTCACAGTAAATAAATATTGTTTTGTTAATGTTAAATATGCTTAATGTTTCGACTCCATCGTTTCTATCTTTTCGCGCTTCAGAAGAATATTTCCTCTTCAACGTCTGTTTTCTCCACGTTTCATAGACAGATAAACGACCACCTCATACCCACCACATAAAAAGATGAAAGTATATAAAGCTTAAGATAATCTACATAGGTAAATCACCTGCTAAGCATTGTTACCAACTTTTCACATTCCTAGGTCTAAAGACTTAAAAGAAGATAGTGAAAATACAAACACGAATACACATACTGATATGACCGCACAGACACGAACAATCACTTATATACAGGACTTTACAGAGCTCTCCAAAAAAGAGATCGCTCCTTTTTGCTGGAGCGAAAAGAGAAGAAGGCTTTTTTCATATTCCGCATTAGTGGAACAGGCAACTACATTTGGGGCTAAAGAGCGTGGTTTTAGTGCTCCAAAATTGTTTGAATTTTTTTTAAACATTAAACAATAAAAAGGAAAAGAAAGTTTGAGCTAAACTCTTTGAGTTTTCTTTTATAACTGTAGTAAATGTATATATAAAAGTGAGAAGGAGAAAAAGATGGATAGGAGTTACACATGGAAATTAGACATGAAAACTGAAAAAGTTCAACCTCTCAGGATTTTGTAAAGGAGAAGCATGATTTTTCAGTTAGTTTCTGCATTTCTAATGGGCAATTTGTCTTAGAAGACAGAAGACAGTTTGGAAAAGTTCCATTCAAAGACATCAAGTAATTCTGTAGTAATTTTCTTTAACATTTGAACTTTTTTTTGTATTAATCAAAAATATTTTTATGGCTGAATAAATAAATAAATGTTTATTTTTAATTTATTGAGAATTTATTTTTGTATACCATTTTGCCATCATTCAAAGAAAGTTATTGAAAATAAGTAATTACTAAAGAAATGTTTGTTTTTATAACAAAGAAATAAATTGCATTTATCGTGCCGACAATCATTTAATCTTATACTATTTTGAAGATGGATCTTAAAGATTAATTTCTTAACAAAATATATTTTTTAAAAACCGTTCGATTGAAAGAAAACATTTCATTGCGTTTTTTTTTCTTAGGCTAATACATTTTTAGTACACTACCGGTAAAATGTTGCAAATGGAAAGTGGATATTAAATGGGAAGAAAATTGAAAATAGACATACAAGTATAAGATTTAAATAAATATATGTCTTAAAAAACAACGAAACATCTTAACATATCTCGAAATAGTAGCGAGATTTTATAAAATATGATCGTATGGTCTTACACTTAATGTGATACCCCCACCCATATTGACGCCCACACCTGTATTTTGACCACTTACTAGCGAAATAGAATGTTTATGAAAGAAGGTATCTATCTATCTATCTATCTATCTATCTATCTATATATATATATATATATATATATATATATATATATATATATACTATGAATATTTATTGAGGCTAAAGAGCGTTCTATATATATATATATATATATATATATATATATATATATATATATATGTATATATATATATATATATATGTATATATATATATAAATTCCCGAAACAGTTTTTCATGGTAAACAACTGATGATCCCTTAAAATAGTGTTAGAAACAAACTAATATCATAACTGTAAAAAATAAATTGACTTACATGAGTGATTTTCCACTGAAAGACTTGGGACTATAAGTTGTTTTTTTTAATATAGTTTTAATGGTTGAGACTATATATATATATATATATATATATATATATATATATATATATATATATATATATATGATAATTTTTATTTACACAGACATGTACAAAATCTGCGACACTGGCATGTCGATGTTATCGATCAGCAGTTATTTTAAACTGAGATCTCACCAGGCAGAGTTAGAATCCGATCTTAACCTCAGATCATATTTGGTTCTCTCCAAATATGATCTGACGTTAAGATCGGATTCTAACTCTGCCTGATGAGATCTCAGTTTATAATAGCTGTTGATCGATAACATCGACATGCCAGTGTCGCAGATTTTGTACATGTCTGTGTAAATAAAAATTATCATATATAAAGCTCTATTTGATATTGAGCACTTTTTATAAACCCGGTTGAAATTCTTTGGATTACTACCCTATGGATGTTTTTACCTGGATTATTACCATTATATATATATATATATATATATATATATATATATATATATATATATATATATATATATATAAGTATACATATATATATATATATATATATATATATATATATATATATATATATATATATATATATACCTTCTTTTATAAGCATTCTATAAATATTTATTATTAAATATTAAAGTGTATTTACCTACAGACAATGTTGTTTCTGACTTACGTCCTCATCAGTACAGGACGTGGTGGTTTCAGGCGGTCAGACGGGTTCGAACACAGTTCGTAGATTCAGAAGAGAATCACGATCCTACGCCCTAATCTATTAGGCCAACAGACATTACTGAAATTAAGATACATTTAAAGCCAGCGGCAGGGTTCAAACGTTCCGAGATAAAAGAGTGCTTCCATAGCTTAACGACCTCAGATTTTTATAATTTCAGACAGTGCTCGACAATTAAGATTTATTTTTCTTATAATTTGTGTATATATATATATATATATATATATATATATATATATATATATATATTGTACAACGCGGAATGTTCTTGCTTAATTTTTTTTTTTACTTTTTCGACTTTTCAGATTATCCATCACATATTTCTGTAGAATTGGTGTATGTCGGCTCCGTATGTTTCTTTTTGTTCCCTTTTTTGCGAGTACTTTCGATTGTTCATCTAATCGTCTTAAGGCGGGTATTGGTCTGGATTGTTTTATTTCAGGTGCTATTTCAAAAGCTTAAAAGTAATTTTTGTCGGTTAAGGATATGTTGGAGCCAATTACTAAGCTAAACACTTTAAAATATCGTAACTAGATTCGCAATTGCTATTGTTGATTGTAGGGTGTCTAGTTTTTATATACAATACTTCAACGATTTTTAGTCTTTTTACATTGGGGTCGTGATGTATAATTTTGTGTTGTTGACTAAAAAGTGTCTAAATTCTGAATGGGGGAGAATTATGTTCTTTCAAATGTTGGCAGATTGACATGAAACAAGCCAGACCAATAAATCTACATTCAGCTTGTATTTAGAAATTTTCAGATACTGTAAGGAATATCAAATTGAAAAAATATTTTCCTTATAAAGACACAATAATATATATATATATATATATATATATATACATATATATATATATATATATATATATATATATATATATATATATATATATATATAGAAAAAAGGGTAGTGCAGTATTGGTGCAGTTCCCACGAAAGACAATGTAAAGGAGTAAGGCTACTAACATTTGTAAAATATTTTTGTCAACATTTATTTATTTTGTTATTTTATCATTTTATAATTTCATATAACGCGTTTCAGGCGGTGGTCCGCTTTCATCAGATATGTAAATTCATTTGAAGAAATGTCTTTCAATTTGAAAGAGTGTTGTTTCATTTGAGGAAATGTGTTATTGTTTGGCGTTTTTGTGCATGTGTGGGTTTGCGGGTATGTGAGTATGTGTTTTGATAATTTTATATCTTTTATTTTTTTATTTTTTCCTGCTACCGTTGGTCAAAATCGTGTGTGTTTATTAAGTATGTGTTATTTTGACCTTTATTTTATCGGTCATCTTAATTTCTTGGGGTGCGTAGATTTTCTTTTGAAATTAATTACTTTTTATTGCCCAGTCTCCAAAATGGCTGTTGAAGCAAAACACATACCACACACAAACATACTTACACAACAGACCCAGTTACTCACAAGGAAACAACATAAATATACCCATATCATTTACCCACCCCTTTCAACAGTTTCAATCCAAATCTTCACTAAGCTCACCCCGCAACCACACTCACACACATACACACAACAAATACATCATAAACACACATACAACTCAACCATACACTAACTCTTACGAATACGGCCCAACACAATACAAACCTAATCACTTTCACCCACACCAACCAATACAATCAAAAAAACCCTATCATACACGCTACACCACACAAACAAACCATCACAAAATACCCTTACTCAACAACCCCTACCAAAATCACCCAAGTAAATCATACAACAATTACCCTCACCCACCACACCAACAGATGAAACCTTCATACAACAACCTTCTACCCTACCACACACAACAAAACAGACCCTACAACCACCCTACACACCAATGGATACAATCGGAATACTCCAAACACTACCCACATCATCAAATAAAACAACCATACAACAATTCCTACAGACATAAACTTACACAACAATACAGACCCCACAACTACATCCACCGTCAACAACCTCTACCAAGATACCCCAACTAGAAACAACTAACTCACAATAACAACACATTCAAATATACCCAAATAAACCCTTATAACAACACGCACAATGCTAATTATAACAACACGCAAAATACCAATTTTGCCAGAAAACAACACAATCCTCTAAAACACACAGAATATATAGAAAGCAATCAGTCTTCAACAACTCCTCAAATCAACAGAACCAACAACACTCATCTTCATTTTTTAGAAATCCCAGATTAGATACTGGTGATACCAGATCAGGCTGCCCTGTGGCTCCCTGAGACGAAATTCACCTACATTGACGTTTTTTTTTTTTTTTTTTTTTGTAAAACTTAATTATGTTCTACAAAACCAAAAACAAAAACAACAGCCTTTCTCCCTCCCCTTTTTTATTTTTATTTTTCCTACCCTACTCCCGGTCCTGGATATGACCTTAAACTACATCCGATGGTGAGATCCGGCTTACGGACTTTGGGGAATGTGGAGCCTCCTCTTAATTACCATTGCTCCCAGGTCCACCCTGACCCGGAGTGGTAGTACCTGTTAGGGTCCCAACTATGGGTTAAATAGAAACAGATATTAAAAGGGGAAAGAAACAAAAAAGAGAAGAAAACAAGACCAGATTCGGCATTAAATAACCCAAAAAGGGTTGATATGCCGTAAAACAAAACTACCAAACCAAAAACCCTGATTAAACATTTGAAGATATAAAGAACTTGAAGCATAAAAACTTTCACTATAATGACCAGATTCGGCATTAAATAACCCAAAAAGGGTTGATATGCCGTAAAACAAAACTACCAAACCATACCAGATTAGACAATTTAAAACCCAAAATTATCAATTTATCGACATACACATTTACAACGGAGGAAATAGAAATACTAATTCTGCCCAACTCCCAAAAGTAATATCACGGAACTGAGGAAGGATCTTAAAGAATTTTAGCACAAATTTAGATTAATTGAAACACTAAACAATAACGAAAACAAAACAGATGATTCATTGGTGAGAAACAAATCAACATATTTCCCTAACAAACACAACAATACGAAAGAACTAAACACCTACTTTGAAAACCTCTGGAACATTAACCTCAGAGTAAAACTCAACCTACCAGTAACCTAACATCTAAACAAAACCAAGCACTAGATAACATCCTAAATAATAATAACATAATTATAAAAGAAGCTGACAAAGGCAGTGCGGTAGTCATCATGGACAAACATTACTATAAATCGAAAATTATAGAGGTACTAGAAAACAAAGATTACTACAAACCAATTAGCACCAACATTGATAACAACACCATTTCAAAAATCACAAAACTTTGCACAACATAGAATAATATACTAACAAAGAAAGAAAAAGATTTCCTAACAAACTTCATGATTAAAACAAACAACTTCTACGGACTACCTAAGATACATAAATCAAATGAGATAAGAAATGCCATCAACACTCAGACATCAGAATATATTAGTGTCCCGAGTCCCAATGACCTTACATTTAGACCCATAGTAGCAGGCCCATCATGCCCAACAAGCAGACTAAGTAACTTAATTGACATATTACTACAACCATTCACCGATTAAGTCAAGAGCTACATAAGAGACAACATACACTTCCTAGGCTCCTTACCACAAATAATAAATCTCGGGACTAAATTAGTTACAGTTGACATCAGCAACTTATATAGAAACATACCCCATGACTTAGGTAAACAGGCAATATCACACTGGATGGACAAACACCCACAAATACTACACCACAGATTCACCAAACACTTCATCCTCGACAGCATAGACATTATTCTCAACAATAACTCTTTTGAATTCAATAAAAAAAACTATATCTAGATTCTAGGTACAGCAATGGGAACCAAAATGGCACCAACATATGCCACCCTAACACTAGCCTACCTAGAGAAGATCTTGTATGAAAAGATAGAAGAAATATATGGACAGAATATTCAAACTCTCTTCATAAAATCTTGGAAAAGATACCTTGATGATTGTTTTATCCTCTGGGAACCTACATGGGGGACATCAATAAATTACACAGCATAGTACAAAACCTACACCCAAGATTAACTTCACCATTGAACACAGTGAAACAGAACTACCCTTCCTCGATGTACTGATTAAAATTAAAAACACTCACATAATCACAGACATCTACCACAAACCCACAGACACCCAACAATATCTCCATTTTAGAAGCCATCACCCCAAAAGCTGCCTAAAATCTATACCCTACTCCCTAGCACGCAGGATGTTTTCTATAGTCAGTGCCAAAGACTTCCGGATAGAGAAACTACGGAAACTTTAACAAGAAGAGGATACCCGCTACAAATAATAAACAAAGGTATAGAACTAGCAGAAAACATTCCATTAGAACAATTACGAATCCCTCAAAAACGAAACAAAGAACAAATATAAGCATAGATCTCTAAACACAACAAAACAATCCAGAATTATTCACAGAAATAACAAGAAACCTGACCCTACTCAACCATAACAACAAACTAAACAACATATTAAAAACAACGAAAATAATAAAAAGCAAACGCCAACCAAAAACCTAAAAAAAATGTTAACCTCATCCAAACTCAACAAACACACAATACAAGGGGTCACAAAATGCAACAAGGAAAGATGTGGGGTCTGTGACATAATAATAGAGGGGAATTCATACCCATTTAAACACCCAACACAAACATTCACAATAAAAAAAGACCTTAACTTCACCTCCAAGAACGTTGTCTATGTGCTAGAATGTACAACATGTAACGAAGCTTATATAGGTGCGACCAAACATTTAATAATAGAGTATCTTTACATAAAAGCAACATTAAACTCAAAGAAAACCGTAAATTATTCGTCTCCCAACATGTGCACTCATGCAGCGGAGGAAAAATTAAAATAATGCGAATTTTCCAAAGCCAAGATTACACCTACTTACTAACACAAGAAAAAAACTTTATATTAAAATACAATCCAGGATTGAACAGATCATAACTCTAACAACACACAATACGAACCACACTTCTATTAACTTCTCTCTATCAATCTGTACGCCTGTGTGTGTGTGTACGCGCATATGTGTGTGTGCTTGTGTGTGTGTGCGTGTGTAGGTGTGTGTGTGTGGGTGTATGTGTCGCTAACCTATGTACAAGATTCAGAACTGACCACACACGTGTGCGCACGCACACACACACACACACACGCGCGCGAACACAACAGCCATTTTGAATGGGCAATAAAAAGTAATAAATTTCAAAAGAAAATCTACGCACCCCAAGAAATTTAGATGACCGATAGAATAAAGGTAAAAATAACACGTACTTAATAAACACCTATGTACAAAATTCAGAACCGACCACACACGTGCGCGCACGCACACACACACACGCGAACACAACAGCCATATTGGAGACTGGGCAATAAAAAGTAATTAATTTCAAACGAAAATCTACGCACCCCAATAAATAAAGATGGCCGATAAAATAAAGGTCAAAATAACACGTACTTAATAAACACACACGACTTTTACCAAGAGAAGAAGGAAAAATAAAAAATAAAAGATATAAAATTATCAAAACACGTACTCACACACCTGCAAAGCCACACATGCGCAAAAACAGAAAACAATAACGCATTTCCTCAAATGAAACAACACTCTTTCAATTCGAAAGATATTTCTTCAAATGGATTTACATATCTGATGAAAGCGGACCATCGCGTGAAACACGTTATATAAAATTATAAAATGATAAAATAAAAAAATAATAAATAAATGTTGAAAAAAACATTTTACAAATGTTGGTAGCTTTACTCCTTTACATATATATATATATATATATTTATATATATATATATATATATATATATATATATATATATATATATATATATATATATATATATATATATATATATAGTAATCCAGGTAGGGTAAAAAAACACAGGGTAGAAATCCAAAGGGAATCAAACCGAGCTTATAAAGGAGCGCTCAATAAAAATATAGAGCTGTATTGTGAATGCTTTTTATTTAAACATGTACAAAGTCTGCTACACTAGAATGTCGATGTTATCGATCTACAGCTATCAAGAGCTGAGGTCAAAATAAACCTTCTGCCTGATGAGACCTCAGCTCTTGATAGCTGTAGATCGATAACATCGACATTCCATTGTAGCAGACTTCGTACATGTTTAAAGAAAAAGCATTCACTATATATATATATATATATATATATATATATATATATATATATATATATATATATATATTATGTGTAGCTCCTAGAAAAACCCTCTAGATGGGCACTGTAAATGTAGTATTAACACAGCATGACGTCGCTAGCTATAAATGCATCGTTTCTTTCATTAAGTTGAACGCTCTTATGACGTCAAGCCGCCGGATAAAGTGTTAAAATTATCACTGTTTATTCTCTATTCAGCGTTGGCCCAGTGGTTCTAGATGTCGGGATTTAAGTTGCACAATATTCGGAATCCGGGGTTTTGAATCGCATGACCAGTAGTGAATTGTCATATAACTATTCTGATGAGTCCCGATTATAAAGGACGAAACGTATACGTACATAGATAATAAACAAAAAAAAATTTATTATTTGTAGCTCCTAGAAAACTCCTCTAGATGGGCACTGTAAGTGTAGTATTAACACAGCATGACGTCGCTAGCTATAAATGCTTTGTTCCTTTCATTAAGTTGAACGATCTTATGACGCCGGATAAAGTGTTAACATTATCACTGTTTATTCTCTATTCAGCGTTGGTTCTAGATGTCGGGATTTGAGTTGCACAATATTCGGAATCCGGAGTTTCGAATCGCATGAACAGTAGTGAATAGTCATATCTCTATGCGTATGAGTCCCGATTATAAAGGACGAAACGTGTACATACATAAATAATAAACAAAACAAATATTATATATATATATATATATATATATATATATATATATATATATATATATATATATAAAAGGTAAAGGTAAAGGTCGCATAGCCGACATCGCACATATATATATATATATATATATATATATATATATATATATATATATATATATATATATATATATATATATATATATATATCTTGGGAACATTACAAATGCGTATATCTCATGAACTATTCCAGGTAGAAAAATGAAACTGGTGCCATTTTAAAGCTTGCTTAATCAAGTTTTTGGTCATACTAATGATTTTCGTGTTATCTTTCCAGGTGCAGTAATGGCGTTCTCTAAACAAGACAAGGCATTTTGCGTCCTCCAATTTGCAAAGACTGAATCGTGGACATGTGTTCAGCGTGCATTTCGCAGGAAATTTAAAAAAGAAGCCCCTGAAAGGAAATCCATTGTCAGATGGCATGCTAAATTTGTGAAAGATGGGTGTTTGTGCCCAAGTAAGCGAACAGGTCGCCCTTCAACTTCAGAAGATGCAGTTGAGCAAGTTCGGACAGCCTTTCAGCGGAGCCCCCGTAAATCAGTGAAAAGAGCCAGCAGGGAACTTCAGCTTGCTCCAGCAACTGTCTGGCGTGTCTTAAGGAAACGACTGCAAATGGTACCTTACAAGCTCAAGTTGGTCCAAAAGTTGAAGGACACTGATAAGCCACTTCGCCGTGACTTTTGCATTGCAATGCAAGAGAAGTTGGAAGATAACGGCTTTGATGACCGGCTTGTTTTTAGCGATGAGGCGACCTTCCATCTGAATGGCAAAGTTAACAAGCATAACACTCGCATATGGGGTACTGAGAATCCTCATGAACTTCTTGAGCACGAGCGAGATTCACCAAAAGTGAACGTGTTTTGTGCAATTTCCAAGAAAGGTGTCTATGGACCGTTCTTCTTTGAAGAGGCAACTATCACTGGTGAATCCTATCTCAACATGCTGGAAGACTGGTTAATGGCTCAGTTGGAACAAGCAGAATCTGATGACTTCATTTTTCAACAAGATGGTGCACCACCACACTGGAGTCTTAGAGTAAGGCAGTTTCTTAACACAAGGCTGCCTGGTAGATGGATTGGGAGATCTGGGCGAGGTGATGACGTTCTCATGCCCTGGCCTCCTAGGTCTCCAGATCTTACCCCGTGTGACTTTTTCCTTTGGGGCTTTGTCAAGCAACAAGTCTATGTGCCGCCCCTTCCAAGAGATATTGACGAACTAAAGGCTCGAGTAACGGCAGTTGTGGGAACCATTGACGTCAAGATGCTGGAACGCGTTTGGCAGGAAATGGACTATCGACTAGATGTCTGCCGTGTGACGAATGGTGCTCATATTGAGCAACTTTGAAGATTCCCTACAAAACTTGAAACTTTAACCTTTCCAACGGTACCAATTTCATTTTTCAACTCCTAATAGTTTTTGAGTTATTAAAAATCGTTATGTTCCCAAGACTTTTGAAACACCCTGTATATATATATAGTGAGTAGTAATAACACAGCCGTTATCGTGGCTTCAATGCATGTTTCTTTCAGTAGTAGAACACTTTGACGACGGCTGCCTTAAAATAAGATTAATCTCTCACTGATTTACCGGGTTGTTGTGGGCTAAGACGTCGGAATTTGAGTTTGAACATGATTCGTGTTCTGGAGTTCGAGTCCGGCAACCGGTATGAATAATCTTCTTTACACTGACGATTCCGGTAACGATGAAACGTATACGCATGTAGATAAAAATAAATATCTATAATTATATATGATTATTTCAGTAGTGCTCAACATAGAAGTAGAGAATAATGTTCATAAAAATACAGTTTGAACTGGTAACACAAGAGCAATCATATTTTTCTTGAGAAATCATTACTAATATTTTTCATTGAGTTTGATATGAAATCCATATTACTTATAAATCATACAGAATGCATATCAAATTCAATGCAAAATATTCAATAAGAGCAATAAAAACAATTCAGCATTTGATATATGAAGTGATTATATGACTACGAAAAAAAAAACCGCAACTTCGACAAACTTGTATATGTACGTAGTGTCACTCAGCTGCCTGCTTGCATATTGATGTTTGCAGTTAAAAACACATAGATACTTACCAAGACAAATATTTAAATAACTCTTGGGGAAATCCTATCAATACTTTCCTTCCATATTTTTTGTATTTATTTCTTCTATTCAAGGGAGAGAATAACTCGTTTCTCAAGTGAAATCTTCATTGAAACTCAATTACTTTGACTGCTTTTCAACATTTCTCTGGCTTCGTTGTTAGGATTTCGGGCTTCTTTTTTTCCAAGGGTAAGTAGTCATCTAATTTTTTTTAACAAAAAAAAAGAAGCTAAATGAAAAAAGACTCACATGTTTTTCCTTAAAATAGAAATAGAATATTTTTTGCTGATAAAAGAAAAAATAATTTCGGAAATATTGTAGAAACACTTTGGAATGCCGAAGAAAAATATGTTGCCGAATAAACAAAAAATGATGTTTTCACAAGTATATATATCTATCTATCTATCTATATATCTATATATATATATATATATATATATATATATATATATATATACATTCATACACAAGTCGGACTGGAGTTGAAAAATACTTGAGGTCCGGGGTTTCGAATCGCATGACCGGTAGTGAATAGTCATATCTCTATGCTGATGAGTCCCGAGTGAAAAAGGACGAAACGTATACGTACATAGATAATAAACAATAACAAATATTTATTATTTGTCGCTCCTTGAAAGTAGAGCACTGTAATTGGTAGTATTAACACAGCATGACGTCACTTGCTTATAATGCATAATTCCTTCCCTTAATAGAAGTAGAATGCTTCGACGTCAAAGCCGCCGTTAAAGTGTTAAAATTATCATAGTTTATTCGCTGTTTACAATTGGCCCAGCGATTAGCGATTAGCGACGTCGGACTGGAGTTGAAAAATACTTGAGGTCCGGGGTTTCGAATCGCATGACCGGTAGTGAATAGTCATATCTCTATGCTGATGAGTCCCGATTGAAAAAGGACGAAACGTATACGTACATAGATAATAAACAATAACAAATATTTATTATTTATTATATATATATATATATATGTAATTCGATGCTTCAGTTAAAGCTTTTATTAGTAACCATACAACCGTTTTCTTCGTATAAAATCATAATTTTCCTCGTTAATTGCATAGTAGATGAATATATAGAATCGGGTTCATCAGTGGTTATCAACATATGTCAACAAAAAAAAAAACGATTTAAAATTTCAAAAGAAAATGAAAATTTATTACAAAATTCAAAGCCTATATATTATATTATATTTATTCAATTCGAAAGTCCATGTAAAAAGCAACCCGCAGACATAATTTAAGCGGTTTCTTCAATTCTTTATTTCCGAACTCCAGTGGAGAATCATCAATTACATTTTCGTCATTGCGTATAAATCAGATGATTCTTTTGTTGGCATTGGTTTCCCCGATATATTTCTATAGTCAGAATTCTTTCTAGAAAGATCTCGAGTACTTACAGAAGGAACTAAGTGAAAGGGTTTCTGTGGAACGAAGTGGATTCGAACTTGGCACACCCAGGTCGTCAGTCCGTGTTGTTAACCAGTTAGCTAATACCGATATTCTACAGCGTGGGCCAAAATAAGGGTCCTATCTTTAAATTTGAATAACTTGAATTTGAATAACTTCCACAAAATAAAAGTTAAACTCACCAAACTTTATGTGTGTGTAGACTGACCCTTCCGAGATTTTTTGAAATAAACAAAACAAATTTTAGCCGAAAAACACTTCTTAAAACTTACAAAAACTAAAGTATTGTTTTTTACACTGTTTTGAGTTTTTTAAGCAAAAATAATTTTTTCTAAATGAGGGTACGTTCCTTTGGGCTAATACGGCTCATGCTTGCTTCGGAAGGGGTCCTTTACTTATTCTAAAAAAAAATTTTAAAAAATCAATAAATAAAAAAGTTATGAATTTTTAAAAATAGGACCCTTATTTTTGCCCACCCTGTATTTGAAAATCTTCTAAAAAATCAAAGGCTCACAAAGCAAATAATTATGTTTTTTTTTCAACTGTTATCGTTTGACATAATGATCTACACGGAACAGATTTAAGTTGAACTACTTACAACTTATAGTAGAAAGTCATTAAATAGAATATGGTAAACAGGGTCATTAACTAGTATAGCGATGTTGTCTTAGTATATTTATTTAACTACAGGACTTTTTTCTGTTTATATGACTACTAGCAGGAAGACACTACGTTGCTCGGGAGTGAAGTAGGAACACTACTATATCCTTTTCCACTACGCTCATAACACCATATTACTTTCGTTTTTAGTGTCCACTCTCGTTTCAATTTTAGAAAACTCTCTGAATTATTGTTTTATACATATGGTTCAAATTTATTTAAATCGCATATACGTATTTGATGTTTTTAAAGGGCTAATGCCCCATAACTCCTTTTAGAGGGAGCACATAGAGATTCGGCACACAGATGGGTATGTAGAGATTTTCGATTACTTCTATTGTCTTTTATATTTTATACACATGATTTAAATTTCATCATAATAGGATATATTCAAAGTTTTTTTTTAGGGAGGTTCGGCTCCCCATTTCCCATTATGAAGGCACTTAGAGATTCGGGACCACTTTCATTGTTTTTCCCGGAAAATTTTACATAAGGATACACTTGTAGTTTTTACGTAGATGCTCTAACCTTTCTTTCTATAGGGAACACACATGGATAGACATTGATTCACACACACACACACACACACACACACATATATATATATATATATATATATATATATATATATATATATATATAGTAAGTTATGAAAATATATTTATGGCAATTAAGCTACACAGCGTTTCATCCCCATAGGGAATTGTCAGGCTAAAATGCTTAATTGCCATAAATATATCTTCATAACTTACTTCCTAGCTCTACTCACGTATTGAGCACTGTTGAAGTAAATACTGAAAATCGATACATAAAATATTATATCTCCTTATAACATTTTATGTGTATACATGAAATAATATATATATATATATATATATATAAGTGAAACAATAAAATAAGGTGCGAATCAAATTTTATTAGAATTCAATGTTCAGTCAAAAGACCTTAAAGTCCTTAACTCATACATATATATATATATATATAGTGAGAGAGAGAGAGAGATATGTATAAAACAAAAGATCGTATTTTGAAAATCTTGTAAGCACTATTCAGACTACTCGGTCTATGGAAAAACCTCAAATGTACGCAAGCGAACATGGTGTATATATAGAACAAACATTGTATTCGTCAAATAGAAGTAAAAGAAAATGAAAGTTAATATTTTTTATTAAAATTAAATACTTACCAAAGCTAAAGAAACTTGACGTTGTGGCATTTTAATTCAAAAGTTTGCAGAAATTTTATTTTTAAATAAATGACGCAACAATTAGGTAGATACGTCTGTGTGCAACTCAACCACACAATAATCGTTCAGACCTGATGTACCTCAGCTTCAAATGAAGACTCACACAAAACGAGCGACAAAATTGCCAAATCATTGATTTAATATGGTTTGTTCAAAGTCAGATTCAACGAGAATCGACTGCACACGTCAGGGCCTACACACCCTATCTAGCAACAGCGTCACGACCAAACTTTTCTTAGACATTCATCCAGTACAAAAAATTCCTGTATATTCGACCAACTAAGTAATCACCAAAACAATTATGGAAGAAGTCTTGCCAGATTAAAATCACTATGGTATTTTATGCGCTAATTAGTTACTCAATGACTGGACTCAATGGAAAGGACTCATCAACTTTCAAAAAAGCAACCCGGCAAAAGTGCATACACACTTGTACTTGTCTCTTCAAGTTTGCAGATCTTCTTTCAAACATTGCGCTCTTACAGCTATGCTGACCCACTTGCACATCTAACTTTGAATACCAACGATCCCGACAATTGAACGTTCATTGATCAACTCCTTAACCAGATGACTTATAAACCCGAACAACACAATCGACAACTGTGCAGATCCACTTGGGCTCATCACTTTAAACAATGCAAACTCACTTGCACCACTGATTTAATCCAGAGTGCAGAAAGTTTTGCACCCCTCAACCGTCTTTGCTGATTCACTTTCAACCCATCTGCACATCCGTTTTGTTAGCAACTCATGCTCTCCCAACGTCTCTAATTGATATGAGCAATTGTCTAGATAATCGATCAAATTAATTAGACACATTGGAGATATGAGGAGTGCAACCGTTTCTGCAAACTCATAACAAAACCAACATTTGATCTTCCAACATATTGGCTCGTGTGGCAGAAACAACCAAAATTTCATTTTTTTCTGCGCACATTGTCATTCTATCAACGAATCATATCTCATCAAATCGTTTTCATCAGCAGCAGTCAATCCGGCTATAACAAAAGGCTGTGTATATTCATTCAAGCCACTCAGGGGCCTGCACTCGGACCTCGTAACTTGAAAAGACAACGTCTTCCCCAACAATCCTAACCACTGGAATTTTTGCCAGGCCGATTCAACGTCATTTCATGATGACGATGATCAACCAGACCTCATCCACAATGGCAGTGATAGCAGATTCTCGTCTGCCTGCCCATTTATCATACTTGTCTACAGTTTGTCTCCTGTCAGCTGTAGCCACCACAGTGAAGACCGAGACTGCAGCAACAACATCAAAAATTAACAATTCTCATTGAAAGGTCAGATGGGATTCATCAGCATCATCTTATGGTAACAACATATTCCAGACAACTCCGCATCACTTTTCCTGCAACACTAGCAGCCGAAATACAGACCTCTGCTTCCTGATAATTTTATACCTTATGGTGCAATAGACGCTATTCGATAGTTTTGCACTGTTCTTCTAGGCTTATCCTTCTTTCTTTACCACTGCCATATTTTTTATCTTGTGTCTCAACAATAGTTGTAAGACCGATTTACCAGCATCAGACTCTGCGACAATATGTTAAAACATACTTGAAAATGTTAAACAAAATTAAATTAAACTGAAATCAAAATAAACGATGAAATCAAACACAACATATGTTGTGAAAGCTTTTTGGTAAAAAAATTCTTCAAATTACGTCTAAAATATGATTTTTCAGAATTATAGATAAGTTCGCATAAAAAAATTTAGTTACATTTTTTTTAATTGAAAATTATTTTATATTGAATTATCTCGCTTCAAAATTATTCCTTAATTGAGCAAAAAATACTTCATACATTTTAGCTATTTATACTTTTGTTAAATTACTTTCTAATATACGTAAAACTATTGCTTATACAGAGGAACATTTTAGAAAAAATATATAGACTAATAATGCAGGACAATTATTTATGAAAGATAGACTTTGAAAAATGTATAGGAAATGAAATATCTAAACCTTCAAAGAATAGTACCAAAGCCATATTTTAGCTACATAAACTGTATTAGTGATTTAAAATTATACTGATCGTTTGGATGTTAATATAGATGTGTAAATTTCCGCAGAATTTCGTATTTATTCTATACATAGATATTACCACATTTATTTATATTTTTATTCTATACATAGATATTACCACATTTATTTATATTTTTATTCTATACATAGATATTACCACATTTATTTATATTTTTATTCTATACATAGATATTACCACATTTATTTATATTTTTATTCTATACATAGATATTACCACATTTATTTATATTTGTATTCTATACATAGATATTACCACATTTATTTATATTTTTATTCTATACATAGATATTACCACATTTATTTATATTTTTATTCTATACATAGATATTACCACATTTATTTATATTTTTATTCTATACATAGATATTACCACATTTATTTATATTTTTATTCTATACATAGATATTACCACATTTATTTATATTTTTATTCTATCCATAGATATTACCACATTTATTTATATTTTTATTCTATACATAGATATTACCACATTTATTTATATTTTTATTCTATCCATAGATATTACCACATTTATTTATATTTTTATTCTATCCATAGATATTACCACATTTATTTATATTTTTATTCTATACATAGATATTACCACATTTATTTATATTTTTATTCTATACATAGATATTACCACATTTATTTATATTTTTATTCTATACATAGATATTACCACATTTATTTATATAAATATTGATATTAGACGACGAATTATAACAAGAATTATTTTTAAATATATGTACACAAAAACAATTAATCTCAAACAAACTTTCTGATTGATGTTTACGATCAGATAATGTGGCGGTTGATGGATATCATGATTTGTAGCCCCTGTTTACTTGCCTCCCCACGAGGGCATGGTTAGAAACAAGGTTGTTTTTAATGTAGGGAAAAATCCAGCTCTCCAAAAAGGGACACTCTGGATTGAGCAAAAATAAGAATTGACTGAGGACAGAAAAGATCAAGTGCAGTATTAGAACAGATACCACACCTTGCCCCTTGCCCCTTGCCATCTTAGTTTATAATCAGCTGCGGTGTTATGAGTGATTGCAGAAAAATAATCGAAAATAGGCTCGGTTTACATTTGGAAACTTGTGCTGTTTGAGTGACGCGGTGTCATGCTAAACCCGTCCCTTTCAACTGTTCGTATAATTGCGGTTCTGAATGTACAATTTCCATCTGAAGGACAAAACTTCAATATGGACCTCTATCTGCCGGATGTTAAACACGGAAAAGTACAAGTGTATGATGATGACATGGATGAGGAAAGGGGGAGACAGACTTCCATTCGACAATGTGCAAAATTGGCGATAAGCACAGGTGATTGTTTTGAAATGCAGCCGAGTCCATTCAAATTCAAATTGTTGCAAATGTCTTCCCAGCGAACAGGTTGGACCGAATGAGGAGATTACAAAGATCCGTATTACCACTAATTGAAACTAATCAACTGGAATGTACTAAATAAAGACGGTATTAATGTATTTTTATGGAGATAAGCAAAACTGTCTAGCGGCAAGGAGTTAGGGAGATGAAAGGAAACAAAGTCGAGAGAGGCGGAGGGGAGGGGGGGGGCAAAGCAGATATTGGCCGTGCTCGGTTGAATTGTTAATTGGGCAAAAGGCTTTGACAGTATGCATTAGAATGCATTGTACATGGGTTACGTTCTGAATATTCCCTAGATTATTCTTATCATTGAAATTAAGATGAGTGTCAAGCACACTCACAACAATACATACACATGCATATATAAACAAATCAACAATGATGCAAGCACACACATACACACAATATACTGTATTACAATCTCTGCAGGTGCATACATTACCATGATAATACACGTATTGTCTCTATTTCAACGTATATTTCTATTTATATAAAGTTAGGTATATGTATATTATTATATATTTACATCTACAGAATCCACTGCTAAACTAATTAAACGATCATTATGAACTTTGGAACATAACTGCTATGTGTAATAGGGCGATAATGTATATCTGTTCCAAAATTCATAATGATTGGTTAATTAGTTTTAAATTGAATCCTATACATGCGAATATCCAAACATGTACATATATCTAACTTGATATAAACAGTAGAATAAAATGAATTCCTCGAAGAGAACACTTTTATACCACTTTTACGTCCCCTTACGACGATTACAATTAAGATATCATGGATCAAATTCAATAAATATCTAACATATTTGAACTTTCAAATAGGAAGTAGGCCTTTAAAAACCCTTTAAAATAATCAAAAGATATTGAAATTTGGGGAAGATTTATTAAATGATGTTTAATACCTATTGCTAAAATTCCACAAAAGTCAAAAGCATTTTATTTACCTCCTCTCCAGGAGGTTAGACACAAGGTCAGATGTGGGTTTAATGAAAGTGTTTGGGTGGAACAAACTGGATTCGAACCCGGCACACCCAGGTCCTCAGTCCGCATCGTTAACCACTTAGCCACCGTAGCATTTGACAAAAGTCAAAAGTATATAAATTTTCACAAAAGGCTTCCACCCTCTTTTTACCTCTTTTGCATAAAACTAAATTAAACTAAATATAACCTACATTGAGGCCTATCAGCTGTATTCCAAAATTCATAATAATCTGTTTATTAGTTTAGGAGTGAATCATGTACATCCAAATATATAAACATACCTAACTTTTATATATATATATATATATATATATATATATATTACTATTTCATGTATCTACATGAAATTTAATAAGGATATATACTTTTTTATGTATCAATTTTCAGTATTTACTTCAACAGTGCTCGATACGTAAGTAGAGCTAGGTAGTAAGTTATGAAAGGCTAAAATCTTCAGGCTAAAATGGGGATGAAACGCATGAGCCTCTGTGTAGCTTAATTGCCATAAATATATTTTCATAGCTTACTATATATATATATATATATATATATATAAATGAAATTAAATAAACATTAGAAACAGCCTACGCAGATTACGAGACGTGTAAGCGTAGAAACGTTGATTTATCTGCACAGACTGTTACTAATGTTTACTTAATTTTGTTTATAAAAGTTCTACTTTGTATTGAGCACTTTTGAAAAAATATTGGTTCATGTTATTAATGTAGTTGAACTTGACTTGACTTGACTTGGTCCCTTAACCCCCTCCTGGGTCGTAGGGGCGCTGCACCAATGAACTCCACACCAGCTGTCTCCACTTCTGACGGTCATGGGCAATGGACTGGGTTGTAGCGAAGTTGTAGCCCGTCCACTCTTTGATGTTGTCCGTCCATCTTTTGTGTTGTCTACCTCTTCTTCTCTTGCCTTGCACTGCTCCCTGCAGGATTGTTTTGGAGAGACCACTGCCCCTTGTCACGTGACCATACCATCCAAGCTTTCTTTTTCTTACAGTTGTCAGCAAATCTTCGTAGTTGTTCAGATTTGCGTTGATGAGCGCGCAAACTTCTTCGTTTGTGACACGGTCTGAGTACGAGATGCCAAGCACTCTTCTGTAGCATCTCATTTCTACCGTTTGGATTTTTCTTTGGAGCTCGGCTGTCAAGGTCCATGACTCGCATGCATACAAAAAGATGGATAATACTAGTGTATGCAGCAGCTTCAGTTTGCAACGGAGACTAATGTTTCCGTCTTTCCAGATTGAACTTATTTTATTAATAAAAAAGTGTTATGAAATGACGTGAATCTGTCCTTTATAACATGGAAATGGTATAAAATTACATAAAAAATAATGAATATAGCATAGCTCTGGCCTTAGACCATTGAGCTATCATAATTAGTTTATGTTATGAAATTTATATTTGAATAGAAAAAATCTAAATCTAAATAAAAAAATGCACACACACACACCCACATTATCATGTTATCTTGAAATATTGACTATTAATAGTAAATATATACATAAGTATATATATATATATATATATATATATATATATATATATATATATATATATATATATATATATATATATATATATACTGAGGTTCTAAGCCATAGACGGTAGTAAAACAAATGTTTACTTGCTTTCTTTGTATCTCTTTGTTTTTTACGCCCCCATCTCTGTGGACTCAGTATGTCAGTAGGCAGTCATGGAAATTTTTCTGATCAAATGTGTTTAAACGTGTAAAATGTGTTTAATGTAAATGTTAAGTAACATCTGATTAATCTTTTATTTAAATAGTCATAAATTTTAATAGTTAATTAGAAAAAGATTAAAAATAAAATAAAATATATCATCTCCAACCGAAGCGATGTTCGTTAAATACCGATAGTTATTAATATTTCCCCGCTCAGTGTGGGTATCCCCTACTTATATATTCTATTAAAGTTAATATATCATCTGTAAAATCGTTTTCAAAGAAAATAAATTTAGAATAATAAATTACGAAATAATTATTACTTACACATTGATGAAGAAGAGATATTGGTGGGCATTTGCAATTTCGTTATTTGTAACAAACGCAGCGATTGGGTAATCAACATAGATGATTACCCACTGAAATTTAGCCATGAATATCCAGATTTGTTTTGTATTAAAGGATATATAGGGTCGGATAAAATATGTAATCGATGAAAGCGATATGCATTTCAATTTTTCTAGCAAATAACAGAATGACAGTTTTGAATCATGACTGGCTAGTCAGAATCAAAAATTGAGTTGGCCGATGCCTTGCTATTTAGGTCCGATTTCGAAAATCAGACAATATCAATTTATATGTTAGATATATATATATATATATATATATATATATATATACATATATATATATATATATATATATATATATATATATATTGTTGGTGATTTTATTATTCCATTAATTGCGACAAAATTTATGCTGTTTCATTAGCGTCCATAATGAACGCCAACTATTCAAGCGTCAATGAAATCCAAATGCCTAAGATTTTAAATTCAACCCCAACCGGAAATATAGGCATTTCTTAGGCATTTGGATTCCATTGACGCTTGAAAAGTTTGCGTTCATTATGGACGCTAATGAAACAGCATATATTTTGTTGCAATTAATGGAATAATAAAATCACCAATAAAAATATATATTTTTCTCTGAATTTTCATTGAGCATTCTCATAAACCCGGTTTCAACTTCCTTCGGATTTATACCCCCTGGATATTTGTAACAAGTTAATTATATATATATACATATATATATATATATATATATATATATATATATATATATATATGATGCTATCAGATTCCATTAAATAAGATAGTATGTGTCTATTTGATTATTCTTTCCAAGAAATTTAGGTAAGTCCCAGTTGAAGGTAAATAAACTTGTTCCAAAAGTTGCTCTCTGTAAGCTTTCGACTAACCTCAGTCATCTTTTTGAAAAATTATAAACATATGCAGTGAAAAAAGAAGGTGTAAACAGAAGCATTTGAAAAGAATGCAATGCTTCCCAAAAAGCTAACAATACACTTATTGTTGTAGACCCGTGCTAGGGGTCACAAAGATAACAACCACAAATTGTGACAGGTTAAAATATACAATGTATTTATTCATAGCAATACAGTAACGCCACTAAATGTGGTAGGAGATGACCGGATTCCTACCATGCGGTAAAACATGAATAGGAATGTCCTCTCTTTGAGTCTTTGCAACCATGGTATTTATTATAGATGGTTGCTTCCATTAGTTCTTCAATAGGGGTGATTTGTACCCCACAACACTTATATAATACAACAAAGATTCTATGTTAGACTATATACCCATCTTTCACACACACAGAAGACTCTGTCTTGTTACTTATTAGACCCACCTTGTATATCGTAACGAGAATATTAACTCATGCAAAGATAAATATGTATATTAATACAATACTGAATATATGAATTATTGTAAGGTTTCTTGTTATTCCTATCAGAATGTCTTCACACAATTATCTGCATTTCTTCCAAAGTAATTATTTCTCGTCCAATCAAGATGCTGACCCATTGCATTCTACCTAAATTGAACAGTTCCAGCCAAATGGCTCATACATATTTCTCTCCATGTCTTTGGTCTTCACGGATAATTTCAAAAGTTTTGCATAAACAAATGTCTGTTCATCCCAACTATTAAACATCAAACATAACTTTGATATAGTTCGTTCTCATTGCTTTGGTTTGTGTGGCTGACAATAGCGATTCTGTTTCTCTGTTCAAGTGTCCTTTTCTTCTTCTTCTTCTTCTTCTTCTTCTTATTATTATTATTATTATTATTATTATTATATAAGTATTTATCAGTGATTGCTCACTAACAATAACATGTCTTGTTCCTTACAGTCTGAGTGACAACAAATCCCCACCAGATTTCCAGCACTATCCGCCTCTTTCGATAATCGTTACTAATCATTTTGCATTATCGCAACAGCCGTTTAACATTAATTTCTTTTTGACAAAAAATTTTGGTTTTCTCTGTAATTTGAGTGGCAATGAGATTTCCTAATGTTCCAGTACTCTTCGCATACTTCTAGTGGAGGTCTGGTTGGTGATCTCTATTCTCTGTCTTTTCATTTTCTCTTGACCCTTCATGATCATTGTGTGTGATACCAGCCGAGGCTGGTGTCACCACATGTGTGAGTGGTTTTGTTTATTTTAGGTAGGGATGTCAGTGTATTGGATTTTTAGCAGTTTCGTTTCCCTTGGGCTCGTGTGATGTTCTTTCTATAATTTTGTTCTATTTCAATTTTAACTTAACTGTGGCTGCTCAGCATTCGTTGATTATGTATCCGCATTCAAGCATTTTCCACAAGATTTTGGCTGTTTGCATCACTACCGTACATTGTAGAGTCTCAAACTTCCCTTTGATTCCAATTATTATTTTTATTATCATCATCATCATCATTATTATTATTATTATTATTATTATTATTATTATTATTATTATTATTATTATTATTATTATTATTATTATATAATGATGATGATGATGATGATGATGATGATGATGATGATAGTTGCATTTATTTTATTGTTCTATTAGCGGGACCCATATCCCCTCTGCAAAGAAGGTGGTAATGCCTGAGACGATGGCCTCTCGTTACCTTTAAACGTTCTGATGAATTTGAAATAACACGAAAGTGCTGTGTTTCTTTGTATTCTAACAGTAATGCTAAGTCTGGGTGACAACATCAAAAAAAGAAGAAAAACGGTGTGCACAATGAGTGTAACGGAACTGGTACACTTCAGTTTACAGCCTAAGAGACAGATAAGAGTCCTGGTTAGTCCTATCGGCACTCTCTCATGAATGAGAGCACTACAGACGACAGGCAATAGACCCATACCCCCTTCAAAATGAGGTGGAAATGAGCATGGCTTATCATTACCTTTGAATATTGTGGTAGATTCGAAATAACACGAAAGAGGTGTGTGCATAGTTGCTATAACAGAATTGTGAAAAGTCACTTCATAGTTGTTGTGGTGACAACCACTCATTTGCATATACGAATAACGTTACATTATAAATGGCAAGCCTAGGTTGGCCTTAGTGTGTGTTACCTAAATGCCACCGGAAGTGACGCCGAAGAGCGTACATGTCCTCCCACCAAGACTCTCTGACTCGACACCTTCATTTGTACATACTGTAACTATACCTTTTCTTTAATACACTTATTATTGCATTCTCCTTGTTGTTTGCGTCTTCATTGTATTCCTCACTAATTATTGTTCAACCTTGCAACCACAACAATAGTCTAAGAGACCAATAAAAAAGTGTCCTGCTCAGTTTCATTGGTGCTCTCTCAGGCGACAGTTAGTATACCCATTCCCCAACTTGAAGGAGGTAGTAATGTCTGGTAGGAAGGTTTTCCATGGCATTTGCTGTTATTTTATAGTACAAAAGTAATTTTAAGAAATAATTCATTGAATTGTAGGCCCAGCACCGGAACGCTATTGTTTAAATTATTAATAATGCAAGTTAATTAGTCAGTAGTAATGTATAAATGTATATGTCTGAAGTTTTATGGTCGTAGCTCAAAACAAAAATCTCCAACACTTATCGTCTTCATAGCAACAGGCTAACCAATGTTAAGTGAATGCAAGAACAGGTAAGGATGGAATAGCATGTGAATAAATGATGAGAGAATGAATTCTGTAATCTCTAGAATGTCGTCTGTTTTCAGTGAAAAATTGTGCGTTACAACATTATGTTTTTAACCAATTTGAGAATCGGGAGTTTATGAAGCTAGAAAAATTAAAATAACTTATTAAATATAATCTGCTTTGGCCTGAAGTCAAAAGTTTGTGACACAATTTGTGGAAATTATTTATTATGATGAAAACAATAAATAAATAAAAGTAAATAACGATGTTTTATGTTTGAAAACTGCAAGCAAACACTGAGTGAGCAATTGTGTTACTGACTGTAATAGCCACTTACTGTTCGAAAATGTCATTCTGCTAATCAGAAAATGAAAAAAAAAGCTATGTCTTTGGAAAGAAATGAAGTGATAATTTTCACCAAGGTATTTGTAAGCCTTTGAAAATCGGTACTGTTATAAGTTAATTCAGTAGCGCCATGTACCTGGCGAGTTCCGGGATTATTATTTTAATTAAAATCGTATGGTTAAAAAAAACGTTAATATAAAATGCATCAAAAGTAAATAAACATTTAAACATAAGAATAGTGAAAGCTACTGTTAAAGAACAATCAGGCCATTCTAATAATCTGCTAATATGTTATTCCATCAATCGAGAATGTAAAAGAAAGTCTCTCTAATAGCCGACAAAAAGTCCCCTTCTCCCCAAAACAGTGTAGATGAAGGGAACGTTCCGTATTTAGGTAGAAAATGTCAAGTAGCTAACAGACAATATCAAGTTACCAAAAATGAAATAATAACGGTGCTGCAAAGAAATAGCTGTCCTACGAAGAAGACTTCCCGGTGTATGTGATTAACAGTGGTAGTAGCTCTGGACGCGAGAGTGAAAATTCTTCCGATTTCCTGTATGGATGATTATGTCCGAAGAAGTTGTGGAGCTGGATAAAATGTAAAACTTATTGAAATGCATATCTTCCAAAAACATGCAGCATTTGATTAGAAATTAAATAGAGGAAAATCAGTTTGCTTTATTATAAAGATATAAGAAAGATAAGATGAATTATGGCTGATTTTTATTTTTTATTTTTTGTAATTGTTCATTCCATTTTAGGAAGACTTTTAAAGGTATATTTTGGATTAAAAAGCTATTATTATAGACCGAAACAAAAAACTCCTATTTTCATTATTACAAAATGAGTCAGACAATAGGAAAATTGAATGGTCTTTTATTTAAATTCATTATTCCTTTGTCATTTAAATTTTTCATACATAAGTTGGTGTTGTCTGTGGAAAAGGGAAAACCAAATTCAGCTTAAACATGATTTTAGTCTTTGGGGATTAATTTCAGATTCAAGAACTGAAGTAATTGCAAACATTATTCAATTGGTACGGATTAATTTCAGACTGTAATGAAGTCATAGATATTCAAATGCCGAGTTGATTAAGTTCAACAAAAACCTCTTTGTAGCCAATAATTCATCAATTTCCTTTCACATTTAAACTCACTTAAGCATTTGAAATCTTTATCTTAATACCTTCATAAATAAAGTTAGGTATGTGTATATGTTTGTATATTTCTCTATATACAATTCACTCATAAGCTAATTAAGCGATCATTATGAATCGAGAGACACATCTGTTAAGCATAAGGATGGGTAATGTGGGCTATATTTAGTTTAACTTAGTTTTATGCAAAGAAGGTGTGGTAGTCCATGGTGAAAATTCAGATACCTCCAATTTTTAACAGTAGGTATTAGACATCAATTAATAACTCTTCCTCAAATATCAGTTTTTTGGGGGTATTTTAAGGGATTTTACATGGTAATATATGGGTAGCACCTCTCAATTGAAAATTCGGATGTTTCAGATTTGCATTAAATTTGATTCATAGTCATTAGACACCAATTAAGCAAGATTCTCTGAATGTTAATGTCTTCTTAAGACCCCTTGATTTTAAGCTTTAAATTTGAGACTTTTCTAGAATAAAAATTATATAATGGATTTTGATCAAAATTGGAATGAGGATCCCAGACAAGGTTTAATATCATTGTATCTTGATTTCAACAACAACAACAACAACAACAACACCAACAACAAAAGCAGCAGCAGCAGCAGCGGCACGGTAGATTTCTAATCAACGTCTTTTCAGATGAAATCGCTCAGACAGACCAGTAGCTCTCTTTAGTAGGGTTAATTCTAGAAGAGTCAATGAAACTTAAGCATGTCAAAATAAGCTATATTGTTACTACTTCCTATTCATTATTTATATATACATATATATATATATATATATATACATCCACATAACACACACAAACATATACATACACATACATATACTCGTACAAATACATATATATATACGCATAAAAAAGATGATACCTCATTATAAAATATTAAAATATTAAAAGCTCAGACGACCCTCCAAAATCAGCTTTTTTCTTTCACTTATTTATATATGTTCGTTACTCAATAGCAATCCACTAAATATGGCGCCGGGAGCAACTGAAACTCGAAAACTTATCAGCCATCTAGAAAGGATAAAGAAAAAAATGTAGACACACGTCATCTGTAATATTTACCGAAATATATAGTAAAGACATAAATAGCCCTTAATTCTCTTCTTTTAACCGTGGTTGTTAGGTTGGCCGCATGATTATAGAGCTTCAGACGGAAGTTAAAATGTTGACTTGGGTCTAAGGTAAGAATCGTGTGAGCAGCAGAACAATCATCCCCCACACTGTTGATTCCTGAAAAAGGATCAAACACATGTGTATGTGGATAAGAATTAAACAATATTAATCATAATATTGATTATATATATATATATATATATATATATATATAAGGAAGAACTTACATTACAAATACATTTAATTATCATTTATATATATATATATATATATATATATATATATATATATATATATATATATGTGTGTATATACGCAACAAATATTAATTTAGACAAACTGTGTTAAAAGAAACCAATAACTCGTAATGGTTGCTTTTTTTGTCAACACTTCCAGGGTCTAACTGTTGGATATCTCAATGGTGCGATGGTTGCCGCTCTTTCTCTAGAGTCAAGTTTGAAGATTCTCTGTTGATTCCTCTCTTGTGACAGGTAGCTGAAATGTCTTGAAGAAGAGCGACCAAGACTATTAAGTATATTCTACTAATTTAATTGGATGGATGTAATTTTTTTTAACTAAGAATGTATTCTGGCTTGGCCATCACCACAAGAGGTTTAAGCACCCCTATTCTCCCGATGTAACATTAGATATTTCCTCACTAAAGTCTAGTATGATACTCAATCTAACTTGAATCCTTACTATGTCACATGATTAAACAAGCCAATCATAATCACTTCCCTGTCAATAATACCTACTCACCATCTGCACCTGGAAAATCATATCTGCACTTAACATCAAAAGAATATTCTGTTAGGTAATATGCATTATGTATATTAATTATATTATTACTATTAATATCATTGTTTCTAATATTTATATTATTATTAACATATAATTTCTTGAAAATTGATAGCGAAATGGCTGAAAACGTTGAAAATAGAAAAATTAAAATATCAATTGACAGTCTGCTATAAGTAATAACAAGTCAGTATTCGTGAGAGAACATGAAAAGATACTGGAAAAAATACTGAAGTGTTCCTTGTCGGTCTTATACAATTAAACATGTCTAATCAACTATAATAAGGTGCCTTGTGTCTCCCTTTCAATATATATATATATATATATATATATATATATATATATATATATATATATAGGATGTTGCAGCAAAATCCGACACTTTCTAAAAAAAGAAATCGAAATAAGCAATAAAAACAAAAGTTGTATACGCAGAAACCCGACAGTTATTTAAAAACAGTTAGAGTTACATACTGCATTATTTTTTCAATGTAACCGCCGTCAGAAGAGACGACCATCTCAAGGCTGGTGCGAAATGAGTCACAAGCTTTGGTGACCATGTTCTTGTCTATGGCAGTGAATGCCTCCATGATGCCAGTCTTCAGAAAGTCGCCCGTGTTGTGGGCATGCTTGTTGGAGACGTCTTTGATAACGCTCCAGAAGAAATAGTCAAGGGGTTGCAATTGGGTGAAAAGAGTGGCCACAACAAATCCGGCAACCAATGGTGAGGAACATTGTTCAGCATGCACGCTTTGGTCATCTTGGCCTTGCGTGCAGGAGCGGTGTCTTGGTGGAATATGTGAGGACATCTGGCGGCGATTTCCTCAATCCAGGGCTTTACAACGCTTATCAGCACCTCCAGGTACATCTCGGCGGTGACACTCAGACCCTTATGAAAGAAGAACAGAAGCATGAGTCCCCTCGCTGGAGATGACGCCATGGACCATGACGGAGGAGGGAAACTTTGTATGCTTCATGATGAGAACCTCCTTGATGTCTTTGCTGATCCACCTGTCATTCTGCATGTTCGAAATTCTTTTCATCAGAGAAGAACCTCAGTATGCTGGCGGACCCGAGCTTAAGCTCATTCATCCATCTTGGCCTTTCCTTGACTCCTTTGGGGCATTCATGATGAGTATGCAGTGAGACTTGCACTAAGGTGGAGTACCCAATATCTTTCTTGATCGTTTGGCAGATCGTCGACTTGTGACAGCATATGTCAGCCACGACCTTGGCGTAGCTCTGGCTTCAGATTTTGCTGCAACACCCTACATATATATATATATATATATATATATATATATATATATGCCCCTCTTCTTGGGTTGAACACTGCGCTAAGTAAACTCGCCAAACCGGATTTTATAAATAAGCCCATTACCAGGTAAACAAACCAAACCAGACCCGAATTTGGAAAAAATTAGTAGAATAATCTTAGAAAACACAAATAATATTATCAAAGAAAAACTGCATTTTAACCAATGGATTATACTACCAGTAAAATTAATTTGTTTAATGAAATCGAGGAAAAAAATCAATGTGCTTTTATTCAATTCAGCTTAATGAATTATTACCCTTTAATTACAAAGGAGTTATTCCACAAAGCCTTGGACTTCGCGAAATTGCTTACGGACATTAGCACTGAAGAAATATATGTGATCTATAAGTGCCGTAAGACAGTCCTTATTATTCATAGCGATCAATTTGTTAAAAAGATTACATAGCTTCATTCGATGTGGCGATGGGCTCACTGGTTTCTGCAGCAATATCTGATTTAGTAGGACTCCTTATTTTGTATACATTAACTGAATCTAGTGTAATTAACATTAACGATATAAGACTTGTGGTTAGCAAAGTTACCCCAGCCAGGAATGGATCTAGAAAGTGTTGTTTGAGTTGTCCCCCTTTGCAGATTGGCTGTTTGGAGAATTTGAAAGCTAGATGGCTCTGGTTGACAGTCAATTTGCATAGGTGGGGCAATAAGTAGTATAAAAACTGTACTCTTTTCATTGAGCTTTTGAAGAGCAGTAGGGAGAGCAGAGTGAGGCTGAAAGAAGAGACTGTGAAGTACAAAGAATTGTTCTTGAACTATTGATTACCGATTGGATGTTGAAAGAGATTAACCACTGTGGTTTGCAACCAGATATTTTTTTATTTGTCTTCACGGATTGACCACAAGCTATTTCGGCAGTAACTATGGCAGGAAAGAGGATCAGCAGTGAAATGCTGAAGACGTTCTCTGGAGAGGGGGATGTTGAAGCCTGGCTGAGCAAGGTTAAACTTGTCGCTAAGTTGCAGGACATCGCGGATGTAGCCAGCTTGATACCGCTGTATCTTGATGGTGATGCTCTGGCCCTATATGTGGAGATGCGGGAGGAGGATCGGCTGTCTTCAGCCACCATTGAAGAGAAGTTGAAGGAAGCCTTTACTGAAGGATCATTTGTGGCATATGGCAAACTAAGCCGTATGGTGTGGACCGGAGAGTCTGTCGATGTTTTCGCCAACAATATCCGGAGGTTGGCGGGACTAGCAGGATTCAATGGAGGAGGCCGTCGACAGATGGTTAAGATGGCCTTCATAAATGGCTTCCCAGACCATATTTCCATAGCTCTGCAGCAACTGCCTGGTGTAAATACCATGGAGGTGGCGGAGTTGATTACACAGGCTAGGGTGCTGGCCAGGCAAAAAGAGCGTGAGCAGGGAAGTGTAGCTGTCGCTCAACGAAGCAAACTGCAGCAGGAGATTGTGAAGGACGAAGAGCCGAAAGGGCTGTGGACGAGACCCAGGTTCGCTGGCAGATGCTACCAATGCCAAGGCCCGTATATGGCGAGGGAGTGCAGGGAGCCGAAGCCGGAAGTCACGTGTTACCGCTGTGGGAAAGTCGGCTACATCAGCAGATTCTGTCCCCAGGGAAACGGACAGGGGGAAGCCACTGCGCCGGTAGCTACCCCATTTATTCGATGAAGGCACTTCAGGGTACGTCGCCACAAGTAGAGGTGTACCTGAATGTGCGAAGTGCAAAGGCCCTTGTCGACATGGGCTGTACTTCAACACTTGTCACCAGAGACATGGTTGACACATGCAGTGGGACCAGCAGCATTATGGCAGTTGACGGCAGAGAGGTGAAGTGCAATGACACAAGTGTCGTTCGGTTGATGGTATGTGGGATGTCACTAACAATCCGGGCGATTGTTATTAAATTGTCACGGGCGTCGATGTGGTGCTAGGGATGGACGCAATTGCTCGACTAGGGGGCGTCACAGTACATAGGAACACCATGAGATTTGGAGGACATCAAGGGGCTGCAGGTGTGCAATCCGAAAAAGGTGGCAGAGGAACAGGAACGGCCAGGTCAGACAAAAGTTGCATGATAGAGGACCAAGATTTCTCTGCACACTTTGATGGTGAGAAATGGACAGTTAAGTGGGTATGGAAGGGAGAACCTCTTGTACTGAACAACCGAGTGGAATGCTACGAGCCTACGTTGCGAGGAGGCATAAGAATTGAATTTGAGAAGGAGGTGGACCGTTGGATCTCAGAGGGGATTTTAAGACCATGGAAGGAGAAGGTGGAAGGTGTGCTGCCGTTAATGGTGGTAGTTCAGCCCACAAAGCAAAAGGTTCGGCCATTACTGGACTTCAGGGAACTGAATGTATACGTTGCATGTCACATGGGAGGCGATGTGATGGACGTGTGCGGAGAGACCATGCGAGAGTGGAGGCAGATGCAGAAGGCTGCGGCGATTGTGGATTTAAAATCTGCATACCTACAGATCCACATTTCGCAGGAATTCTGGAAGTACCAGCTGGTCGGATACAAAGGCCAAACATACTGCCTAACTAGGTTAGGTTTTGGCCTGAATTCTGCACCAAAGATCATGGCGGCGATCCTCAAAACGGTGCTAAGCAAGGAGGATGCAGTCAGAAAGGCCACCAGTTCCTACATTGATGACATCATGGTGGATGAGACGGTAGCAACTGCGAAGGACGTAGTAGAGCACCTCAACGGCTTTGGGCTGATCGCAAAACGCCCAGAATCGTTGGAAGGGGAGCGGCGTTAGGGCTCCAACTAAGGAAGGACCAGATAGGAAGGTTAGTGTTCCGGAGGGGAAATGAAATCCCGGAGGTGTCTGAAAAAATGAGCAGGCGGGAACTCTTCTCGATATGCGGAAGACTGGTGGGTCATTACCCGATTGCAGGATGGCTACGGACTGCATGTAGTTACATCAAAAGGCGAGCTAGTGGAACGAAGTGAGAGGATGGAGTTGATAAAGAGACTGTGGACATTATGAGAGAGATTATTGAAGAGGTGAAGAGGGAGGATCCAGTGAGAGGTGTTTGGCACGTACCCAATAGTGCAGAAGGTGTTGTGTGGTGTGATGCAAACAGTATAGCAGTGGGGGTCACCTTGGAGATAGGTGGTGGCATTGCAGAAGATGCTGCTTGGTTGCGGAAGAAGGACGACGTCGCTCACATAAATGTGGCGGAACTGGATGCGGTTATGAAGGGTATCAACTTAGCCTTGAAATGGGGGCTACAGAATGTTGAGGTGAGGACCAACTCGACCACTGTGTTCTCTTGGGTCCAGTCCGAAGCTACAGGAGAAAGGAGGGTGAAGATGAAAGGCGCCGCCGAGATGCTCGTGAAGCGTCGATTGATGACGTTAAGGGAGATGATTAGGGAATTTGATCTTCAACTCAGGATCAGTTTCGTTCCCTCAGCGAAGAACAGAGCAGATGTGATGACAAGGGTGAGGAAGACTTGGCTAAAGGCACCGAATGAGGCGGCTGCTGCAATAAGTGGCTTGGCTGAAGACACTCCGAAGGATTTGCATGACATGCACCATTTCGGAGTGGATAGAACCTTGTTCTTGGCCAGGAAGGTGGACCCCAGAATCACAAAGGAGGCCGTCAGGACAGTGGTTGAGAGATGCCACCGGTGTCAATCAGTCGACCCTGCGCCGAGTAGACACGAAGGTGGTGAGGTTCAGGTGGCAGAGAACTGGAGCAGGTTGGCGATAGACGTGACGCACTATTGACAGAGGCCGTACCTGTCAATGGTCGACTGTGGACCTGGAAGAGTGGCCATTTGGAGGGAGATCAAGGCGGAAAATGCAGGTGAGATTGCAAAGGTCCTGGAAGAGGTGTTTTTGGAGAGAGGTCCAGTGACGGTAGTGCTAATGGACAAGGGAACTGCCTTTCACTCAGCAGCCCTGAAGAATGTGTTGGATAAGTGGGGAGTGTGGCGCTATTTCAGGGCTGCATATAGACCAGGCGGAAACGGAATTGTGGAGCGGAATCACAGGACCATCAAGGCTGTAGCTGAAAGGGGCCAGATTCTACCGCCAGAAGCTGTCTTCTGGTATAATATGGCTCCAAAGTCAGGGCAAAAAGTAGAGTCAGTGCCACAGAGGGCAGTCTTCAAGTACGAGTGGCGGCATCCCTAAACTGCACCCGTAGCCACGGAGGAAGGGGAGAAGCGAGCGTCTGTGCGAGTGGGAGAGGAAATGTGGATCAAACCGCCTGACGCTCGCTGTACCACACGCTGGGGGAGGGGCATTGTGATAAGTGTCCGGTCCCCGAACAATGTATCCATCAACGGCATCCCTTGACACATCCTTGATGTGCGGCCGGCAGTGGTGTCATCAGAGGAAGAAAACAGCGATGTCGAGCCATGTCGCAACGTTTACGAAGAGGCACCGCGGAGATCGCAGCGAGAGAGACGCCCGCCATGTTGGTCAAGCGACTACGTGATGGCTGACTAGTGATGATCGTGTAGATTAAGGGGGCGTGTGGTTAGCAAAGTTACCCTAGCCAGGAATGAATCCAGAAAGTGTGGTTTGAGTTGTCCCCCTTTGCAGGTTGGCTGTTTAGAGAATTTGAAAGCTAGATGACTCTGGTTGACAGTCAATTTGCATAGGTGGGGCAATAAGTAGTATAAAAACTGTACTCTTTTCGTTGATCTTTTGAAGAGCAGTAGGGAGAGAAGAGTGAGGCTGAAAGAAGAGACTGTGAAGTACAAAGAATTGTTCTTGAACTATTGATTACCGATTGGATGTTGAAAGAGATTAACCACTGTGGTTTGCAACCAGATATTTTTTTATTTGTCTTCACGGATTGACCACAAGACTATATAGGGGTGATGGTCTATCTATAGTTAGACATGCCACTAATTCTGAAGCTGAAAAAATCAAAACATTTATACACAAAACTATGAAAACTTTTGGACTTAAAGTTTAGATCACAATAGAAATTAAGTTCACAAACTTCTGAGATGTTACATTTAGCCTCACCTAGAACACATCTACGCCATATATGTGTTATGGTACCTTACCTATACCACCTACTTGAAGTCCTCCACTCAACATAAATACTGGTAGCACTTGCTTCTCAGTGCTGGAACCATAACAGTCTATACTGGCAGTCAAGACATACATACAACTACTCTTGTTTTCTGTTGTATTATACTTTTTTCAATATACTTGTTTTCTCTAAACTTCGAGTTCGTGTTTTCCTTCCGACCCCTTTACAGGCCAAAAACGATATGAAAGAAAATTCTGACCCGGTATATGTTCGTCCTAAATAAAATCACCCCTTTCCATTATTAAACATATTCCAATATCGATTAGCCATAGAATTAGCAACAATTCCTATACTGAAGACATTTTTAATAACAATAGTTACACATACAATCATGCTTTATATAGCAGTGGCTATATAAACATTAACATTGAGTATAATAGCAGAAGTTATAGGAACATCAGAAGAAAAAATAGAAACCGGTAGATTATTTGGTTTACTCTCCAGTTTAATCTGCTGATTAAATCCAAAATTGAACATATTTTTATTAATTTTTAACTCTGCATTGTCCTGTCAATAATTCTCTACATAAAATTTTCAATAAAAATACTATTAAACTTTATTATAGCTGTATAAATAACATAGTAAAATAAATAAGTGCCATAATAGACAGATCCTAAACCAAGATAATAAATATAGTAACAACAATAGACTTAACAATGCATAAGATAATAATAATGATAATAATAATAACAGAAATAATGAATGTAACAGTAGAGCAAAAATTAATGTATGCTACAAGAAAAATGTTTGACCAAGAGTATAGTATATTAAGAAACTGTGTACCCAGAAGATACTCTAGTTCTAAAATAATTTTACATAGGTTCGACACGTAGTGATTTTAAGGCTAGGTACAGAAACCATAAAATATCCTTTAATAACCTGAAAAAGAAAGATAACACATCATTATCCAAATACATACGGTCTCTGAAGAAAAGCAATAGGGTACCTGTACTGAACTGGGGTATTGTTCTTATAATGTATGATTTTTTAATTGAAATGTGGTTGTTGGCCATTTAATTTCTGTTGTGATCGGCTTAGTGAAATAATAAGTATAAATTTAATAGGTTCGATAGATACCATTCTGAATTTCGAATTGGATACGTTTAATATAAATAAAATAAATAACCCCAGTTAATTGCAATTAATGGATAACTATAGTATAATGAATAGATGATTTAGATAATTGGACCTTATCTGTGATGCACACCACTAAGGTAAAAGAAGATACGTTTTGTCTGATTTTGAGGACTATTGTAACGCTATAACATCTTTTATTTTTTTATATTATCTAGGTTAGTGTATGCCGAATTATATATACAAATTATTTATTTAAAGATTCCAGAGATGTATCATGGTTTAATTGACACAGATAGGTATTTACTGTTTAGAAAAAGCCCTTACAACCCAGTTCAAATCATCAGTGTCTTAAGTAAAGAAGACAAAACAAATGTAAATGAGATCATGGTACATCTCTGGAATCTGTAATGTATATCTTTTAAATAAATAATTTATACTTTAGCTCGAAAATTCTTACGATCGAGCACTTTATTGATTCCTTTTCAATGTACTCCAACACAGACTCTCTCTCTCTCTCTCTCTCTCTCTCTCTCTCTCTCATATATATATATATATATATATATATATATATATATATATATATATATATATATATATATATATATATATATATATACTTAGGCAGCAAGTCATTATCCAAACAAGCGTTGTTGAACGCCTTGATATTTCTCGTTTGTAAATCTTCTTCGTGAGGTTCTCAAACCGTCGAGCTATCCTTCTGGTTCCAGGTGGCCATCCGTAGAGTATTTCCCCGATTGTTCTTAATTCGTCCATTTTTTTTCGAGCGCTTTCGACTTTCTTAGTCGTCTTCAGGATTAGGTTTTTTTTAAATAAGAAAACTTGAGTTAATGTTTTATAGGTATCGTTATGGGCGAATGAAAGAAAAGAGAGGGTGTGTGGTTAAGTTCATTTTTTTCTAGCGTTTGTGTGTTTGGTTTTATTGTTTATTTATTTATTTTATTAATTCTTATTTTTACTATTATTTATTTATTTATTTTATTTTTTTATTATTACTTTATTATTTATTCTTATTATTACTATTATTACCATTATTTATTTATTTTTATTTTTTATTATTACTTTATTTTCATTTAATTATGAAATACTTTTAATATGTTAGTACCTGTGTTGAAAGCTATTTTGTTAATGTTAGGCTGTTTAGTTTTAATGAATATTGCTTCTAGTATTTTAAGTCTGTTTAGGCAGTTATTTTTGTGTATTATTTTGGTGTTAGATGTTAGTATTTTCCGTATATCGGATAGCTCGACGGTTTGAGAACCTCACGAAGAAGATTTACAAACGAGAAAGTTCCGTGACGTTCTACAACGCTTGCTTGGACATATATATATATATATATATATATATATATATATATATATATATATATATATATATATATATATATATATATGTGTGTGTGTGTGTTTGTGTGTGTGTGTTACTATTGGGCACTGAACCAATTGAATTGGTCTTTCTGGCTTGGTTGCCATCATAATGATCTTTATTTTAATCTGAGTTAATTTTATTCATATCATTTCAGATCAACAATGAGTATTTAAGCTAATTAGCAGCTATAAGCCCCCTGAAGGGAGTAAAAGCCAATAAAACCCACTTTGAAGGGAAATTAAAAGATAAAGTCATGAATCATTACGTTCAGCTTACTATACTGACACCCCCCTTCTTCCCAGGCCTCAACCGTCTCCCACTCTCTCTCTCTCTCTCTCTCTCTCTCTCTCTCTCTCTCTCTCTCTCTCTTTCTCTCGCCTACATATACACATTTCATGTTCTATAATCGCTGAACTGGTGCAACAGAATGGGCCCTTTCCTTCCGAAACCTATTTTCCGATCACCGAGAGTAGACAGATGACAAACTTTAAAGATTTACTTTGTTTGGAATTTAAATGAGACGAGGATAAAAGTTTTATTTGAAATAATGGACGTGCCTTTTCATCCCGGATCTGTGCTATCGTTTCAATCCTTTTGTATTAAGTCAACGCTAATTATTGATTTAAAGAAGCGATGGCGAGTTTGTTGTTGCGTGAAACCGAAATGTAATTAAACATGGCACTTTTCATGGAGCCAACCGTTTGACCTTTACATTAAGATTTGAAGGTTAAACGCTCAAAAGTATTATAACACATTTTGATTCTTCCTCGTACTATTATAGTTTATGTGCATCAATCAATTATCTATGATAGCATGCATACGTTAGTGTTGTAGTGTAGAAAGGGAGTGTCTATTGATAATAGACTCGCCGCTATGGTTGTTTTTTTGGACGTGACGTAGTATAAACTCGCAGCAGCGGCACAGCCTGAGGCGAACTCACCAATGAGACATGAAAGACGGCATTTTAATCTATTGACATTAATCCAAGTCAAAAATATATCCATTACGTTTTTGCAGATATATCCTATAGAAGCACACGGAACTTCTATGTTTCCTTTTTATTTCACCTCTGTGAGGAAGTAGAATAATAACACCAAAATTGACTACCTTACAACTAAAATTTTCTTTCTTTTGTATTTTTCTTATCTTTCTGTTTTTGCTGGAGATGGGGCATCCTACCGGATGCCAGACATTCACCGGCTATTTCAGACACTCCAGCCATAGATCGTTTTAAGATTCTAATCGTCCCTTTAAGTGCAATTGTTTGTATTTCTCTTGCACTCGGTTCACCGGGTATACTCGCCAGATAGCTTTTGAAATTCTTTTTCATTAGTCCTGTTGCTCCTATAATTACTGGTATGATGGAAATTTTTCTCAGATTCCAGTTTCTTTTCATGTCGTACATTAGACCTTGGTATTTCGTAATCTTTTCCCTTTCTGCTCTGTTCAATCCTGAATCAGTAGGGACACTGACTTCAACTAGGGTTGCTACTTTCTCCCTTTTGTCCCATATTATGACGTCTTGTTTAACAGCTCCGTTTTCTAAGTATGTAGCTGTAGGGATTGCATAGTCATAGTGAATGGTGTATCAATTATTTCCAACTGTTCTTTCTGGTTAATTCTCCCAGGACTTGCTGCTACCCTGGATATTCAACTTTTTACAAATAGTCCATTGAAGATATTTACACACTCCCTTATGTCGCATTGTATAATAGCCATCCCCCAGGAGAACCTTACAACTGGATGTCAGGTGGCTCACACTCTCTACTTCTGTGTGGCAGAACCTGCATTTGCACTTTCTCTGTATAAGTTTTAAAATGTGTGAACGAATGAAAAACAAGACTAAAATGCCTTCACTGCCGCCCGGGCAACGACAGGTTGGTGCAGCAAGTGAATGATAAACATGCTGAGTCACTATGTGTGTGTGTGGAATGTGGATGAAAGGACGTTCTTACTGACTGAGTGGATCTAATGTCTCTGTCATGGCGCATAGTTATATTGGTTTTGAAGATTTGGTAGACCACATGTAGAACCAAATACCCATGTGTACACGGAGCATGTATATAGCAGCAGCATGATGGTTTTATGTGGACTCAAGAGTCAATCATAAGAAATTACTTGTCAGCTGACCACCGCTTCTATTTATATATTTGTTCGGAAACGGGAACTTTCAGTTTTAGCCTAAATTGTTCTGATTGGTTGGATAGTATACATTTTTTAGTATTCAATTGTTTAGCTAAACTATAAATAATGAGTCGATCTATACGCATACAAACGAACTTTCTTCAAATGGCTTTTAGTCTTGTAAGTGTTGACTTCCTGGTGGCTCCCACGAAACTAGAAGTAAATTACTGGTGATTTCTACAATATTTACACTATTAGAAGTAACTTTTCTGATAGCTCCACAATACTAGAAGTTAATTTCTTGGTAGCTTTACAATATTAAAAGTACACTTCCAAATTTTCTATTATTTCCACAATATAGAAATAAATGTTCTATTATTTCCCCAATACTAGAAGTAAATCTTTTCTATTATTTCCACAATATGAGGAAAAATATTTCTATTATTTTCAAAATACTAAGATTTACTTCTAGTATTGTGGAAATAATAGAAAATTAAAAATTTTCTATTATTTCCACAATATTAGAAAAAAATTTCTATTATTTCCACAATACTAGAAATTTCTTTCTATTATTTCCACAATACTAATATTAAATTTTCTATTATTTCCACAATACTAGAAGTAAATGTTCTATTATTTCCACAATACTAGAAATAAATTTTCTATTATTTTCACAATACTAGAAGTAAATGTTCTATTATTTCAATACTACTAGAAATAAATTTTCTATTATTTCCACAATACTAGAAGTAAATTTTCTATTATTTCCACAATACTAGAAAAAAATTTCTATTATTTCCACAATACTAGAAATTTTTTTCTATTATTTCCACAATACTAATATTAAATTTTCTATTATTTCCACAATACTAGAAGTAAATTTTCTATTATTTTCACAGTACTAGAAATAAATTTTCTATTATTTCAATACTACTAGAAATAAATTTTCGATTATTTCCACAACACTAGAAATAAATTTTCTATTATTTCCACAATACTAGAAATTAATTTTCTATTATTTCCACAATACTAGAAGTAAATTTTCTATTATTTCCACAATACTAGAAAAAAAAATTCTATTATTTCCACAACACTAGAAATAAATTTTCTATTATTTCAACAATACTAGAAATAAATTTTCTACTATTTCCACAACACTAGAAATAAATTTTCTATTATTTCCACAATACTAGAAAAAAAATTTCTACTATTTCCACAACACTAGAAATAAATTTTCTATTTTTTCCACAATACTAGTAGTAAATTTACTATTATTTCCACAATCCTAGTAGTAAATATTCTATTATTTCCACAACACTAGAAGTAAATGTTCTATTATTTCCAGAATACTAGAAGTAAATGTTCTATTATTTCCACAACACTAGAAATAAATGCCATATTATTTCCACAATACTAGAAGTAAATGTTTTACTATTTCATCAATACTAGAAATAAATTTTCTATTATTTCTACAATACTAGAAGTAAATTTTCTATTATTTCAACAATACTAGAAGTAAATTTTCTGGTGGATCCATAATATTAGAAATAAATTTGAAGAAATTTTAAAGGGTCATGCATAAATTGCTTACAATTAATTTTTTGTTGAAAAAAGTAGTAGGAAACATTTCATAATAAAATAAAATTCATGTCTGAAATAAATCCGAATAAAATCCAAATTAATTTGAATACGCCATGTGTGTTATTGTATATCTCCATACAGGAAATTATATATGTAAGATACAAAACCGAGTGTCTTCGTTGTATGGTAAGAAAAAGAATCAAATCTGCATCTGTCTTTTCCATTTCCAGATTTAATGAATTCCGTACATACAGCAAGAGCTCTGACTAATAAACCCTGGCAGAGAATGGTATTAAACTTCCTTTTTTGTTTGGCATTTTTGTTTCTGTTGGCAAATGAGTGTTGTTAATAATTTAACATTCACATAAGAGAAGGAAAAGCTTGACGACAATTTGACTAATGAAGATGAGTTATGGTTGTGCAGAAAGAACCCAGTGGAATAATGCTATGGAAAAATCATCACAGACATTGGGCAAGAGAATAAAAGAGCTTCTAGTACATAATTTTCAAGATGAAGCTAGCAATTTAGGTGATGATTTTTTGTCTTGGAGAGTTTTCTATTGTAAATTAGTTATGACTAACAGTATTTAATTATATTACAAATAGATATTCATATGAACTATATTACAAACCGGGTCTAGACGAACTATATTACAAATAAATTTTAATATGAACTATATTACAGCTGGGTTTTAATATGAACTATATTACAAATAGGTTTTAAAGCGAACTTTATTAAAATGGGTTTTAAGACGAACTATATTACAAATGGATTTTAAGATTAATAACATTACAAATACATTTTAAGACGAACTTTATTACAAATTAGTTTTAATATGAACTATATTACAAATAGATTTTAAAATGAACTGCTCCAAATGGGGTTTAAAACGAACTCTATTTCAAATGGGGTTTAAAACGAACTATATCGCCAATGGGGTTTAAAACGAACTCTATTTCAAATGGGGTTTCAAACGAACTATATTCTTAATGGGGTTAAAAACGAACTCTATTTCAAATGGGGTTTAAAATGAACTATATTCCTAATGGGGTTTAAACGAACTCTATTTCAAATGCGGTTTAAAACGAACTATATTCCTAATGGGGTTAAAAACGAACTCTATTTCAAATGGGGTTTCAAACGAACTATATTCCTAATGGGGTTAAAAACGAACTCTATTTCAAATGGGGTTTCAAACGAACTATATTCCTAATGGGGTTAAAAACGAACTCTATTTCAAATGGGGTTTCAAACGAACTATATTCCTAATGGGGTTAAAAACGAACTCTATTTCAAATGGGATTTCAAACGAACTATATTCCTAATGGGGTTAAAAACGAACTCTATTTCAAATGGGGTTTCAAACGAACTATATTCCTAATGGGGTTAAAAACGAACTCTATTTCAAATGGGGTTTCAAACGAACTATATTCCTAATGAGGTTAAAAACGAACTCTATTTCAAATGGGGTTTCAAACGAACTATATTCCTAATGGGGTTAAAAACGAACTCTATTTCAAATGGGGTTTCAAACGAACCATATCGCAAATGGGTTTTAATAATGTTTTATTAAGCTTCATCGTGAGTATATAAACCTTTAAACACCCACGTTTTCGTTGTTGACAAAACGCATGCGGGATGATCTTCTCGTCGTCGTTGTTGTGAAACTCACGTCGACGCCAATATTCATTTTTTAACAGGATTAAATAACAGAAAAAGAATACAGATTGATTTCTCATGCGTGATGGGAGAGAGAGTGAGAAAGAAAGAGAGAGACAGAGACAAAGAGAGATCGATAAGCAGATTAATCGCTTGTCTCATTACGCTTAGCTGCATTGTATGCGACCGCCCCCCACCCTCGCCAAGACTCAGTGAACGACGACGTTTTACATCTGCTTGCTTCAGTTGTCAGCCAGAAAGCGCCCCTGGCCGAAATCTGCTTGGTTTCATCGAGTTCCGCATTTAGGTCACCTCTGACCTTTAAGATGTCACTAAAACCCTCCCATCCAAACACCCCCTTTGCTATATAACAATATCAGTTATATTACAAATGGGTTTTAAGATGAACTACATTACAAATGAATTTTAAAACATACTGTATTATGTTTCGATTTTGCCGTTAGTGTGAAAAATGGGCCAATGTTTCGCATTTTTTTATGGAAATCGCTCCTGACAATGCATGAATCCACTTGATGTAAGGAGCTAACAAGAACGAAATATGATTATCTCCAAGACAGGAGAGCCTATTGGTCTTAGTCTTGAAAAGAACAAGGCTATACGTGAGAGAAAAAATTAGTCAGCAGGAAAAAGAGTTCCACAAGCCTGTAGTTCTTGGAAAGTAGTTACTAGAATAGGAAGCTGTATTGCAATGAGGTATCAAAACAGCAAATTTATGGAGACCACTAGACCAACGAGTCAAATGAGCTGAAACAAAGGAAGCAGGGAACAGATCACATTACTCTGAAGAACATATTCCATAATAATATTTATAGAAAAGACTGAGACTAGCAACATCACGTATGTGAGACAGAGGGCGCAGAGAAGAAGAAAGTGTAGGGCCAATCAAATTGCAGATACGTTTTTGCACCTTATCAAGAATCCTCAAATGGGACAGAGATTCACCAGCCCAAATATGACAACAGAACTCCATACATGGTCTGTTTGTAGATTTTTAGATGTAGAGAATAGCCTCAGGTGTGAGAAAGTGTTTGAAGCGATAGAGAGAATCGACTTTACGAGAAGTAGAAAGAGCAATGGATCTCATGTATGAACTCCAAGAAAGATTTGATGAGAGACAAAGGCCAAGAAGTTTCAGAGTCGATTTCTCCTCAAGAGCAGAGCCATCCATAAGAATCTCAGGAAGAAAAGGGGCACGCCTACGATTGAAAGGCACGAGCTGAGTCTTTACAGGATTAAACGAAACAAGCTATTTCGGACCCCAATCCACAACTGAACCCAGGCGAACTACTAGATCAACTGCATATTTCGACTGATCTGAGGGAGATTGGCGAGAAGCAGCACTAGAATAGAGAGTGGTATCATCAACATAGATGTTAATTTTCTGAACAATATTCGTTGGAAGATCATTTATATAGAGAAGAAAGTGTTGGGCCTTGAATAGACGTCTGAGAAACACCAGCATTGATAGGAAAAGAGAATGAAGAGACACCGTCCAAATTTATTCATATAGATATATAGATATATACTAGAAGAATACCCGTCCCAGGACAGATATAAACAATATGCATAGCATTTTGAGCTACACATTTTTATACTTAGGGATATATAAGAGATATATGTGTACTCTGTCTATCCTGTAAATGACGAAACGTAATTTATTTTTAACAGCTTCAGTAATTAAAAGCTATTTCTTTAGTAGGAAATCATATCTCGCTTATTTAAATTTTCCAGGGGCACATAGCCTAAATGGTAAAGTTTACAAAGCCAAATAATGTGCCCACATTATTCACTGTGTTGCCTAGAATATGTATCCCATAATTCATAGTGAATATATGTACTCTATTTGTTTAGGAGTTTACTCAGCACATACATATTATTGACCCTCACGTGCATGCACAGCAGTACGGTTAAAATTCTTTTACATAATATAACTCAAAATTTGATGTAGAGCAATTCTTTTCTCTATTCGATTTTTTGTATCTCGCTTATTTTAAAAGTTCATTTTGTTGGCTAGGGGGGGGCGAGTTTGGGGGCCACACTTCCTAAATGGTAAAGTTTATAAAAAAGGATAATGTGCTCACATTACTCACCGGGTTTCCTAAAATATATATTCCATAATTCATAATGATCACTTCATAAGTTTAGGAGTGAATCCTGTACATATATATATATATATATATATATATATATATATATATATATATAAAATCAAAATGGCTGATTAGTTTGATCGTACACATGTGAGTGTTTGCTCTAAAATGTTTGTTTGTTCTTTTGTTTATTTTCACCTTAAAATGAAACTGATGTATGATGTGGGTGTTTTTCAAGACACTCTAATCTAAGAACTCTTATATTTGTGAACTTTTTCTGATGATTTTGTAGTGTTGCAGAGACGATATTGACATACAAATGTTGTTTGGCACAAAACAAATGAAACGGACCGTTAAATATATCTCACAGAAATTTGGAATTTTTGGAAATGTGAAAAAAATAAAAATAAAAATAGAAGTAATAAAACAAACCATGGTTATTGGAATATAATAAAAAAAACTATTCTATATATATATATATATATATATATATATATATATATATATATATACACATACATAACTTTATATATAGAGAGATAACCGCTTTTGGTTTCGAGACAAACTAATATTTCCATATTTATTCGAAATGAGTGATATTTCAAGTAATGTATCTTCAAAATGGTAAGAACTATTTTCGACAATGAGATCTATCAGCCAGAAAAGTAGTTCAATAGCTGATAAAGATTAATGTAAAAGATATGGTATCTCCGCAAGTATGGTATCCCAGGAGATAACAAAAAAAATACGAGTAATTACTTCACTAAGACAAATCCTGCAGTAATTAATCCCAGAATAAAAGGTGTTTATTCCACTCCAAGAAATTTGTGGAATGTTGCACAACGACACTTCTTCTAAATTAAAGAAAAGTATTAGGCATATCTTTTTATATATGGTAATGACAGCAGACTGGAAGCAAATGGATATTTTCCCCTAAAAATATAGTAATCTTAAGAGGATAGAGTTATTACGATTTTAGGTTACAGGTAAGATGTTTTGGTACTTATGTGTGGAAAGACATACGTGAAATATGGCAGTTATAAATAAAATAGCAGGAAAACTTAAAGAATTACTTACTGTTGGAAAAATATTAATGTACACTAGAATTATGGAAATTATGCAGTAGAATTTTAATTAAAAATAAAAGTGTAAGTAGCGATTTTGTCTCCAAGTAAAAACATTTGACTTATCTCTTCTGAATCAATAATAATGGTGTTGTTTTAGGACGTCGGATAGAATTTGAATTTATTAAATAAAATTAAAAATACTGGATTAATTTCCGTAAATTTCAGTGTACGTTAATATTTTTCCAGCACAAGTAAGTAATTCCTAAAGCTTTCCTCTTATTTTATTTATAACTGACATATTTCATGTGTGTGTTTACATACATAAATACCAATGTTTTTTTTTATGGCGATTTACAAAATAGTAGAAGTAACTATCTTATGCTGGGAAAAAGGTGAGAGCTAAAATGGTAAAATTCTGGTAAAACAGTTCTGCGTGTATTACTTATGATTTGTATACTAAATCGTTCAATAAAGTCGATATTTGACCATTTTTTTTTCAAGCATGAATAGTTTTATGGTTGCGATGGTCTTAACTTTCTGCTATTCCAATAAGATCACTGAAGAATTATATACCTACCAGTTAAGTTAGGTATGTTTATATGTTTTATATATTTATATGTACAGGATTCATTCCTAAACTGATTAACCGATCATTATGAATTTTGGAACCCAGCTGCTAAACATAAAAAGTCATGGGCGACCCAAAGGTTCCCTTTTCATTAGTTACTACAGAAATATCAACTGCAAAGATGAACACTGTGAAAATGCAGCTTACACAACTGAAGTTATGGAAAAAGTTAATGTTTACTGCTCCTGTTGGCCTTAAAAAGATCAACATTTTCTCTTATAGTGAGAATCTGCATCATTTTATATCTTGTAACAAAGGTTTAATCTCTCTATATATCAAGTTATGTATGTATATATGTTTATATATTTGTATGTACAGGATTCATTCCTAAACTAATTAATCGACCAGTAATTTCCGTAAATTTCAGTGTATGTTAATATTTTTCCACCACAAGTAAATAATTCCTAAAGTTTTCCCCTTATTTTATTTATAACTGACATATTTCATGTGTGTGTTTAAATACATAAATACCAATGTTTTTTTATGGCGATTTATAGAATAGTAGAAGTAACTATCTTATGCTGGGAAAAAGGTGAGAGCTAAAATGATAAAATTCCGGTAAAACAGTTCTGCGTGTATTACTTATGATTTGTATACCAAATCGTTAAATAAAGTCGATATTTGACCATTTTTTTTTCAAGCATGAATAGTTTTATGGTTGTGGTGGTCTTAACTTTCTGCTATTCCAATAAGATCACTGAAGAATTATATACCTACCAGCATCTCTATATAAGTTAGGTATGTTTATATATTTTATATATATGTATGTACAGGATTCATTCCTAAACTAATTAATCGACCATTATGAATTTGGGAGCACAGATGCTAGGCGTAAGGGTGAGTAATGTTGGCTGTATTTAATTTAATTCAGTTTAATGCAAAGGGGGCAAAGAATGGTTGAAGACCTTTCGTGAAAATTCAGATACCTGTTAATTTTGTTAAATTTTAACAATAAGTATTAGACATCAATTAATAAATATTCCCTAAATTTCAGTTTCTTTAGAGTATTTTAAAGGGTTTTTAAGGAAAAACATATGAGCACAATTCCAATTTAAAAATTGAAATATTTCAGATTTGCATTAAATTTGATCCATAGTCATTAGACACCAATCAATTAAAATTCACTGAATCTTAATTTCTTCCTAATACCCGTTAAGCTAAGTTATGGCATAAATTTAAGAAATTTTGTAGAATCAAAATTATGTAATGTATTTTCATCAACTTTGGAATAAGGATTCTAGGCATAAGATTTAGTATCATTATATCTTGATTTTAATGTTAATAAGAGGACAAAAAACTGATACAAAACTGTTCTGTTCGGTAAATTAATTTTACCCGAACTGTTATAGATAGAGAAGATCCTAGCAAGCTATAATCTTTCTTCAGCTCTCCTAAACACTAACCAAGTCTAATAATACTAAGCCAGCAGCGACAATGTCATGTACATATTTTCTCGATTTCCTATCCAAGTCTTTTTCACTCGTTCTTTTGTTCACTGTTTTTCTCTTGGTTCTTTCTTCTGCTATTAGCTTATTTTCTACATTCATTGTGTCTGGTGGAAAGAACTCACATTTAACTGCTCGTTGTATTTGTTGTCATTGCTGGTCATTTGCTGTCCTTCACCTGGCAAGATCACTAGGATCGGCCTTTCATGCTTAGCTGCCATCTTCTCAGTATTGTTGAACCTGTCGAGAATAACTTCCAGTTCTTCATTGCTGACAGACCCCTGTTACCCCTACCACGAAAATGTTTAAAAATTTGCAAATAATCTGTTCAAAGGTGACACACTCCAACAAAGCTCGTTACTTGTTTAAACTGCCGCCCCTGCACATAGAATGAGTTCAAAATCTTTTCAGATAGAACTTTATAACAATAAGTCAAAAAGTATAGATAAGAAAATAGTGTAGTTTTATAATTTTAAAATGTGTTGGATAAACAAAACTTAATTTTAAAATTAACAAAAACAACACTTTTACAAATGACACTGTTTCATTGTTGCAAATGATTATATTTTCATTTCCAAATAAAATTGTTGATATACACTAAACTCACTCAATCTATCTATCTATCTATCTATCTATCTATCTATCTATCTCTCATATACATATATATATATTTGCATGTACAGGATTTCATTCTATTATGAATTTTGGAACACAGCTGCTAAGCGTAAGAGGTCATAATGTGGGCTATATTTAGTTTTATGCAAAGCGGGTAAAAGAAGGGTGGCAGGCTTTCGTGAAAATTCAGATACCTCCGATTCATTTCAACATATATATATATATATATTGGTCGCCCTTAACTTTATAGGACTGATGATTTAAATGTACTCTAAATGCATTTTTAAACGGTAAAAGATCAATTCATGTCAATGAAACCATGGTACGTCTCTGAAATATGTAGCATATAGTTTTAAATAAATAATTTTATCATTTTTGCGATCGAGCACTTTATTGATTTCTTTTCAACATCTTTCACTTATGTGTTTATTTTTCAATATGGACACCCACGTGAAAGATCATATTTTCTGCCTGAGGAGATCTTAGTTTTTAATAACTAAAGATCGATAACATCGTCATGTCAGTGTAGCAGCTTTTGTATATATATATATATAAATATAAATGTATATATATATATATACAAAGTTAAGACGATTTTTCTGCTGTACCTTCATGAAAAATAGGAAAATAAACACATGCATCAGAGGCTACTAAACGCATCACTATATTACGCTTATTCACTTGAGCGGGTTTTAATAAATGTGTTATTATTTTTCTCCAGCTAACACTAAATATTACTTTTTGCCCACCATCTTCCACTCTCCTCAAAACATATACGTTGGTAGCAAAATCTTTTCCCCCCAACACTGCAGTATTGACACTCCCCCATCGACACTGGGAAGTAATAAACAACGTCTACTTTTCAAAAAATTGTCTGCTATTAACTTACTACATAATACAAAACGTTACGCACACATTTAATGGACACTCCTGCTAATTCTGCAAATTTTCGAGAATATCTGATTACATTATTTCTACCTATTAAGTATAGATTTATACCCATTCCGGTTTTTAGAGAATGCAATTAACGAACATAGTACCTTGTAGTGTTTCATTATTAAACATGGCGGCTCCAATTTCTTCAGTGACTCGACTTTCGAATTAAGATAGTATATGCTAAACTACTCGACAGTCTTTCACATGCATTATATCCCAAAATTGAAAAAAAAACCCATCGAATACTTTGTATAAAAATAACCGAGAATGTGTGACTGGTGGACCCAACGTTTGGTCGCCATCTGGCAGATCGTAATGTAAAACGCATGCCAGCTACATGCTTAGTTTAACTAACCTATTTTTCAATAAATTTTCTATTTGCTTTCGTGGCTTAGTGGTTATTGCTGTAGATCCATTACCTAAAGATTTATGGTTCGATTTTGCCTACGACGGATGGGAAGGGTGAACTATGCGCCAGATTTTTTTTAATTCAACGTTATTATGTAGTAATTTGAAAAGAAATCAATGTAAGAGGTAGTACTTTAACTATTGTGAATATCATCATTTCTCTTCGAACACACATGGTTTATTAGTGCTCTGCAGGCCTCTTTAATTACATTTGTGTGTTTCATTAGTGCTCAGGAGGCATACTCATTTTTCTTTTTTCTTTTCACTTTCCTCACAAAAACAATGGAATTTAAATACAAAGATAATAGGGGATGGATTTAATAGGGCTCTGTAGGCCTCTTTAATTTAAAAAAAAGTGCCTATAATCATAGATAAAGCGGGTGTTTGTGGCATACCGGTACCATGAGATGGGCAGAAAGACTTCTACAACCGCGTCTACTTCCTTTCTTCATTCCTTTTTTCCTCCTTTCACCCTTCAACAATTCCAAACCGACAATATTCTAAACATTAAAATTGTCAGGTGTGACCTATTTGCGTTTTGTCGGATGTTGTACAAATTTTAATTAATTCTTTTATATTTCTCCCGGGCAACGCCGGGGGACGGGTCAAGCTAGTATTTTATAAATAAATATTTTTAATATCCATAGACATATATACGTTTCGTGTTCCTTACACTCTTCAGTATGTATGATGTAACTGTACCGCCGATCAGACGATTCAAACCTTGAATCCAAGTATCATGAACCTTGGCTTTTTACCGCTAGGCCGTTATAACGATCATGCTTTGAAATGTTAGAGAAATACGTCTTGTATTTTAAATGTAAATACAAGTAATGAGATTCAGACAGTGTTCCAATCTCTTAAAAAAAGAGAACCTAGCAATGTAGCTAAATCTTAATCTTCAATTTAATTTCTCTATAAATATATATATGTTATTTATTTGTTTATTTTTGTGATACTTTCAACAAATTCAACTATTTATACGGAAATCATTTTACCTAAATGCGTAGGGTGGAATAATTTTTCCCTTCAACAATATGATGACCTCATATAAATTAATTATCTACAGACACATCAGCTCATCAGCGTGACTGGACGTAGCGAGACCCAAAACCGAATATATAGTACATAAGCTTACAGATAAACCTAAAGTAGATACATACAGATTCCCCTCTTCTTTAGTAATTCAAGATCTTTTTTGACAAAAGTTTCGAGTCTAACTCAAGTAATACTATTTTTACAAAGTTCTAATCTTCAAATATAGATCAGATCTCAATTTAAATATTAATCTCTTTTATCCTGCTTCTATTTGCTATCTCTTTTATTTCCTCCTATTTCTCTCATTTCTATTGTGTTATTGGTTTTAAATTGACTTTTGTTGGCCTTTTCCTTTTTTTTCCGCTGTGTCCAGCTGAAAGACAGAAGTACATTGTGAATAATAGACTGTGTTTGGGCTGGATGCCATTGACTTTCAAAAGTGCAAATAATATTTACATCTTATTGATATTCTTGTCTCATTGACAGATTCCTGCCAGGAATTTTCAATAGAAAAACTAAGGGTCTTTTAAAGAAAGAGAAAATAAGTATGGAACAACAAAAATAAAAGTAGGAATAAAGACAGGAGAGGATAGATAATGAGATAATATAAGGGAATGATCACCAAGAGAATGACACGGAATGATCAGCAAGAGAGTGACAGGAAGTACAGCCAAGGTATAAGGTAGAGTGGGAAAAGATATAAGGTCAATAGGTTAAAAGGTTAAAATTGGAGAGAAAGACAGAGAGGGAGAGAGAGAGGGAGAGGGAGGGGAGAGAGAGAGGGAGAGAGAGAGAGCGAGAGAGAGGGGGAGAGAGAGAGAGAGAGAGGGAGAGGGGGGGGGGAGAGAGAGAGAGGGAGAGAGAGAGAAAGAGTGAATTCACTTGTTTAATTGTCTTAACGACATCCTAATTCTTTTTGAGGATTATTTAATGCTAAAACACAACATATATTGTAAACAGTTTATTTAAAATAAGTAACTAAAATAAAATTGCTATTTACAGCATTCATCCGGGATGGGTTGAGCCGGCTCCAAATGAGTTCAGTGTATCTTGCGTCAAGGCGGTCCAACCCTGCCAATCGACAGCTGAGTCCATAGGATACCTCAGTCACTCCCGGTTCCAGCGCCGAATACCAAAAATGCAGTGGTCAGCTACCAGCTCCATGTCTGTCCTCATTGTTTATATCCAAGTCTTCAGTTGGCCGCCTTTACATTTGTTCCAGTCGTCGGGTACGATTGCGGCTACCAACTTACAGATAAATTCTTCTTCAGGTGTCAGAGAACGTGACCAAACCAGCGAAATCTCCTTTTAAGAAGAGTTTCTGTGATGCTGGTGGTGTTGCATCTTGCATGGATAGTGCGGTTTGGGATTTGGTCGAAGAGACAGATGCAAAGGATGCGCCGGAGACAGTACATGTCGAAAACCTCGAGTGTGTGAAGATCTTCTTTGCGCAAGGGCCAGGTCTCGCATTATTGTGCGCATCAGTGCTTGGAATATCTTGAATTTTGTTGAGAATTTATCTCTTGTTGAGACCACAATCAACTTTGGAGACAGCAGAAGACTGCGCGAGCCCGATTGATACGGATTGCAATTTTATTCTTTCCCTGTCCAGTAGTTGTAAAAGTTGAGCCAAGATACTTGAACTGCTTACGGCATATCAACTCTTCTTGGAGGTAATTCAATGCAGGAACTTAATGTCTCCTTCTTCTTAATCCGGTTTTAGTATTCAGGATGTTGCAAGTGTCCCAGACCCTGGGGTGGACAAAACCAGACAACATTCCACACCTACTCTCCATGTAGTCTGATTGAAAGGGTGTATATCAGTCAGGTTGTATGGCATCATAGCAGTTCTTCCCGATTAAAAATCAAATCAAATCAAGTCAAATTTATTTGGTTTTAAAAAGTAATAAGAGTGCAACAAGCCATGTAAAGAGACAGGTGGAAGCTATTTACATTAACATAAAGTCTGAATGTTTGTCCAAGGCTGCTTAAAACTTGGATATGGTAGTCATCGTCACAACCTCCTCTGGCAGGATGTTACACAGAGCACAAACACATACAGACAATCCGGCCTTTCTTCTATTGAGCCGAAAGTGATGGTGGTACATCTTTGTGAGTGCCTGCGAAGACAACGACCTAACGCTGGGATGAAAAACTCCTCGAAAGAAGGATATACATTCCCGTTGATGATATTGTATGCAAGAATAAAGTCTCCTCGAATCTTCCACTGTTCAAGTGAGAATAGATTTAGTCTTTGGAGCCGGTATTTGTAGGTAAGCAGTCCTGTTACCATCCAGGTGTACGATATCTTTTTGTAGATAATAAGGATTTGTGGCTTTGATGGCACACTCAAGAATGGACCATACCAGAGTTATCTATAAGGGACAGAGAGTGTCTGTTGTTATGGTTAATTCTAAATAACTTATTGAAGACATATTCATGGCATATCAACCCTTTGTGGGCTATGTACTGCCGGAACACTATACCTATTGTAAATGATTCAACGATTTATTCTAAAGAATTAGTTGAAGACAAATTGCTTTTTATGTCATATCAACTCTTGTTGGGGTTATTTTATTCTGGAACACAATAACTTTTGTTAACGGTTTATTGTATACGATTAATTGAATACTAGTTGCCATTTTACCTCTAGTTGGAGGTAGAGTGTAGCAGGTCATAATAGATGTGATACAATTTGGACACAGCATAGCCGATTCCATAATCTGTGATGAAATCCATGAGGCTAATAAAGCATGTCTGCAAGATAAGATGAGAGAGATAGGGTAAAAGAAAGAAACATGCAAAGAGAGAGAGAGAGAAGACAAAAGAAAGAAAAGGGCAAAAAAAGAGGGAAAGAGCAAAGGAGAAAGTGAACAAAAGAAAGAAATAGGCAAAGAGAGAGTGAGAACAAAAAAGAAAACAGGCAAAAAAAGAGAGAGAGAAAGAGAGAGGAGGGATGGTTGAATAAGTATAACAGATTTTGCTTTATGACATATCAAATCTTTTGTGGGTGATTTAATGCCGGAACACAATACTCTATTGTAAACAATATGATCATTGAGTATGGCATTCAGGTTGGCTATGATTGGTCAATGTTAATGCAAATTGGTAGTCATACAAATTAGTCACCAGTGTCATGTGTACTGATCAGTCACACTTGTTTAGACAACCACCCAATGAAAAGCAGTGGCATATCTAGGGCATGGAAAGCATGACACATGCATTTGAGCATAACTTAGAGGTGGGATTTGTGGGTGCCACGATGTCACTAAACACTAAGAGAGAGATTAAATTTGAGGTAGCAATAGCAGTAGTTTTGTCTTCTTCTTGTCGATTAGTTTCGTTTCATTGATATCAAGTAGTGAATAGGAATTAAATTGCAAAGCGATAGCAAGCAGGTGAATCCTGCTGGTTTAAAATAAAACATTATAAATCAAAATAGTATTCTTAATGAAGTATCATAATCTATACTATATTTGTGTCATCTCTATTCCTTTTGATTGGGGATGCAATTTAAAACAAAATCCTATACCAAGATCTATCAACTTTTCTCGAGTAAAATTTACAAAGGATACAATTTTATATTAGAGAGTTCGATCTGTGTTCGATGTGCGATCTGTGTTCGAGTAGGACTCCATAAGCAGCAAAGACTGCGTTTTACTTTATTTAATTTTTAATTTTTAATTTTTATTCATAAGGTTATAATAATGTTGACACATAGGGTCTTGTAAAATCACCAAAGTTAACTTTGAACCTGGTTACTACTAAGATGGGTGACCATTTCGGAATACCAGGTGCTCTATGTAAAACCGGTCCTTGGAAGACAAGTATCAGCTACAAATCTGCAACTATAATGGACACTTCTGATCCGTTCGTTGTGATCTGCACCGATCAGACGCTGGTCGGCAATGACGGATCGATTTATAATTTGAAAATTAAAATTTAGAGAAATTAAAAAAAATAAAAATAAAAATCGTGATATAGGGGTTTAGAATTCGGAGCAGGAGTTGACAACGGTCTTTAGCAATTCTTGGACAATGCCGGAGGTTATAGATAGTTTATTATATATACTAATGCGCTTGTATTTCTGAAGTAGTAGGTCTACTCTGCCCTTTGGTAGGGTACCAGATGTTTAACTCAGGCTACATTGTTAGTGACTTGTCATGAGGGCTACTTTCCATTGATACACCTTGGGATGGAAAACTCCTGATGAGTAACTGTGTATTAGAAATTTGAAAATAACTTCATAATAAGACCCTAAAGAATTTTTGATGCTATTTCAAACGTAAGCATGACTGACCAACAAAAAGTCACGAACCAGACTTTCAGTGAAAGGGGGCAGACAGGCTTATTTTTACTAAAATTACAGAGAAGGCCACCGTTTGTTGCAAGTGAGAAATCAATGATAAACGGATGTTGCGATAACACAAACTTATTTACAATGGTTATCGAAAGAGGTGGAAAAGGCTGGAAATCTGGAGAGGCTTGTTGTCACTCAGACACTAGGGAACACCACTTGCTATTGTTCAGTGATAATGACTCGTGTTAGAACTCCTAGTGAGTAAATAATAATAATGATATTATTTGTATTCACTAGGGATTCTCACACAGGTCATCATCAGTTATTACTCACTGATAATAACCGGTGGTATTCCCTGGAGTCTGGGTGACAACAAGTCTCCACAGATTTCCAGCACTCTCCACCTCTTTTGATAACCTTTGCAAATAACCTTGCGGTATCGTAACAGCCGCTTACTATTGATTTGTCACTGGCAACGACCATTGGTCTTCACTGAAATTTAGGTGGTAATAAGTCTCCACAAGGTATCAGTACTCTTCGCATTTTACAAGTGGAGGTGCGGTTAGTGCTCTTCCTCCTCGGACTTTCAATCCTCTTTTGACCCTTTACAACTATTTTGCGTGGTATTATTATTATTATTATTATTATTATTATTATTATTATTATTATTATTATTATTATTATCATTATTATTATTTCTGTGTAAATTTTAAGATAACCTACGAAATAAATGAATAGTTTATCACATAGATGAATACACAATGAAATGAGAGCAAGAAACTTTTGGATTGAAAGAAGATAAAGAAGAAAATTGAAGAAAATGAAAGAAAGTAAAAACGAATGTGAAATCAAAGAACCTGCCAGAGGATGGAGTAGGTTGCGGAGGGAATGGGGGTTGGAATTGGAATGGAAATCCTGAAACTCTTTATTCAGATATATCTTTGGCAAAATATTCGAACATTAAAACGGACTTAATTCAGAATGGCTGTCACAGCGCACACAGAGATTATATTGTAGGATATCTATAATTCCCAATAATTATGGAGCGCCAGGAATCTCAAAAAGACGCTACAACAAGAAGAAAAGATTTAAATATCAATGTGAGTTCTATTGACTGTATACTTCGGATAAATCTATAATATCAACATTAATTTACCATTTGACATATTATGTATCATTTGTTCTGGCGATAATAATCCATTTTATCACAGCTTATGTGTTCATGAAAGGTGTCCCTCGGTAAGTGGTTGGGCACGTTGAGGGGGTTAGGGTAGGATTCAGATAGTCTTTAGCGTTATATATATATATATATATATATATATATATATATATATATATATATATATATAAGTATATATGTAATATATATATATTATATATATATTATATATATATATCAATATATATATATATATATTATATATTATATATATCAATATATATATAATATATATATTATATATATATTTATATATGTATATATATATTTATATATGTATATATATATGTATATATATTATATATATATATATATACATCAATATATATCAATATATATATATATATATTATATATTATATATATTTATATATGTATATATATATGTATATATATTATATGTATTATATATATATATATCAATATATATATATATATATTATATATTTATATAGTTATATATATATGTATATATGTTTATATATATATTATACATATCAACATATATATAATATATTATATATATATTTATATATGTATATATATATATGTATATATGTATATATACATATATACATATATATATACATATATATACATATATATACATACATATACATCATTTTGTATATATCTTAGTAAAATAAAAACATTAAATGATGACCATTAAAATATTACTGCACTTTAAAGGCATAACTATCGTCAGATGTTTATAATGTGTAAAAAATATGTCATATATTTTAAATATCTAACAATAGTTGTGACTTGAAACTGCAATAAAGTTTTTAACGGTCATTATTAAACTTTCTTATTTCATTCAGTTTTGTGGTTTTGACCTTTGTCACTTTTTCTTATCCAATAACATAGAATTTAGTTGACGTTTAGTTATATTTAGTTGACGTTACAAGCCTCATGTAATATATATATGATGAGAGCCATAAGCTTGAAACGCCAGCGTCTGTAGGTATACATCTAATTATCTTCCTCCCACAAGGTAAGATGTGACACAAGGTCGGGAAAGTGGGATTTGAAAAGCCAGCGCCCGAGAAGGTGAGCACTCTGGCCTACAAAAAATGCCTGGGCAGCCCCGTCGGCATTCCCCGTGTGCTTCAGGCAGTAAGCAATAAACTTATTCCTCTCCAAAGAGGGGAGGCAAAGCCTGGGAGGGTGGGCCTCCTAGAATTGCACAGGACAAACCCATAGACCGGCGGAAATCAAGCTCCGAAGGCCAAGACAATACCGGTCTATGGGGTGCAGTATACGTCGGAACAGATACTACACTTTCTTCTTGATTGTAGGTATAAATAATTTAATATTTATGTATAAATATATAAATATATATATATAAATATATATATATATGTATATATATATATATATATATATATGTGTGTGTGTGTGTGTGTACATGCTGCTTTACAAAGAACGAAATAAATTATGCTTCGCCAGTGTTCGCACTAATATTCATATAAAATCATAGAATTACGTTACATTTTTCATATATAAATTATTATTATCGTTCCTGATGACCTATAGAAAAAAAAACATCAACAGTTGACTTTATTTAGAGTCGATTATTTCTTTCCGAATTTATTATAAGCGGCCATAGTTGTTTGACTTGCTATTTACTTTGTCGCTTCCCCTCACCACTTGAAATGATTTTGTCCTGTGACTGGAAAAGGCACGATTTTTACTTGCTAACTTTTGTAAGATGGGCAGCCTTTAATTTTTTACATTTTCTAGAATCAAAATCATGAATTTTCATCACAATTAGAATAAGGATTCTAGACACAAGGTTTAGTATCATTATATCTTGATTGTAATCTTTGTAAGGAGACATAAAAGTAAAACAGTTCTGTTCGGTGAATTAATTTTACCCGTCCTTCGATGGGTATTCTTCTAGTTTATATATATATATATATATATATATATATATATATATATATATATATATATATATATATATATATATATGATTATTTTTATTTACACAGACATGTACAAAATGTGCGACACTGGCATGTCGATGTTATCGATCAACAGCTATTATAAACTGATATCTCATCACGCAGAGTTTGAATCACATCTTAACCTTAGATCATATTTGAAAATATGATCTTATATTTCAAAATATGAACTAAGGTTAACATCGGATTCTAACTCCCCCTGATGAGATCTCAGTTTATAATAACTGTTGATCGATAA